>CM040976.1:16677039-16688597 GCA_022985145.1 Pangasius djambal
CACACACACACACACACACACACACACACACACACACACACACACACACTCACACTCATTCAACTTTATACATTCATTAAGTTACTACAAACAAGTTGGCTTGTTCTACTGTAATACTTGTAAATTTGCACATTGCACTGTATATAGATATATATACAGTGGGTTACGGGTTGCTGCTATTTTGTGTTTGTGTACTTGTCCTGTACAGTACTTGTCTGTTCTGCACTGTTTTGTTTTGCACTGTTTGCACCAGGTTGCACACGATGCACTTTATGTGGCTAGGACAACTTAGTCTAGTCCTCAGCTCTGTGTTTTGTAACTCTATGTTGTGTGAGGTGACAATGTTGTTTTATGTAGCACCAAGGTTCTGGAGAAACGTTGTCTCATTTCACTGTGTACTGCGTCAGCTATATATATAGTTGAAATGACAATAAAAGCCTCTTGACTTGACTTGACTTGATTCACTAATGCCTATAAAACCTACCTGTATGTTAATCACACTTCCTGTCAATTCAGAAACATTACACTCATGCAATAGTTTTATACAAAGATATGCATGTGTTTTAGGGGCATGGCTTTGGAGAGAACACTGAGAAGCTAGGCTATAATTGTTTAGATTTGGATTTTCAAATTAGCGAGCTTCAGCTAACTTTCACCAAAATTGCTGACTCTGTCTTTAAGTTAGCAGTCTCCTGACTATTGTCTAATGCCAATTTGCCATTTAGCCATATTTTGACACTAGTTAAAAACCAAGTTTGCACACTTCCTGATCTATGTATTGTTTAACGATGATCTGCGCTAATGCAAGTAATGAAAATTGTTTCTCTGTGTGACAAAATTTGGAGCGCTGACTATTTTACGCAGAATTCGGCACAATGCACCTTAATTATCTGTGGTGCAACTGAGATTTCCTCAAGACTTAATAGCAGTCTTTGAGTTTAGTCAAAGTTTATATGACATGCTTATGTCTAAAAATGTATAATTTGTTCTTTCAGAGATGGAACTACATTTTCAGATTTATTTCTTAATGTGATACCAGTAGTGGCGTCTGATGATGATACTAGATGGGAGGGCTAATATTTAATATCTATCAATAACTTTATAATTCAAAAATTATTATTATTAGTAGTAGTAATAATAATAATAATAATAATAATAATAAACTGTAAGTTGCAAAATATAAATGTAAATAATATTGGGACAAATGAATACACACACACACAAAATGACTCCTGTCTGCAGTTTCTACTCATCATCTGATCATTACAGCTAACACTTTGTGAAGGAGAACCATGAATAAGCGAACCTGCCACCAGCCTAATAAAACTGCAAAAGCACTCATACTTTTGTCACTGGTGCACAAAAATTCCTCTTGCTTGAGGGATAATGCACTAACTGTGTTTTAAATCAAAGAGTAGTCCATTCCTTAAGAGGTTCACTACCAAAGAGGGTCACTAACAAAGAAATAGTGGTGTTTTTATGCTAAAGTTTTGCTATTTACTTCTCTGGGTTATTTTTATTTATTTTTTTCTGTTACAGAGACATGTTGTAATTACAGTATGCCTGGAATGATTTACATCACATTGTAAATAAATAGTAGAAAGTAACTAACTTTTTAATTAAATGGATGGATATTGAGAAGTATGTCGATTTATGAAAGGCTCTGACTACAGAGGGAAGTACCGTAGTCAGAACCACATAACAAAAGGTAACAAAGCATAACAAGGGTGAAGATTACCGTGCAGAAATGGATGGAAAACGTCAGAGACCAGATGCTACACATTAAGGACAAAATTGTAATCATTAGAGGTGTGCATCTCCTTAACTGAGACAGTACAATGTGCATCTCTATACTGTAGTTTAGCAACGCAGTACTATTTTGTGCTGTTTAAATGTAATACAGTCTAACACAGTGTAGCATTGTGCTAACAGTTCCATTTTAATTAAACCTCCTTGACTGTCAGGGAAGCTACAATAACGAGTGATAATTTAAAAGATTCTCAAAAAGAATGCTAATTGGCATGTGCAAATTGTGTGCACACACAGTGGCCATGTTGTGGGTGACTTATGAAACAAATTACGTAACTAATGCTGCATGCAAGGTAGTGGGAAGGAAGAAGATTTCAACGTGGTAATGTTCTTGATAGCTGTGACAAGTTTGGATTTTAGAGAAATCTCCCTGAAGAGCGAACTGAAACTTATCACTCATATCTATCACAATATGGGAGTATGCAACTTGTTGATAAGTTATGTGTAAAGAAACTTTCTTTGAGTGCCAATATCATCAGAAATGCAAGCATGCAGGGAAAAGACAGACAGACAGAAAGAATTAAATGAAATAACTAAACAAACAAACAAATAAATAAATAAATACAGTGCAGATTCATTGTATTTATTCAACAGAAAATAGTCTATACCTAACATGATTATGATCACCCTCGTGACTTAACCAGCAAGGTAATCCAAAAAATGCTTACAAGCTGCCCACTTTCATGTGTCCATAAATTGGTGATTAAAGTTTTGGGTGTCATCAGTATTTTCATTTCTGGTTTGCATAGTTTAAAACAAATGTGTATTTGTTCTTACTCATAAACATTGATAAATATGGCCATGGATGTTTAATAGTCTTGTTTTTAGCACTAGTAGAAAGTCTCCTCTGTAGCTGCAGTGTGATGCTGTTATTCCTAGACAGGCACATGCAAGAGGTGCACACACCACACTAATTAGATGTATTGAACTCGGTTCAAGAAGCATACAGTAGTTTTTGCATTTGATTAAAACCTAACATTAACCTTGGTTATGTGACAAGGGAAAATGAAACAGTGTAGTATGACAAACCACTGCATGCTACCTGGTGAAAAAGTACCTTGTTACTGGAAAAGCTACATTATATCGAAAACAGGTACTGCAGGTATTGCAACGCTACTAAAAACGTAGTTAGGCTAATCCCTGTTGACTGTAATGTCAGAAGGTGTTATCGAATACATAATCACTAAATACGTAATTTGTGGCACAAATATGTGTGTGTTTTGAAGATGTATTTTCATACTCCTGTCTGCAACTCCTGGAGCTGCCGACCACTACTCCATGATCTTCACCCCACAACCTCCATTCCTCGCCCACAGTCACCTCATTTGTCTGTCTGATTATAAACACTCATCTGTTTGCAATCAGACTACTCTCTTTTTTACTCAGACTGTCAGCTTGGCAGTGCTGGGGCTTGAACCCCCAACCTTCTGATGAGTAACCACTGAGCCACCACTGCCCCTTGTACTCATGTACTATTGCCTGTTACACTAGTAGCAGGTTCAGTAATGCAATTATTATAGCCAATCAGCTTATGTCTGTATAAATGAATTGTAAAACCCTGTGGACAGTTCTTTTAAATTTGGGCTGTATTTAGAGTGGATTTATGTGCAGAGCTTCATCAGCCTGTACCACTCATGAGGCAACTTGTGTATTTACTGGAGACATGGGTCTTCTCAGCGCTTCTGCATCTGTCATTGGAGCCATTTTCTTTAATCAGGTTGCATCTTTAATGAAATTGGTACATTGTGGAATATCCAGTCATGGATGGATGCACTATAATTTAGTTTAGGTAGCTGTATTTGGTGAAGGATCTGAATATCAGAATGCTCTGTTGGCAGACTGACATCACTGTCCACCAAAGTTGTGGGTCTCAAATTAAAAAAAAACAGAAACAGGCACTGAGTGCATGTCAATATCTCTGTACACAAGACGGCTATACTATGCTCCTCCAAGATTTTGACTATATTGCACTGTTTTGTTGCTCCTGTCTGGTGCCAAATCCTCTACTCTGTGTTCCAGTGCAGGAAAGGCACTCACACTTCCCCTTCCAGGGGTCTGCACAGCCAAGCCTTCTGCCTGTTTCTGTTCCTACTTCATCAGTGGCGCTCAGCAGCTGTGCCTGCTCTTTGCTTCACTCTTGACTGCAACAATGTAGCATCAAAGGAAGGGCTGCAGTTTTCTAATAGCCTGAAAGACCTGATGTGTCCTTCTGCTGTTGTAGCTCATCCACCTCAAGGTCTGATGTTTTGTGCATCCTAAGATGTTTTTCTGCTCACCACAGTTGTAAAGAGTGCTTATTAGAGTTACTACTGTATATCCTTCCAGGCAGCTTGAACCAATCTGACCATTTTCCTCTGACCTCTCTTATCAACAACGCATTTCCACGCACAGAAATGTCACTCACTCAATGTTTTTTTGTTTTTCGCACCATCCTGTGTAAACTCTAGAGACTGTTGTGTGTGAATATCCCAGGAGATCAGCAGTTTCTGAAAAACTCAACAATCATGCCACGGTTAAAGTCACCGAGATCACATTTTTCCCCATTCTTATGTTTGATGTGAACATTAACTGAAGCTCTTGACCTGTATCTGCATGATTTTATGCATTGTGCTGCTGCCATATGATTGGCTAATTGGATAACTGCATAAATAAGCAGGTGTGCAGGTGTTCCTATTAGAGTGGACAGTGAGTGTAGTCTTGCATACTGTTATGTTTTGCACCATGCTCCTGGAGAAATGACATTTTGTTCCAATGTATACAAGCTATATAGAGGAATGATAATAAAAACCCAATTGACTTGAAATCCATCAGAGAAAGCACTTTGCCATTCTACCCTGAAATATTAGAGAGATTATTTGGTCTCATCATGTGTCCACGGCACCAGCATTGCTACATGCCAACATGAATAGGCCATGTGTCTGTTCTAATAACAGAAACGTAATGACAAAAGTAAGAAATCAAACACTACAATCTCCATCACATACAGTGTGTGTAAACACACTCATTTGATAGTGTAGATTTAACAATAACAAAATTAGGATTATTATCAGGAAACAAGGGGAAACAACAGGATTAGAGCAATATATATGAGTGCTTTTGTATCTGTTTCCTCAACTAGTCTACAAGACAAGAATGGAAAAGGGGACGAACGTGATGTAGCGGGGACCTTTTATAAGCTACCCATGTGGGTCATGAGCACAAGGTGACAATTGCTATTTGTACTCAGCAATGAAATCTCCATTAGTTCTGAAGGAAAATGCTCTGATAATTTTGAACATAAGAAAGAAGAAGTCTTACTTTGACCTTCAGATAATTCTGCCAATGCAATCCTGTCAATAACGATATTCTATCTGGCATTTTACTCCATAATCTGCTGCTTCCAAGTGCAATATTTTCTGTAACATCAGTATACAGCAAGTGTTTCTGTATTTGGCCACTGATGTGTTAAATTGCTTTGACTTATTTCTACCAACATACTAACATCAGCTAATACAGCTGAGCAACACAAATTTTTATATCAATGAAACAAAAATGATGATGTGTGAGGTCAAGGGAAAAAAACGGAAAGTGCTGTACTGAAAAATTGATAAGGGCACTTCATCCATTAATCAGAGCTACTGTATAGAGTAATGGTTTTCATTGCAAGCTAAGCAAAAAATAGTGGCAGACTGCACACAATCCTTACTAGAATAATAATTTTTAAAAATCCTTGGATAAACCGACCTGAACTTTTTGCAATTAAAATTAAACATGATGTCATTTAATTATAAAATTCAAATTTCAGGTCTGTTGCAAATTATATTTAATTTAAATTTAATTTAAATTAAGTTTTCTTTTTTTTGGCATCCCTGAATTTTACATAACCTACTTCTAAGGATGATAACAGTAGAATAAACAAATTACATATGCATATGAGCAATTATTTGCATGTGTCCAATTATTTAGGGATCTCAATTAATCCAAAGATAATGGCACAGAAATAAAGAAATAAATGATCTTTTCAATGTACTATAGATTCCAATCAAATAAAGATATCACATATTATTGTAGAATTAAAATAAAGCAAGTGCTTTTCTCCTTCTTAGTTCAGCTTAGTTCACCGTTCTGTCAGCATCCCACTTTTCCTGCCGGTCTGTTTTGTTGGTTTGTTGTAGGAGAGGTGTCTCATGAAAATGCTAAAGTCAAAAACAGAAAAATGTTCTGTCGATATTTGTAAAAATCAACATGGTCAGCATATCAATTAACTATGTTTAAGCGCAGTGCTAGAAAATGAGTTTTAAAACATACATTTTATAGTGCTAAGCCATTTTATTTGTATAAAAGAAATACAGTAGGTAGGCAGAATCTGAAAACATTCGCTGTGTGTACCCTCTTCAGAGTGTTATTAACTTGCTTTGCTCTCTTTTTTCTGTATTGACATGCTAAACAGACAATCAGAGCAGTACTGACATTCAGCACCCATTCAACATGCTAAATCAGCCCAACAGACACTAATGAGGCAGCAATAGCAAGCATGGTGTGGAACACACCACTAAAACTAAGGGTTATAATAGGCACCCTACAGTTAGCTTGGTGTGTCTGGGCTTGACACACAGCCTTGATTGTTGTAGTCTTTTAAAGACTAGCGGCTGATATTGATTCAGTTAGTATGCTCCTCTACATGTTATCATTCCTACAACTTACAGCTAATAAAAACACAGTTTTCTGGCCTTTATAAATATTAAGTTAGTGAAGAGTTTGTTTGAAAAATGTATAATAGAAAATTTATAATAAAAACAAAACATCTGGACAGAGACAGATGATCATCATCATCATCCAACTGCTTTTAAACAAATGCACTTCATTAGATTTCAAGCCTCACATGGGAATCATTCGCCGCTCTGTGAATAGATTAATAAGATGCTGTTAAAAATAATTAGATGACATCCATAATTCATCCATGATAATGTAAACTCATGAATTTTCATGTTTGGCATGACAAAGATGAAGGGAAAAAAAACTTGTTGAATTAGAGCTGGCCCAAGCTTTTTCCTATTGTTTCTTGTTTTTAAATTGTTATGACATCACATATTTTATTTGAATTTCCTTCAAATTTCAGTCACTCATGTACACTCATAACACATTATTTAGTTCAAGTTCAAAGTTCAAAGCGTTTATTGTCATGCTACTGTCATGTGCACAGTGAGGAAAAACAAGTTTCCCTGTACAATGAAATTCTTTCTTTGCTGTCCATATTGTCCATATTGAATGCACATACAAGTGCAAACTGTAAAATAAAATTGCAGAAGTAGAGATATAGATTATGTATATAAAAATATAGACTATGTACAACTGTATGTGTGAGTGTGCAATATTGACTTGTGCAAAACAATAGTATAGTACATGTAGTAACAGTAATGTGTTCACATGTAGCAGTAATATGTAGTATATCTCTATGTGCGAGTGTGCAATATTGACTTATGTACAAAACAATAGTACAACAATAGTAACACTTGTAGCAGATTGAGTGCAACTACACAATAACAATAGCAGCCATCACATTTAACAATGTGCAAAACGAGACGAAGCTACTTGATAAGAAAATAGCAGCAGTAACATTTACAAATGTGCAAATTGAGCTGTAGCAGTTCAGTCCACCTGTTCTATGAGATATGTGAGACTAGTCTGTGTCCACTGGCTACCCTGGCTAGTCTAATGGCTGAGGGGAAGAAGGAGTTCCTTAGTCTGGAAGTCCTGCATTTCACACTCCTGTGCCTCCGTCCTGAGGGTAGGAGTGTGAACAGTCCGTGTTGTGGGTTGGGTCCTTAAGGATGGAGGCAGCTCTCCTGTGGACTCTGCGGTGGTAAATGGTCTGCAGAGAGGGCAGTGGAGTCCTGATGATCTTCTCAGCAGTCTTCAACACTTTCTGCAGACATTTGCGGTCCCTCACTGTAGTGCTGCCATACCACACAGTGATGCAGCTGGTCAAGACGCTCTCAACAACACAGCTGTAGAAGTTGTTGAGGATCTTAGGTGACATGCCAAACTTTCTCAGCCTCCTTAGGAAGCTCTCAGATAAACAGTGGCTGGTGAGTTCTCCTCTCTTTCTTCATGTCCACTATCATCTCCTTTGTCTTGTCCGTGTTGAGGGTGAGGTTGTTGTCTTCACACCATGTCACAAGACTGGCCACCTCCCTTCTGTAGGCCGCTTCATCTCCGCCAGTGATCCGTCCTATCACTGCGGCGTCGTCAGCGAACTTCACGATGATGTTGTCCTTGTGGGAGGCAACACAGTCAGATTTAGTGTTACTGTCTCATGATATTGACTCAGTTAACACTTGGTATTGACTCATGGCTTATTGCATGTAATGCTTTCAGCCTACAGGAACACTCTGTTTTGGACTTTGAATATCTGACAATAGTATATTCTTTTTGGTAACAGATTGAATAAGTAGCGGATCATTGGTCTGCATGTTTGATTTGGCACAGGTGTTACGCCACATGCCCTTCCTGACACAACCCTTTCATTTGATCTGGGCTTTTGACCGACACAGAGTACACTCTCAGTGGCTGGGTTGGTTTCCTCGGACCACAGTGGTGAGAGTGTGGGAGCATTATCTGCTAGATCACTAAGGACCTTATGCAGCCAAAAAACGGGTGATTTTTTTTTTTTTTTTTTTTAAATCTAATCTTTAACTGTACAGTTTGGGTGAGTCTGTGCCCATGATAGCCTCAGATTCTTGTTCTTGGCTGACAGGATTGGAACCCGATGTGGTCTTCTGCTGTTGTAGCCCATCCACCACAAGGTTCAATGTTTCGTGAATGCTGAGATGCTTTTCTACAGTTGTAAAGAGTGATTATTTGAGTTACTATACACTTCCTGTCAGCTCAAACCAATCATTTTCCTCTCTCATCTCTCTCATCAGCAAAGTTTTTCAGCCTGAAAACCCTTGGCTCACTTTTTTTTTTTTTTCTTTTCGCACCATTCTGTGTAAACTCTAGAGACTGTTGTGTGTGAAAATCCCAGGAGATCAGTAGTTTATGAAATATTCAAAACAGCCCATCTGGCACCAACATCCATGCCACAATTAAAGTCACAGAGCTCACACTTTTTCTTCATTCTGATGTTCGATATGAACATTAACTGAAGCTCTTGACTTGTATCTACGTAATTATATGCATTGTGCTGCTGCCACGTTGGCTGATTAGATAACTGCATCAATGTGCAGATGTAAAGGTGTTCCTAATAAAGTTGACATTGAGTGTATACATAGTGATCTCATGCAGATATCAAATGCAGACTTGGAGAAAATGGTTCAAGAAAATCTTACAGATTTTTTTTTTTTATTAGAGAACATCTGCTCTCTGCCCAGTCAGAGAATCTAACAAATTCCTTGAACCTTGTTGCAAATAAAAATAACAAACCTATGCCAAGTATAGCTTCAAATAATACTGGACAAGATTCATTTCCAGGCATAAGGTTCTTTACATCAAATAATTATTATTTTAACACAGTTTACAGCACTAAAATTGTATCTTAGCATAAAAGATAAGCTGTGTCTATGACAACAGAAAAGACTCGCAGAATTGTCTGGATTGAATAGGAGCCAACTAAATCCACTACTGTATTTTTCTGTGAAACACCATCTGGCCTCTGCTTTCAGTTATGGCTGCCTGCCATCACATCCCCACTGAAAAGAGTTTGGAGGCCCAGCAGGGGTGGTTCTAGGATTTTTTGATGGGGAAGCCAAGGGGGTACAAACACATTAACAGGGTGGTCTTGTTGAGGCATTAATAGGATGGTCCATCTTAGGATATACACGCATGGTGGGCTCAACAAATTTCAGACAAAGCAATAATATACTTTTATTGCTTTTTTTTTACCAATAAATATTAGTCTACACAACATGATATTGTGAGGCAATATAAAAGCAATATCAAGTTAAATGAGGCCAGTATGATATTACTTAAAGCAGATTTATAATAAATAAAACTGCAACCCAGGATTCTCAGAGCTATTTGCTGTAGGGAATTTGCCTGTCAATTTTTTCTCATTCATTTTTAAACCAGAATGAATACTATAAATAGAATTACTAAATAAAGTTTTTATTATTATTATTATTACAAACATAAAAGCATTTAGAGGCAAAATCAGAATTGTCAACTAACACTATTCGATTTTGAATAGTCAGGACTTCACTCCAGTTATGCCATGTTCTCAGAGCCTGCTACAATTATTATTTTTTTAAATAAAACATGTCCCGGACTATACAAAAAGGCCAACAGCTTCTTCATTTTGATTTGATCTAAACATTTATTTCATTAATCTGTTCTATTGACTTTGTGTCCTATAAAGCAAATAAAGCTTTGTGTCCTATAAAGGCTTTGCTGTGCTGTTTTAACAAACATGCTTTGCTGCTGATGTTTAGCAAGCTTGGCAAGATGTGATTTTGTTTTTTTCCAGTTTATGTCTTACATACAACCATGAAAACAAACCATTGATTCTTGGCTTTCCAGTGTACCAATGTCTACGTAATAAGAGCATTAAAAGAAAAATAGGTTAGACAAAAATACAGCCCTTTCAGCCCCATCAAAGAATGTCACATGTCTTTTTCTCTAATATTTTGGGTTCTGAAACTTTTCTTCATACATTCAGGACAAGTGAATGTAAGTAAGTCAGCAATACTACTTAGTCAGCCATACTATCAGCCGTATCAGTCCTCCTAGAGCTTATATACAGAATCAAAAGATATTGAAGATCAATCACTGTTCAGAACTATCAGTATACTATAACTGTAAATATAGTATAGCTCTGTGTGTGCAAGATTAGATTTACATGTGGAGGTGGAGCAGTCCCATCAACTGCAGGTACGACTCTGCGTTTTTATTTTCACTTGCATTATCATCTGTTTTTTAACAAACCCTACAGCAGTCTGGTCTTTTTTTTCTCCGACCAAATAGACAGCTTTGATTTTACAGGCATTTGTCACCTCTTGCATTTGACTTGCTGCATTTAGTCAATTAAGTGAAAATATTTAAGATAATCAAAAGAAAGAACGCAATCCCACAAGCTGATATGCCACAATATGAATGTAGTGTTCTGTAAATGAATTCATGATCCACTAATATGATAATATCACCATGTTTGACACAAACATCTGGGTTGAAGAGTGAGAAACTCACTCAGCTCTTGGTGATTTATAGTCATCTGGATGCATTTTATTACATTTATACGGATGAGTTTTATTACAGAGGAGGTGCGCAATATATTTTATTATAGATGTCATTCTGTAACTAACCTTGCCTGGGTAAACATGACACAGGTTAAATTTTTGGTAATAAATCAGTAATAAGTGAGTAGTAACTCAGTATAAAACATAACTGCTCTACCTTGAATTGCCTTGTCATTACAATATGAGCATAGACAATTATTTCATTAGGGTCTGCCAGCTGATGACTTTGAAAACCGAAGAAATCCAAAGAAAGTGTTCGATGTCATATTTAAGCTTTGTTTAATTTGTCAACCAAAGTATTGTTTCTAAATTCCCGACTTGCCATCCAAAACTGATGGCATACACTGCCCTCCAAAAGTTTGGAAACGCCTGAACAAAATAGGGTTTTTGGGCAATATCAGCATAAATCCTCTTTAGTTAGTGACCATTTTGCATTGATAATAAGGGACAACACAAACTATGAAAACATATTTTATTAAATAAAAAGGTTATGAACATAAACATGAACATAACATAGAAAAATACTCAAATTTTGGA
>CM040976.1:16690054-16730740 GCA_022985145.1 Pangasius djambal
ATTTGAGTATTTTTCTATGTTATGTTCATGTTTATGTTCATAAACTTTTTATTTAATAAAATATGTTTTCATAGTTTGTGTTGTCCCTTATTATCAATGCAAAATGGTCACTAACTAAAGAGGATTTATGCTGATATTGCCCAAAAACCCTATTTTGTTCAGGCGTTTCCAAACTTTTGGAGGGCAGTGTATGTATGATGGAATGAGAAAACTTCACATATGGAATTGTGGCATTTTCTACTATATAAAGTTCTAAAATCTATAAGTTTTCCTGAATTGAGACTGATGTCTCTTTTGCATGTCTCAACCAGAAATAAAGTATGGCATTTTAAAATTCTGGTTACCCCCAGAGGTAAGAAAAGGACAACAAAACGCATTTAGAGCTCCAGAAGAGTGTCTAAAGCAACTGCTATTTATTAAGTGTAATAAAATATATTTTATTGTCAGAACAATAAAACAATATATGTAATATATAAGATACACGCATTATAAACATTACTATGAAACCTATGTTTGTGGTCAAAAAGCCTTAATTCTTAGCATACAGATTGACAGACAATTCAGAATTCCTGCCAGTACAGTAGTCATTCTTATGTACACTGGCCTCATTGCTTAATGTGTGTGAGTGCTCCTTCTCCACCAAACCACGGTCACAATAAATCAATTATTTGTGAATTATTATGATAAACAACATTATTGTTATAAATGCATTTCAGGCTTAAATTAAAGCCATATTCCTTAGATTGTGATATGTTATAATAACAATGTTGACTAGCTTCTATTGCATTATATTGTTTTTAGATATCTTTATTATATATTTACTATATTAATTAAATTATAATGAGATGAGTTATATTGCAATAATTTTGCCCATTTATACCAAATGGCCTTATTCGATGACAGAACAGACCTTCTCAGCCATTTGCTGTGTTTTCTGTTACAGCAAAATACCTGCAAAATGCAATCCTTCATACATGATGCGTTTTTTAAATTCAAAATTAATAACCATTTTTCACTGCACACGCATGCATTCTTTGCATAGAGGACAACACTTGAATGGGGTGGTTGTAGTGCAGATATATTTAGTTCATACAATGCTACTTTAATGCATTATCTTCTCCATTGATATTTGGCTCAAGCTGTAGCTCACTGCTGTTTCCTGGTACAGACCCATATTGTTTTCACTTTGGATAAAAATCTGTTCAATGATCTCTGTTGATGGAGATTTTTCCTCTCTTCCCTCCTGCTTCATAACCCAGCCTTTTTGAATCTTGTTAATTGGTTATTCTGCTCTCTCTTTTTGTACCTTAGTCACCGTTAACAACCGTTAACATTTACAAAGCAGTCGGTAATATAAGATCTGTACGAGTAAGGAGCTGTTCCCCAACAATATTTCTTAGTTCTTCTAGAAGAATATTGCGATCTATGGTATCATATACTGCACTGAGATCAAGTAATTCTCCATCAAGTACCAACATTTATCATCACACACAAACAATAACCAACACACATCAGACACCAACATATACTATAAATAAAGATTCATGCAGAAACAAGTATTTTTCCATCTTTCTCTATCTAGCAAGACTTAATATATACGTTCTCCATCAAACACCTAAAATCACCAGTAAACCCATTGCAAGAGACGCAGTCTCAAATATTGCAGGAGATACAGTATACTGTATAGCACCTTGTGAATTTCTTCATCAGGGTGAGCAAAATCAAGCAATTATTAGCAGTCCTGTTATGACATATTTCTGGAGTGAAAGTAGTGTTTCAGTGAACAGCTAATCTTAGCCAGCTGGCTAGTTTTTTTTTGCATGTGAATGATAAGACATCTTTACATTTTTTTTCTTTGATGAAATTAAACTCTTATAAGTGAAAACATAAAAATATAGTATGAAGTATTGCAGGAGATGCACTATGATGCTGATATCCACATTATGATAGCAATGAATTATTAAAATATCTGAATATATAGTGTAGTTCATGTAATACCAATTCTGATACAGATATTGTGTATGGCTGCTAGGAAGAAAATTAGCAGATTTGTAGTAAGTTGCCCATGATGTTATGCGACTGTAGTATGTATCAGGGAGGACTTTCTGTTCTGAAGATGGCATGATTAGATCACTAGCATAGCACTGTTTTCATTCGAAAATATGGAAAATGTCAAGATAGTTAGTGCAGAGATGCAAGACTTTTGACAACTGATTGATTTTAAGAGGCTCCTCAAGCAGTGCACTGCAGGAATTTATTTCTGCCCTCTAGAATCTTCAGTTTGACAAAATAATTCTGTTCTCATTAGAAAGGGAATTTCTAAAGGGAAAAAAGACCTATATCTCTATGGTCATCTTTCATCAGAGTTTCAAAAAAAGTCGCACATTATGCTTTGTAATGATTCTTATATTTTCAGCTGCTGATCAAAAAACACAGTTGTCAACGTGAATTCAAATATTTCTTCTCTGAGAGTTCTCAGTTCAGGGTTTTTTTTTTTTTTTCCAGCAAAACGAGTGGGAGACTTGCATGCTCTTGCAATAAGCTCACCTTGCATTCATTTGTCACCAGATGATTCTGGGGTGACCTTGTGGCTGAACCCAGGGTTTCTATTCAATATCACATCAATTAATTTTGTAAATAAATCATTTGACTTTGCACTATTCACAGAGGAAAGGCCTGAGGGTCTTGTCTATACAAAGGCTAGCTCACTGAATCGTGGATGCCATGGATCACCATGGTCTATAGGTGAGCTGGAGCCCCAGCTCCAGGGCATTACTTTGAGGCTTTACACTCCAGGAAGTCTACCCTGGAGTCCATAGAAACACAGATATATATTCAACCAGCATTATATTAGAAAATGTGGAGAAATGAGAGAAATGTTTTTAGCTCTTGTTCTCAATAAGATGTGAGCTATATATATATATATATATATATATATACATACATAGTTAGATATATTTTTGGCTCATTGTAAGATTCTTGTAGTGTACTTAGCTCCTTATCTACTGCCAGTTGCAATTTAGATATATGACTAATAAGAATGCAGCTGAAGTCATTATTTTGCTTTTACAAATGTGCACATCTCTCGAAAGCATTCACGAAAGCATCTCTCTCTCTCTCTCTCATATATATGCACACACACTCACACACTTCCCATTTGCACCATTAATCATTTTTGCATTTCTGTCTATTTAGCCAATTTTCATACACTTGCCGGGAACAATTATACCCAGATTCACATTTTCATGTTAGTAGTTAATTGGCAAGCATTCATCACAATAAGCTAACAGTGAATATGGCATATGCAATAACAGTCTAATACATATTCTGGGGCCTATCAAACTACAAAAAACCTTTTTAATTTTACTGACAATTAAGGCTTTTTTCATCCCAATCCTGTCATAATAAATATTCTACTGTTCAGCAGAGTTTTATGTGTCTTTTAGAAGCTGAATCAGTAATGACATTGAGAAGAGTGAGTGATATATACACTTCAAAAACTGCAGAATTTTTGAAAGCTTCACATGAAATTTAATGTCTCAGCTGGAAGGTTGGAACTTGGAACAATTAATATGGAAGCGAGTGACTCATAAAACCATATCTGACCTCAACCAAACTTTATTTTGGGAACAGATTCATTGCTCTTTCTTTGCTCATTTTCTCTGTCATACTGCTGGGGGAGATCATTTAGAAATTGATTGTGATAGGGAGAAAGATGAAGGAAACCCCAAGGATGTGCAGCAAATTTGAATGACAGAGAGTAGAATCTCTCCAGTTAATGTTTTGTAGCAGGGGTCAGTTCACAAGCAAATCTGAACAAATCTCATTGGATGGCATTATTAATTTTGTGACATAAAATTGCATTGACAAACAAAACTTATTGACAACTAACATACAAAAACACAGAAAAAACTTGCTAGCTCACCCTGCTGGGCAGTATGAGCAATACAGACTCCCAAGTGACACAACGGAAAAGTGTTCGCCCTAAGATCGCGAGTTCGAATCGCGGTGATGCCACAGCCATCCGTGGCTGGGTGCCCAAGAGAG
The DNA here is from genome assembly GCA_022985145.1 of Pangasius djambal. Classification (NCBI taxonomy): domain Eukaryota; kingdom Metazoa; phylum Chordata; class Actinopteri; order Siluriformes; family Pangasiidae; genus Pangasius; species Pangasius djambal. The sequence goes on from CM040976.1 coordinate 16,694,102, forward strand.
CAAAACTGTGGCCCTCTCACAGTGACGTGCGGAAGTGGGTGGTGCCTTTCTCTGATTGTATTATGCCACCCCGATGTTCCACGAGCAGCAGCACGTGGAAGCACGTGATAGCCTTCACCCTCCTTGTCGTGTGATAGGGGAGAACTACCATGACTAAATTAGGGGGGGAAAATACAGCTTCAAGCATCAAGCAGTCCTTAAATTTCTGAAAAGTGGTTTCTAAAAACAACACGCAGAAAGTTGTGCTTCCATCAACCACTGTTCTGACAATGTCATTAAGAGAACAGCAGCCAAACATATTTATTCCAAACAATCTGTTTTTGTCACGCTTTACTGCATCTTGTCTTTATCCCAATGACCAAAAGTTTACACTTCAGACTTGAGGAAACACTTCTATATTTTAACGCAGTTTTTCCACATATCAGGCAGTTCCATTCAGCTACATAAAAATGAGTGGCTGGGAACGTCACTATTTATACAAAACGATTTGTATTATTTTGAGTATTTATCTCTTAATAATATCTCTATATAATCAGACAATACTGTATATAAACAGCTTAGAAGCATACAGAATCAATGGATCACCTTTCTGTTCCAAAAAGACCTGTGGCACAAACATCATTATATCATTACTGAGTATCAGTTTATATTTTTACAGATTTTAATAGATGACCCACATTCACTTTACAAGCCTTATTACTCAGTTCCAAAGTTTTGCTGTGATACATTCACATTTGTGTCTAAATGTCATTGCTGTAATTGCTATCTGCCACAAATGTGAAATGACCAGCATACACATATTTTCAGATCAATATTGCTACCTTTATGAGCCACATGTATTATGAATAAATAGAAGAAGCACCGTACTGGTGGGACAATCTATTACTACAGTAGTGAAAACCTTTGACACAGAGATCATTTGCTCTGGAGGTCTGTTGTCAAGTTATTTTACAAATTTGATGGCATTTAAATGTTTTGAAGCAGATGTTCTCACAGCGATAGCTCAGTTAATCAATATTATCAAGACATATGGTAAACAGGATTACGGGATTGTCTTCTCTGAAAAGGACATATGAGAAGCTGCTTTTAAACGTGTCCAAAATAAGGAAGCTTACTGCCAGCTGCCCCTATGGTGCCTTCTGAATAGGACAGAGGAATGTTGTGTACCTCTTCAATATTTTGAAATGTCAGAGATAACCATTTTCTCTGTGAATAGCGAATACTGCAATGCATCATGTAACTGATTATGGGGCACATGCTAAGTGCATACAGATGACTGTATTACATCAAAACTGTTAATGCACTCAACTTAAACACAGATATTTTATCATTTCCTTTGCCCATGATTACCATAACACACCTGCGCCAATGTGATGTGACAGCTAAGGCAGATACAGTGAACAAAGGACATGTAAAGATTTGCTCTTCTAAACGTCCATAAAGAGAAAACACTCACCTTCTTTAGTGGGGAGTGTATAAAGAACATTTTCCATAATGGTCTGAAAATACATCAATGATACATCTTAATAAGAATAGTGAACAGGGGAAGCATTAGAGAACATTATCATTTCAGACTATTTCTTAATGTGCAATTCACAAAAGTTTGATTAACACAAAATCTAATATGCTTTTGATTTTACATACCACTGAAAGATTTCCTTTTTTATTTTCTTTCATCATCACGTTTCCAGTTCTCTTTTTCATTTGGATTTGCACACACGTCAAAAAATAAAGTTTAGGCTTTAAGAGTTATCATTTCATCTGAACACTGGCAAACAAAGAAACATATACTAGTTCAATTATTACTTCATCATAATAAAATAGGCAATGACAGTAGCTATATGATAATAGCCACAATACAGCTCTCTATTAATTCTATGACTGTATTAGGGAAATATTAGGGAAATGATACAAATACAGATACACATAGAAGGTGCGTTATTCTTTGTTCACAGGGAATCTGGTGTAGACCAGAGGTGTGCAATTGGACTGGGATCCTGTGGGATGCAACAAAGTAGTTGCACAAGTTGGAGGTTTTTACTTTCTTGCAGGCGAGGTCAGATATGAAGCTCGTGGGACAAAAAAAAGACCATGTTCATTATCATGAAGTTGTGGAACTGTGCAATGCATTTACAGCATCCTTAGTAACATGCCTGGTCAAGATCATGGTGGTTTTACATTAGGAAACTAGTTTGTTTATATTTTAGGAAACCGAAGCAACTAAATTTGTTAGAAAATGGTGCTGGCATGTACAAAAACTGCATGAGGTAGATTAATAAAACAGTCCTGCACACATCTCTAGACCCATTATGAACTCAAGTGATGTAGCTGAGCTTGGGGAACTGCCAATGTCTTGCACTGTTTTGAAGGGGAATAGTGTTAGGTTTTCTTTTATATTAAAAAAAAGATACCGATATGGATATTTGAAGCGCTAAACAAATATAAATACAGATATAGATGTCATTGTGTTCCAGCCCTAGTGTGTACATATGGTAAATAACATGACAGAAAGGACCAAGAACCAAGTTTCTAATTCCATGTCTAATCAATCTTCTCTGAAAAGTCGTTCAGTCTGTTCAACGAGTTCTAATATTTGCAATAAATGGATGCAGGCAAGATATGAAAGACTGCATCACGGACATGCAAGCACTATCTGATTCCTGACAGCTTTAAATACAAACCACAACACAGTGTAATTATCCATCGTCAGACTGTATGTGGCATAAGCTACCCTCATTGTCCATGTGGTTAAAATGGGATCAGTGGAAACACTGGGTGTTGTCCACTTTATACACAGTCGCTGCTGGAAACACTGCATTATTCCACACTAACATGGCAGATGGGATTACGAAGGCTGCACTTTTCTCTTATCATGTAATGTCTTTATGTTGCCAAACATTCAGGAAGTAATGAGTGAAGCATAATTAAATTTAGCCATCTTGGCTGGGTGTACAAGTATTTCTATGTGACATTCAATTTACCAGGCACAAAGAGAGCCAGAGAAGATAATTGAATGGTGATAGGCTGGAAAGCTGGGCTATTGTCACGACACCTATTGTGGACAGTTAAATAATGACCTGTATTGTAAGATGGGGCCACGATTCAATCTGCAGTTCCCCAGGTGCTCCAAACATCAGCGGGGGAATCTTTTATTAACAGCTTTTCCTCAGTCCCCTCAGTCCACCTACTCTTAATGAAAGCAATCTATGTTACTATATCACACAGCTAATGGGAGTTTTGCTTATCCATTTCTCACCGCAACCATTTCTAAGAGCAGAAAGATGATCCCCACCAGCACCGACTGATCAAATATCGGAGGATAAGCATTATTGGACCCTTCTGGTCTGAAATAAATTAACCTACAAGAAGACATGGTCCTGACCATTTTAACCACTTTATTTGGCTCCTTAATATGTGTTTTTGCAGTGTTTCTACACACTGAGATGATCAATTAGGTGCAACACTGAAACAGAGAGGAGGTGCGGATTGAGAGGTTGGCTAAATAAAGAAACAAAAAACTAATCTAATATACTGAATAGGTAAGTTGCAGTAATTTTGCATTATTGAAACTCTTAGCTTCGGTAAGAACCAAGCTAGCTAATTTACTGCTTTAATATAATGCACAGTTCAATTAAACATTTAACAGGAATGTGGTTTTATCAGGAAAACACATACATAGTACATACATACTGTGTGTTTTGTTCAGCTTAGATAACTATTGTAGCTAGCAGTATTTTCTCCCTTATTGCAAATCAGCTACTGCTGCAGAGAGTTTTACCAGCCCTCAATATTTCAAAAGATCCTCTTTTGAAGACGGCTAAAGAATGAAGAAAAGAAAGTTTTGTCCATCCACCAACCTCTCCAAATGTTGAGCAAATTGTTCAATTAATTCAATTAAAATTTAATTTCTGGAGAGTTCTTGGAGAATTTGATCTGATTCAGCAATGCTCCAATAGGTAATTCTCTTTTGTAATTTTTTTAAGCCATTGTGATTTTTTACTAAACATTTAGTCAATGTTAATATGTTATAGGTGGATAAAATGTAGCAGCGCTAGTCGTGCACTCTGAAACTAAATGCCTTACTCAAGGGCTTGTGGCATAGAGGTTTGTCTTTATATATGGCTTAAGCTTAGCCTTGACTTCATAACACAATACATCCTTGGTCATTTCTCTTTCCTTTTAGTGTGCAAAGACCTGCATATTTTCAGTATTGTATTGCACATATTCATGGCATACCTCATACCTCCTAACATTAAGACAACCTCACTGTTGGATTTGCATTTAAATGGCCATGAATGGACAAGGCACTCTGAGGGCTAATAGAGATTTCACCAGTATTACAGATGTCCTCTTTTTCAGTCCCCCTTCAATAAATCTCTCAATAAAAAGCCCTGCGCTTTTCAATGTTTAATATACAAACCCTATTTTTTCCACAAGCACAGAATCAGTAATCACTATAAACTTACAAAAGACTAATGCTAAAGACAGCAGACCAGGAATTACTTGTTTGAAGCACCTGATACATGCCTCAGCTGACATGCAAATGCTACATTTAAGTATTTGTCATATGAATACACATAAGGTTACTTTAAGCTAACAATCACAAGTGACTCCTTTAAGGCTACATGGGAAGTCTACAAGGCTTACCCAAAAATTTCATTAACCTGCAGTACTGAAATATTTACCACAGTGCCTGTATTATTAATCAATCTTGGTGGAATTCAATATTTTGGCAAATCAAATGATCAAATGATCACTGCAGTGTTCGTTCATGGGGGGTACGGGGGCTTAGTGGTTTGAACATTTGCATCGCACCTCTGGTGTTGGGGGCTCGATTCCCACCTCTGCCCTGTGTGCGGAGCTTGCATGTTCTCCCTGTGCTCTGGGGGTTTCCTCCCCCAGTCCAAAGACGTTGTAGGCTGATTGGAATCTCTAAATTGTCTGCAGTGTGTGAATGGGTGTGTGTGCGATTGCGCCCTGCAATGGGTTGGCACCCCGTCCAGGGTGTCCCTCCCCCCCCTTGTGCCCTGTGTCCACTGAGATAGGCTCCATGCTCCCTGCGACCCTGTATAGGATAACCGGTACAGAGAATGGATGGATGGATGATTGTTTGTTCATTTAACTTGAACTGTTTCTGGTAAACAATGCAGCCTGTGTGAAAAACTCCTTTGAAGCTCCTCACACAGAGCTAACACACATATATTGAAGCCAATGCATCAATTAGTGTTTGTAAGGTGTTCAATTACTCACTGTTTTAATAGGACGACATATTAACAATCATTGGACAACAGGCTTTTAACGTGTCATTTTGAGTCCCGTCCGGCTTCAATGGGAGTGAATGGAGTGAATATTGGACAGTGAACTTTTAATTTGTCCCACCTCTGGATGCACAGCTTCTCCTTATGATAACTGGTAGAACTCTCAAAAGGGCGGGACCTCATAACCAGCTGCCAATTAATAAATTGGGAATGAATATGACGGACACCTTAAACTTTGAATTGCTTGAAGGCTGCTATAGGTGTAAATTTTAAATATTGTAAAATAAATAAATAAATAAATAAATAAATAAAATAATAATTACTTTGCTGAAATTAGCTGTAATTCCTAAATGGTAAATGCCATATTTTTGTGGAACCTCTTAAAATAAAGCTGAAAGTCTACACTTCAATCACATTTGATTGTTTTATTTCAAATCCATTGTGGTGGTGTATAAAGGCAAAATCACAAAAACTCTGTCATTGTCTAAATACTTCCGGACCTAACTGTGTGTGTGTATATATATATATAAAACTGTGAGTAATTTCTGAAATTAGCGGGCACTTCCCTCTTCAGCCAGCAGCTTAGCTGTGTTTTGGCAAGAAATGGTCGTCACTGCTAATGCTGACCTAATTTTAGAAAAGTCTTTTGATGCACGTACCTGTGAGGAGAGACTCAAAATCAAGCAAGAGGACGGACCAACACCCAAGAATTTAATTCAAAAGTCAGGGAACAAAAAAGGTCCTATTAGCTGTCTTGATTGGCTGTGTTTATTCTCTCTCACACACACACACACAGACACACACACATTATATTTATATATATATATATATATATATATACACCACTGCTAACCATATAAAATTAGTAATAAATTGTGCATAGAAAACACAATTTCTTGTCGATTAATAAAATGAAATGACAAGCTTCAGACATCGTCTCTTCAGAAATGACATTTCCAGTCCTGCTTTTCAGAAAAAATCAGTCAGTCCCTGTCCTTAGACAGCCACCATGTGACCACTAATCCATTTCTATACCCACAAACCCATACTGTCTGCTCTGTTCTGTAGGGAAACAGTGGATAAATCCAAAAGTTCAGCTCTGACTCCTCATGAGATGGGTATTGATCTGTTGCCTCAACACGCCTCAGCCTTGTGATGCATTGTGAAAGGTTCAGGCTGTAATCCTTAGCATGGGGATGGAAAACAGACTGGAGAGCCTTTTCAAATCCACTGTCAAGCCAAGGCTAAGAGCGAAAAACACAAATCAATTGTTATTATGGTGTCTCAGACTCTGCCAGCAAATGCTGAGTGCCACTGGTACATGCAGCATGTGCCAAGAAATGAAAGCCAGGACCTACAGATTGCCTGAACAAGAACAGTATACAATAAATTTATAGAGCTATAAATTTAGGAGTTAGCAGTGTTTACAGAGTTGTGGTCAACCAGTTACAGTTAGGATTATCATACAGTACAGATGTACATACGTGAAAGTGCAAAGCAAAATGCTGTTTGATGTGGTTGCAAATTGCCCTTAGAATGTGGCTGAAATATCAGTTTACCAAGGCTGTAGTTCACTATGCTAACTGCACTCTATGTAAGGCACAATTTATGGTTTAAATGCCACTGTGAAGTGGTCGAAAAGGTCAGCCATAGAGCTGTAAAAAAAGATTGGTACTAAAGATAAAATGTAAGTTCAGTAAGAAAGATAATGTGTTAAATATGTTCTTATTACATACAGACTCTTGGGTCAGAGCAATTAAAAAGGTTATTAATACAGGTAATATTCCATTTGATTACTAATTGGTTTAATGAAAAGGATGTGTAAAAAATATTTCTTACACTTATGGCCAAAAGTTTGTGGACACCTAACCATCACACCTTCCCCAAACAGTTGCAACAAATCTGGATGCACATAACAATATAGAATGTCTTTGTATACTGTAGCATTACGATTTCCCTTCACTGGAACTATGCAACCCCTGTGCACAAAGTGATATCCATGAAGCCAAATTTGTCATGGAAGAACTTGAGTGGCCTGCACAGAACCCTGACCTCAAGCCCACTGAACACCTTTGGGATGAACTGGAACGCTGACTGCTCCCCAGGCCTCCTCGCCCGACATCAGTGCCTGACCTCACTGAATGAGCAAAAACACACATGAGTGTTATGGTCAGGTGACTTTTGGCCATATAGTGTATTTAAAACATTTTATGGCATTTTTCTTGTGGTTAACATTAACATTTCAGAAAATTTGTATGGTCACAAACATCCTGTTTATTGTAATAAAATGACGTGAGGAAATTGATGTGTGTGTTTGTGACATAATACCAGGGTTACCAGATCTCCATATAACAGCAGGCCAGTGGACAAGCAGTATTAAAATCAGAAAGAGCCTGTTAGAATTGGCAACCAACCATTAACCATGACAGACTTGTTCAAATTCCTAGGCACACATATCAGCAAATCTGAGATCTGTACATTAAAAACATATCCAGAAATTAAACATTAAAATATAAAAATCGAAATTTAAAAATATAATATATAAGTAAAAGTTACATTAAAAATAAATCAAGTTTTTAAACATAAAAGTATTTAGACACCATATATATATATATATATATATATATATATATATATATATATATATATATATATATATATAAAGAAAAGTGCCTGCATACTTATTACCCCTCACTGTATAGTCAATACTTTTTGCACATGTTTGTTCAGACTCCCTAATGGTTTAGACACTGGCGTCTACAGTCTGACGATTGTGCAAGAATAGATTTCATATAACAAAAGCAAAGACATCAACAAAAGCTGCATGTCATCTTTCAAAATAATAAATTGTCTATCTGCATATGAAATTTGAGCTTTCGCAGTCTCTGTGTTGTGAAACACTCAATAAATGAACAGATGTGTCTACTTATTTACAGCCTGCCAGAACTCCCGACGTAACATGGCCAAGTATATACTTTTATCATCAAAAAGTGGTGCTCCAACAAGGCAACAATAAAATACAGCTGACACATATACACAACAGTTATACTGTAGTTTATTTAGTAAAACCATAATCTAAATTGGTATGTCTGTCCTTTTATTTAAGTGTGTAGTCATTGGTTGAATTGAATTAGCAAAAAACAGGAAATTAAACTGTCTTGCCCTCTGAACAAACGGGTTCCTAATGCTGCTACTGGTTTCATCTGTACTACTGCAACATTTGCATTCTTCTGCTAAATTGCACTCTCTGCATCACTGTTAATGCACATTTTGTACATTCTCTAGCGCCCTGTATATATTCATATATAACACACAGTTTTTCTTGCAGAATGTGGCCTAATTATGCCTGAAAGTGGGCACAAGCAGCTTGGTACATATGACCTTCAGTCTGAGAGAATATAAACAACATTCTATACCTAACACATCCTGCACTTACTGCTAGGACACTCAAATGCTCATGTACGTTATCACTCTAATCATTACAGCAATTCAATATCGCATTATGTATAGGCACAGCATCTATAGGCATATAATAAGTAAATACATTCTGCTGTTCCCCAGATGATACAAACATTAGCATGGGAGTCTTTCATCAACAGCTATTTCCAGCTAAGTCCAGATCTCAGAATCATTATTGAATCAATTTGTGACTCATTATTGCATATGAACTACTGTTCCAGAGACATGAAATCAGTAAGGGTCTGCAGTCCTCTGCCGAGTTTAAACACTTTTAAGGTAGATGCTATTCCTCTTATGTGTTAGAGGGGGAAAAAATCCTGATGCATTCACTCACCTGTAGCTCATCCTGAATTTCAGAACTGCTCAAGGATGAAATAAGAAACAAAACCCCCAACTGTTCCTCCTCCTTACACTGAACAAAGTAATCATTCATTTGCAGAGAGTTCTGGGAGGCTGTGAGCTGATGAGAGTTGTGAAAGTCAGCTTCACATCCGCAGCAAGAGAAAAGACAGTTAAAGATTGCAATGCAATACAGTCTAGTCACTGCAATGATAGAGCAGAATTTAAAACCTTTACCCATTCATTCATGTATACATTATTATTATTATTAGTAGTAGTAGTAGTAGTAGTAGTAGTATTAGTATTATTATTTTAGTAGCAGTAGTAATAGTAGTAGTTGTAGTAGTATAAAGATGTCTTCTATAAACTGCCTAATACATAAAAGGGTAAAATAAATGTGAGATGGATGGGCAGGGTACATTATACACTTTCAAAGAATGTAACCCTGCATAACAAATTTTTTGACATGGAGGAAAAAAGTGCTTAGTCTTTGTTGTCTGTTTTTCCTTTAGACTGGTCCAGGCCTTTCAGCCCAGCATGTGTCTGTTGGATTTAAACCAGATCAACTTCACTCTTTATGTCAACCTATATTTTTATACATATAAATGTATTTTATACTATATGTAAATTTATAGATATAATGTCCAAAATCACCATTAGCCTCTGCATGACAATCCTAATGAACTAAAGAAAATCCTCTAAAATACAGTACACTGCAGTTAACACAATACACAGTTTTACATATTACCATTGGTTTGACATGTGGTTTAACTATGGGAACAAATGTACACGATGACCATATTCCATAGCTGATTAATAATGCTGTCTGGTTATACCCATATATCCAGTCTATCTGGGTAGAGGTCTTGAGTATGCTGTCTGAGATCCTCAGTCTCAGCATCCCAGTCTATTCCTCTAATTCACCTCCTAAACACAGTGATGTATCCTCAGTTCAAATCTGTCTGCAACTAAAATGATTTGTACTTATATTGCTAAAAAATATGCCAAAATAATACTACTTAAATGGCATACTGCACTGACTTATTAACAGAACATTCATCATTTATGTGTTAGCTTAAACAAACTCTTGTTAGAATGCATGTTGCTAGAAATTCTTTAGCTATGAGCAGGAGAATCATATCAGAACATATGCTAACATTTGATAGTAGAAATAAAGAGGATGAGGAAAGGGGGAATAGATAGAGAAAGGAATGGGGAGCTCTCCTGTGACACCTGTGCGAAATGTGACTTTTAAAACAAGAAAAAGGGGACAGAAAAACACAATCTGCCAACTATGAAACTTAATATATGTCCCATTAACGCACCCTAATACTGATACTCCAAATTTGCAGGCTTAACCAGGCAAACCATCACCATCTGCTTTTTTTCTGAACACCATTGCTTTGGCCCGTACTGTGTTAGGAATGGAAAAAAACTCACACCTTTACTCAACAGCTGGCTGGTCATAGAAGTGGACGGTTCATAGCCACCATATCTAGACCAATTTAGCAGCAGTGGAAGCATCTCATTAGCTAACAAGAGCAAGTCTTCTGAGGAAATGGCCCATACATGACAGCTGCTTTGCGTGTATGATCTTAGCAGGATGAAACTCTAATGCTGATAGTCATAGACGCAAGTAATAGTGCCACATAGATGAGACCACACAGTTTAAAAATGTGATTTGAATAATCATCTACAATTATGTTCAATTTACTAAGACTGTAGCTAATCACATACACAGCACGAGGGACAGTCTACTAATTTCAGTCTGTACTCCTTCCATAGTCCTGTATTATTACATTCACTGTCAACTAAAGAATATCTGGAGAATAAGTAGACTAATTTATTACAGCTGCAGACCACAGCAGGGGGCAGAGCATTTTCTGGCAAAGTCCCCCAGTTATGGAACAGTCTTCCAATTAATGTTTGAGACTCAGACACAGTCTGAATCTTAGATTTCTGCCATCAGATTTCTGTGGATGGTACCCCTCGGATACCCTAAAGATCACTGTGGACGGATTCACTTAGACAGCCTAAAGCCTAAACTTCTGAAAACAGTTAATGCTCAAGTCTCATTCATTGTTCCATGGATAACATCACATGAATACTATAGGTTTAAGCTTTATTTAATATTTAAAAACATTATAAAAAAAAATAAAAAAAAACCTGATGCTGGTACTGAAGATCTTTTCAAAACATTCAGGACTATTTACTTTATAGCATAGTATGTCCAGTTTTCTGAAAAGCTGCTTTGTGACAGTGTCCATTGTTAAAAGCACTATATTATATATTAGTCTAATTTAATTTATATTATATAAATTAAATTCAATTAAGTACATTAATATAGTAACCTATGTCTGGCAGTTCAAAATTAGCCTTTTCTATGGAAAAATACAGACTATTTAACATAACATAACATAACATAATACACCAATCAGCCATAACATTAAAACCACCTGCCTAATATTGTGTAGGTCCACCTTGTGCCACCAAAACAGCTCTGAACCGTCGAGGCATGGACTCCACAAGGCCTCTGAAGGTGTGCTGTGGTATCTGGCACAAGACGTTAGCAGCAGATCCTTTAAGACCTGTAAGTTGCGAGGTGGGGCCGCCTCCATGGATCAGACTTGTTTATCCAGCACATCACACAGATGCACACAGATCCCCAGAGATCTGGGGAATTTGGAATTTGGAAGTCAACACCTTGAACTCTTTTTATGTTCCTCAAACCATTCCTGAACAATTTTTGCAGTGTGTCAGGGCGTATTCACTCCCCACGCGCATCACTGAGCCTTGGGGGTTCACCAGATGTCCTCTCTTGGAACACTTTTGGTAGGTACTAACCACTGCATTACCAGGAACACCCCACAAGACCTGCCGTTTTGGAGATGCTCTGACCCAGTCATCTAGCCAGCACAATTTGGCACTAGTCAAAGTCACTCAGATCTTTATGCTTGCTCATTTTTCTTGCTTTTAACACATCAACTTCAAGAACTGACTGTTCACTTGCTGCCTAATATATCCTACCCCTTGACAGGTTCCATTGTAATGAGATAATCAATGTTATTCACTTGACTTGTCACTGGTTTTAATGTCATGGCTGATCGGTGTATGATATGATATGATATGATATGATATGATATGATATGATATGATATGATATATGATATGATTGCCATATACACACCGCATGAACTACACGTTTTGTGGTTATATACCAGTTTTATACCATTTCCTATTTGTTTCAAATTTCAGATAAGTAAAAACTTTGTTTCTACGTCCTGTCGATGTATGAAGCATGTACTTCCATTACTACTATGAACTTGTATGTAGTGTACCATGTGTCAGATCACAGTTTGAGCAAAAGAATTAAATTTATTTGTATGGTTTAACTTGGTAAATGTCTTGTATGAGAAATACCATTATTAGAAGCTAAGTCACATGGTACAGAGAACAATTATGTTCACTCAAAAGAATCTCTCAAATGTGTGAGCAAAAAATGACAGAAAAAGCTGTACGTCTTCTAAATAACATTGAACAAATCTTTCAGTAATTACAATCAGATTTTGTTCAAGCTATAGCCACATATTAAAAAAAAGCATAGAAGGTCCTTTTTAACACAGTATCTAAATGAACAAAAGATCAAACCATTTATGACTTTCAAGTTCTTTCAGACCTAATTAGCAATGATTTTTCAGATGTCATCAACAAGAATATAAAGAACATAAGGATTTAACAGCAGGCTGCCAGCAATTCCTTATTTGCTTTTAAAGATACTGACAATAAAAACCCAAGAAGTTTCATAATCCAAGGCCGTTTCAACAAGAAGTTTTGCTCCACTGGCTACAGTAAACTCTATATCTTTATACCTGAAGAAAGCACATATCAACCCCTCTGATCAATCTCTCCAATTATCTCCAATTATCTATAACATCCAAGACTTTGGAGAGAGTTGATGCACAACAGCTTTGTTATTTTTAAGCTAGAATAACACACATTATGTATAAAAGTCTGGCTTCTGTAAGTATCATAATACTGAATCATTGACCACTGCCTAAAGTGATCACTGACAGTGGCTTACATAGGTATTCAACCTTCTTGAACTGGTCCATATTTTGTAGTGTAACTTAAAGCTTAAATGGATTTTATTTGGATTATATGCGTTGAAGCGGCACAAAATATCACTTAATATTAAAGTGGGGATAAACATCTAAGTCAATTGCAAAATTATTTACGAATACATTTTACAAACGTGTAAAATGTAAAAGTTGTTCATAAGTATTCACTCCCACTGCTGTGATACCCTTAAACTAGTTCTGCTGCAACCAGTTTCCATTAGAAGTCACATAATTAGTTAAGTGGAGTCCACCTGTGTGCACATATAAATAAAACCCCAGAGTTTGTTAGAGAACATATCTAAACTAAACTTATCAAGAAGACCAAGGAGTTATCGAAACAAGTCTGGGACAATGTTCTGGAAAAGTACAAATCAAGGGAGTTGGTTATTTAAAAAAAAAATAAAAAAAAATAATAATAAACTACAAGACCCTAAGACCCCAAGAACCCCTTCCACACAGTGAAGCAAAGTAGTGGTAGCATTATGTTGTTCAGCTGTTCAGTTCTTCAGCAGGAACTGGGAAACAGGTCAGGGTTGATGGCAAGATAGATGGAGACAAATACAGGGCAATCTTAGGGGGAAAAAAAAACTGTTCTAATCTGCAAGGGACTTGAGACTGGCGCAGAGGTTCACCTTCCAGCAGGACAAAGACTCTAAGCATACTGCCAAGGCTACAATGAAGTGGTTCAAAACCAAGACTCTGAATGTGTTAGAATGGCCCAGACAAAGCCCTACATTGAAAATGTGTGGCAAGACCTGAAAATTGCTATTTGCCATTTTCTATTCTGACTGAGCCTGAGCAATTTTCCTAAGAAGAATGGACCAAAATATCAGGATCCAGATGTGCAAGGCATATCTGGCATATCCCCACTGTAATGTAAGCCAAACGTGGTTCAATCAAGTATTGATCCAGGGGTTACTCATGCATGGCACTGTATTGTTTGCTTCATATTCTGGATATGGTTCTCTTTTGTTTATGTTGTACTTGATATTTTAATGGACCTGAACATGATTGGTTTAGACCAGTTCTAACCAACAGACCAGTTCTTGCCTGGCTTAACTCTTAGTTGACAAACTGTCAGTAATATGTCCTGTGCAGAAGGGTGTCCAGAAAGTGTAGAAGGGTGTCCAAGAGTGTTCTGTTTTAGGTCCCCTATTGTTCTGCGTTTATATCCAGCCTCTTAGACACCTAATTCTCAAATATAATGCTGGCTTTCTCTTCTACACTGATTATACACAATTATGCTTATCAGTATAATTTCCCAGTATGTTATTTGCATTGCTGCATGTCATACTCACAATCAGCGTGTAATCAAATGCCTGCCACTCAAACCTGGACCTCGCATTCTCTACTCTACTATTAACCTCTGGCCATAATGCTGGAGGCATGATCGTTTATATTTGCTTAACTTCCATTTAATTTCTCAGTGTGATATTAAGCAACATTCCATAATAATAGCATATCTGGACAAAATTTTGAGATTTATGATTTGAGATACTTTAGATCTCCAGGTTGGACAGATGCCCTGCCCTGGAGACAGAATATTTTGATCCACTGCATATATGTAAATGGATGGTATGACAATGATGTGACTTGCAGATGAAGCAAGGGCAAAGAAAGATATGTTTCATCCGCAAAGTCAAAAACCCTCTGTCATCATTGTCTTATTTATACCATAGCTACTTCCTAGCACTGATATGAAAATCTCCCAGCAGTCAGAGGAAATTTGGTTTCAGAAACTGTAGGTGATTATTGGAGGGACCAAAGATTTTTGACCAAAATTGCCAGTTTGGCAAAAAATTATTTCATTCGGTTATCTACAACTACTGTTTACAATTGTAGAATAAAAAGAAACATAATTGTACTGATGCACTAGTGTTTTGTGTATAGATCATTTTATATTGATCAGCATTTTTGATGATGCTTCAGTGGATAATCTCACCTGGATACTGTAGATACTGTTTGTACCTTCAAAGAACTGCTGCTGTGATCATAAAGACTGTCCTGTGCTGATCCAAGAACTCGTATTCACAATAGGCTCATACTGAACATCCTCAATACTTTTCTACAAATGTATATAGTAATGATTTATAATGATTATTATTGAAGATGGTGAGTTCCCGTTTGAGTCTGGTTCCTCTTAAGGTTTCTTCCGCATGTGGTCTCCTTTTCTTGATACTATAACCTCTGGCTTGCTCAATGGGGATCCAAATCTATTCAGATTTTTGGTTATGTTGCTTTGTGACAATGTCTATTGTTAAAAGTGATACAAATTGAATTGAAATATTAAACTGATAAAATTGAATTAACCCTTTGTCATGTCTACACCAATTGCTGCCGGCTCTGCCTCCCGATACCCTTGTATTGTGTTCCGGGCATTTAAACCTCTTTTCAATTTTTAGTTTAAAAAAAAACACAATCAATTCTTATTCGATCTCACTCACACTCATTGGTCTTGGCTCATTTGCTCTGAAGAACATGTTGAAAAAAAAAACCCTACACATTTATATTACACATTCGGGGCTTATGGAAGTATTTTCCAGACAAATTTCAAAACCAATTGCAAATTGTGACATAATTCAAATGCAAATGCAAATTGCGTATTACCGTTTGCATTTTCCTTTACACGAACATACAATGTCTGCCAAATTTCAAATGGCAAAGCAAAGTCCTTTTGCTATTGCATTTCCAATGTCTTGCGAGTTATGTCACACTGTCACATTGAAATAGCAATATCAATTACCCCGTTTGCTATTTTACTTCCTTGGCATCGCGTATGGAGCCTGCCAAAATTCAAAGGCATTTGCATTTCCGATGCCTTGAACAGAAACCTGTCGATCAGTGTTGGGGTGAGAGTATACTATGGGGTGTGTTTGTATTTGGAAGTGACATCAGTCACAGTCGAAGGCCAAGAAGTAGTGATGGGAATGCCGGCTCTTTTTATTGAGCCAGATCGTTTGGCTTAGCTCAGCAATAAGAGGTGGCACACTTAACTGTATAATGTTAATAGTGTATAATGTTCGTGTTTCTTGAATTAAAAAAAAGAGCCAGCTCTTTCAGCTCCCAAACTGCTCTTCATTTAGTCAGCGATGTTTTGACCTATGATTGGTATGCGTGCACATATATCACAAAGTATTCAATGTAATTATACTAAACCTTATAATTTCCAGAATACCATAATTTTACATAATGTTTGTTATAAAAACATTAAATAATGTAAAAACAGCAAACACTATTACACATGTATTGAACGTTTTCTTTATATTGAAATACAAACACGCACTATAGTATACTCCCGCCCCTAACACTGATCGACAGGTTTCTGTGCAAGGCCTCGGAAATGCAAATGCAAAGAGAATGGCGATTTTGGCAGGCTCCATACGTGACACAGAGGAAGTGAAATAGCAAACAGGGTAATTGATGTTGCTATTTCAGTATGACAGGATCATAACTCGTAAGACATGGAAAATGCAAATTCAAATGGACTTTGCTTTTGCATTTGAAATTTGGCAGACATTGTACGTTCGTGTAAACGAAAATGCAAACGGTAATACGTGATTTGCATTTGCATTATGTCAATTCATGTGTCCACAAATAGAAAATGCAATTGCAAGTGCAATTTGCAATTGCTTCTGAAATTTGTCCAGAAAATACTTCCATTGGGCCTACTGGATCTGCAAGTAATGACAGTATAGAAATTGTGACTCCTTATGTTTCCTGTCTGTATCCTCCTTACAGCTTCTTTACACTCTCTTGCAGTTCTTGTGTATGAAATTACACACATACATTTTGAAATGTTTATATTTCAACCTCAAAACCCTCTCTATTCCTGCATTCCCATATTCTATTTTATTCACACACACACACACACACACACACACACTCAAATGTGCACATATAATTAAAGAAAGTTGCAAAAATTTCAAGCACAGAGAATCGGTCTACTCCAAATATTCTCATATTCTACTCTCCCTGTTGCGTGTGTACCTACAAATTTTCTCACAGAAACCTGCAAAATATAATTTCATAACATTCTCTCAGCTGCAAATTGAGGAAGGGACATAAAATATAAATAGCTCTGTGTCAGAGCTATAGCAGTGTATGACATATCACCATAGGCAGTCAATATGGCAAAACGGATCTTGGTTTAGCGAGCTTTGGAAATAATTTTAGAAGAACATGAAGCAAATGTTGAAGGAGATCACCTTTTGGAAGATGAAGAAGATTCTGAACATGAGTATCATGTCTCTATCAATTCCATTTCTGGAAGTGAATCTGAAGATGGAGATGACATTGACCATCAAACTTTCCCAGCACCAGCTCATCTGCAGTCTACTAGGAGAGCAAGTCTAAAAAACTTCTGAAACCAGGACCAACATGAATGGCTATTATATAAGTGCAGGATGTACAGTCTTCTACTGTGAGGACACAGTACACATGTACCAAGTGCAAGGTGTACATTTGCAACACACAGTGAAAATCTGCCACTTTTTCACTGTGTGTTGCTCCTAGATATCACTCTCGTAAAATGTTTTGTATGTGTAACTGAACTTTTGAAGTTGTTCTGACAAATTACAAAATCTCAGTAGCGACAACTCGTGTTATAGCTTGTTATAGCTTTATTTGTTCAAGATAATAAATTGTACCATCTTCATTTTAAGGTTTTACAACAAACAAATTACCAAAGGTTTATTGTCATCCAAACAAATGGATATAGGCAAATATTAACCACATATTGTGTTTGTACAGCTTGTAAATGAGATTAAGTAAACATTTGTACAGTATTTCTGCATAACCTGATATGATTGCATTGTTTTACTTGACATGATTGTATTGTTCTACAATACAAATAATGTAGCGGGTCGTCCAGATCCATGAAGACTTGTTGTGTAACAAGCACATTTCTCATGCACATTCCATCATGAGTTTCAGACACACAGTGTACCAGGCCACCACTACGATACAACCCCCTCACAGATCCTACTTGTGATAAGTTCTGTCTGTTAAGCTTCAATGACCACAATTTTCCATGTTTGTGGACACATGTAGACAGCGCTGGAGGAAAAGTAGAAAGGAGATGCAGAAAATGCACGAGAAAAGAAAAGCTTTGTTGACAGATGCAGCAAAGTGTTAAAAAAATAAATAAATGAACTTTTCAATTCCAAATTGGCTGTTGGTGATTGTGATTATTAAAGAGTGCAACATTCAGAAAGAGAATGTACTCAGTGGAATATCCAAGCTAGCTTATAAAATAATTCTTATCATTCCCTAGCCTTATATCAGCCTTTATTTAGATCTGGTTTGTATTCTGCTAGAATGCCACAATTGTTGTTACTATGCTAATTAAAAGGAAGTGTTGGCTGGCAAGAGATCACTATCGAGCAAAATGAATCCTTTCAATGTCCTTTGATAGTACAGTGAAAAACCAAGCTTAATATTAGCTCATTAGGCTACATTTGTAACACTTGTGGATGCACTCTGTGGCACATATATTGTATACTGGTGCTGGTGCTACTATCTTACTGAAATGGAAGCAACAAAGCTGCCTGAAGAAAAATCTAATTTTGAGGCCTGCATTAAAATCATTTATCTGTAGAAAAATTGCTTACCCATCAAGCAAGTCAATGCGTTATAATGAAAAAATTACTGAAATATACAAAAATGAGCTGAAACGTTCTTCTGCTTTGCAATAGTGTTGTGTTAAAGGATTTTGTAGAAAAAATAGAATAAAGAACTTTGTGCTTATTCATGTGGCATTATACAGTATTTTGGGGCTGTGATATAATACATCATAAATAATACTAGCATTTCCATTTGCCATTTTTGGACAATTAAAGCAAATTCCCGGGCTGATCTTTGGTTAATAGTTAATGTGAGTAAAGTGTGTCTTCTGATTACACACTAAGTAGCCCAACTAGTAACCCAAGAAGAGTTGATATAGCACCCAGTGCAACCCTAGGATAGCCTAGGGTTAAGCATGACACAACTGTCTTGACTTACTGTGCAATATTCTTATTCTTCTCTACCTGAAATCAGCCAACCACCCAGGATATACAGTATATAAGTAACTTTATTTTTAAGGAAAACAGCAAGTTGGATATCAAATCAGAAAGTATTCTCCATTGCAAGCTGGACCATTACAATTTAAAATGGCATCATGAGATGAGAAATTTAAACTAACATGCTAGGTTGCATAATGAAACAAATATCGCAACTAAACTACTCAATATGTGTAACCCCAGTGGTTGGGTTAAATGAGCAACCCAGCATTTTTTAATGTGCAAGTAACTTACTCTAGTCAGCTTGTTGGCAACTTGAACACAGCTTTCAAGCTGTTAATGTACGTATGGAAGGGTTAACTTTTTAAATCATTGTTAACTGCATATGTTTCAGCAAGGACAAAATATGCATCCTGGCATTGTCAGGTAATGTATTTGACTGACACAACACTAACATACTGCTCTTTCTTTCCTTGTACTCCGTGTATTCAGCTCCAGGCTACCTCTTGTTACATTTTGTTTAATTAGGGCCACTAATAAACCAAATTGATGGGAAATTGCATGCAGACTCACAATGCAATCTTTCCTTCAATTTCCTTACAAATTAACAGGCATTATTACCCGGGTGCTTTTATGAGATCCTACTGTGACTTGACATGCCTTAGCCATGACCAAATCCCATGAGAAGAGTTGTCTATAATTGCCAATTAATAATCATTCTCTGGGCTTTCAAGAAAATTGCGGCAAAACAAAATAATAACAGTTAGGACACAAGGACTCAGAAAGAATTACAAAGAAATCAAAAGCCAAGTTGTATTCAGGCCTCTCAATACTGAGAAAGAAAAAAACATATACTAATATATGTTATGAGCATCCCAATATACTAATGAGCATGCTTCACTGACATGACTATGCAGAATTAAACACAACTCCTCTCCAATGGGTAGAGTGAAAATATTAAGCCTTTATCCTTACATATCACAATTCATTACTAATATCACCAACTCACTACCTAGCATCATGGAAGTATGAAAAATCACAAGCCTTCAACAAAATACTGCCAGATTTTTCCCTCATTTTCTTCCCAATTTAATCATTTGCCAAATCCCACCCACTAGCCAGTTCTCCCCTATCACACAACAGCTACCAACTGGAGGGGAGGAGAGCAAAATGTGTTTCCTCTAATCTTTTCAAACTGCTGCTCATGCAGTGTCACAGGGCTGCATAACACACATGAAAGGAAAGTGCTATTAGCCCTGTTCCGCATTCATGAGCTAACAGATGCCCATGAGAAAGAGAGAGAAAGTATTGCAATGCTGGGATACCTTTTTCAAAGCACTGGTTCCTCAATTAGAACTGAAGTGAGTTAGGAAATCTCTCTCTCTCTCTCTCTCTCTCTCTCTCTCCAGCCAAAGACAGAGCTCTTAAAGTATATGGAGCAATATAGTGCTTTTAATTAGAGGGTAAGCCATGGTGGAGGATGCTCACTCCACTTCGTTCAGACAAGTGCAATTTGTCAGAAACGGCATGTAGAGACAGATGCAAGTGCAGTTCAAATGTTTTAATGAAGATCAAGTCAGAGATATCCAAAACTTCAGGCAAAAGGCTTGGTAAAGTAAGGAGTGTAACACAAACTAAACATTTACTTCACAGAGAATGTAGTGAATGACTGTCTCTTATATATATATATATATATATATAGTGTGTGTGTGTGTGTGTGTGTGTGATCAAAAGTCCGGTGATTGGGAGCAAGTAAACTGCCATCGATTCTGGGAAGTGTAGTCTGGAGCATCCATGTTTGTAGGCCGCAGTGTGTTTTGGGAAGTGGAGTTTGTGGTCCTGACATAATTAAGATAACCACAATTATGCTGCCTTTCTTTCTCTCCTCTGTACATTAGAAGCTTGCTAATCTTAGCTTTACTCTCTCACTCAGTTCCTATCCTCTAATTCAACATGACCACATTAGGCTGTGACACAAATTAGCTATGAGCCGAGATCCGATTAAAGTAAAACTCTGACAAATGGATGCTGGATGGAGATGCTGTCACTTCTGAGATGAATGTAATAATAAATGTCTTGTCTAAATTATGATAAATCACACGCACAACTGTCTTTGCACAGTACATTATTTCTGTCAAGGCAACAATATAGAATGTATTCAACACTAATTAAATATATTATGCCTTAGACATTAGGCTTCCAGAAAATATATTTTTACACTTCTCAGAAGTACTGTATACAATAGGGCCCAGAAGTGCACTACCAAAGGCTTTATCACTTAACATGAAGTTATACAACATATTCTTCATTTGATTCTTTTCAATTAAGGAAATGATTATTTAAAACTAAATCATGCATTGTTTAGCTCTCTGAGAAATCCTCATATGAAACAGAAATCTATTTTATACATTTTGCCTACCAGAGGTTTTGATTTTATTGATTATACAACCTTGTTACTGTTTCTTTTCTTTTCTGCTACATAAATAACAGGATTAGAATTAGGCATATGAAAATCAGCGATCATCCATCAATTAATAAGTAAAGGTCTTTGTGGCTACATATCAAAAACAGAATAGTCAACCATAAATAAATTAAAACTATGAATATTTGATCACCTTTTCTTGTATTATCACAGAAAAAAATATATAAACATATATTGAAATGTGAGTGAGTAGACTAACAAATAAGTCAAAAGTGCAATTGAGGTAACTAAGCTAGTAAGATACCACAGTCATTGCAGAAAGTATTCACCCCCTAGGGATTATTTCTCTTTTTGTTGTGTTGCAACATCAAATTTAAATAAATTAGAATGAGATTTTTTCTGCTCCTTATAAAGTGACTCACCACAGAAATAATACTAAACAAATTATTTAGTTGCCCTCAGAATTATTTTTAAAGATTTCTAAAAAAAAAAAAAAAAAAAAAAAAAAACTAAACCATGCTTCACTGAACAAATATTCACCCCCCCATCCCCAGAGTCAGTACTTAGTGCATTGCCCTTTTGCAGCAATTACAGATTTGAGTTGTCTTGGATAAGTCTATATGAGCTTTGCACATTTTGATTTTCTTCAGCTCCTCAATGCAAATTTTCTCCAACTCAAACCAATTTAGATGGAGAATGTTGGTGAACAGCAATTTTCGGGTCTTGCCAAAGATCTTCAGTTGTCTGGACTTTGACCTAACCATTCCAAAACACAAATCCTCTTTTTTTGCCAAGCCATTCCTGTGTAGGTTTTGCCCTCCGCTTTGGCTCATTGTCCTGTTGGGATGCACATTTTCACCCTTGACAGATTTCTGGCTGACTGGAACAGGTTCTACTCAACTTTGTTTTTGCTTATATTTGGCTTCATCTGTGTTGCCCTGGCAACAAGATTTCCAGTTCTTCCTGGTGAAATGCAACCCCAAAGCATGATGCTACCACCACCATCCTTGATGGTAGGAATGGTGTTACCTGGGTGAGTGTTTAGCCTCCGCCGAACATAACATGCTTTGCTTTTAGACCAAATGGCTCAAAATCTTTTTCCAGAAGCTCTCAGATTTTGTCACATTCCTTCTAGCAAACTCCAGGTGTGCCTTTATGTTAGCCATTCTCAGAAGTGGCTTCCTTCTGGCCACTCTTCCACAGAGGCTGGATATGTGAAGAGCTGATGATGTTGTTGTCTGCACAGGTTCTTTTATTTCAGCTAGTAAGCTCTGTGACTCTGTCAGTGTCAGAGCTGTCATGACCTTCTTGCCTATGCACTCAATGTGGAAGGACGGAGTGATTTATTTAGTTATATAATGAATTTCACAGTGCTCCTAGGAAGGTCCAAAGCTTTGCTAAGCTTTTAATAACCTTCTTCGACAACTTCGTCTCAAAGCTTCATGGGCAGCCCTTTGGTCCTCATCACAGCTGGGCTGATCTGATCTGCCATTTTAGCTGTGAGACCTCCCAAAATCAGAGATCTTTATTGTACAATCATACAATTGGTCATGGGTGGATTTGAAATGAACACAAGTGCACCCTATTTAATATGTTTAGTGTGAGGGTTCAAGAAAATGAAATACTAGTCCTAATTTAGACTGTTAAAAGAAAGGGGGTGTGAATACTTATCAGTTAATCAGATTTTAGATTTTTTTATTTTAAATAATACTTAGGACATTAAATACTAAATAATTTATTAAAATTTATTTCTGTAGATAGTCACTTCAAAAGGAGCAGGGAAAAAAAATCCTATTTTAATATACTTTAATTTGTTATGGTGCAACACAGCAAAAAGGGAAATAATCACAAGGGGTGAAGATTCTCTGGAGGCACTATATGTAAACAGATTTAACAGCCCAGTAACGTGCTAGTGCTAGCTACTGAATATCCACGATGGTGATATAGAACCAGCGTATGGAAGCGCACTGCCTGCTGCTCTGCCCCTGTTGTTTCACATGCCACCTGCGTCTTATTTTTAATGGGAGACAGACATTTGTTACCCCAATATGAAAAATCTTTAAATCATTTAAATTCTCACAGATAATTGATGACTTTTCCTCAGAATGTTCTCCACATGCCTGTTTATCTTCACAATGAGAACACACTGTTTTGGACAAATATTAGTGGAGAATGACTGAATCACCTTTGAGAACTATAATTTGTTCTACTGATATTAGTGCTTTAGATGACTGACTCATGAGTTTGTTTTTTAATTCAAATAAAAAGTGTCTTGGTGTGTAAAACAGCAACTTTAACTGCAGACTAGGCTAGCACTGGTTATATTAATATTTATTTAATATTTAATATTTAACATTTATACAGAGATTTGAATGGAACTTAGGAACATTATTTATCCTGGTCATTGTATTGAAAACCTGTCTCAGGATCACTGGGTATGATGGAGGAATACACCAGGGATGGGACACCAGTCAGTCGCGAGGCACTATGCTCCCACACATTCACACACTCAATCTGTACCATGTCATATCTCTGTAACGATTTGAAACATACTCCCTTGTCCCCAGGGCTGATCTCAGATCTGAACCTCTGTTTCTCCTGGCAATTTTGCCACAAAATCAGGGTTGATGAAGAGCAAAAACACTGAAGGTATATGACATGGGCATGCTGTTGTTGTGTCATTTTGACACATTTTGTGCTGAGTCCCAGCAGGGAATGGTTTTAATAAACAATGTTGAGTCAGACACAGGGTTCAAACAATGCCAGGCCTTAATATCCGTCCACAGATAAGTGTATCTGTGCTGGACACACACACACACACACAGTAACAGAAGTGTGTTAATTTCCTTACGCTCAAGTTTTATTGAGGTGCAGATTTGTATACACAAACGTACAAATACACACTCACTGAGATGCAAACCCTTCAGTTATCTCACAAATAATGAAAACTTTAAAGCTGATACTCGACTTCTCTAAAATCACCATGGCATCCATCAAATGGACAGCACAAATTGAAAGGATGACAAAAAGAGAGAGGTGTAGGATATACTGACTTATAAGAGCAAGACAGCAGAGAGGTGCCCATAAAGAAAGAAATATGGGGCCTGGAAAGAGAAAAAAAAAAAAGTATAGTGGGGGGAAAAAATGGAATATGAAGAGATAGTACCAGTCTTCTTTCAAGAAAGTGCTGGAAGAAAAATGACTTAGAACTAAAATTGAGTTACATAACATTCCTTTGACATTGCATGCCTACTTGTCCCTAATTACAACTGATGCATCTATCATTTACTGCATAACCATTTTATCCAGGGTCCCAGTGGATCTGGAGTCTATCCCAAGAACACTGGGCATGAGGCAGGAATACATTCTGGAGGGACATTCACTCACTTATTCAAAGTAGAGTAGATAATCCACCTACCAGCCTGAGAGGTGGGAGGAAACAGGAGAACTACAGACACAGGAGGAACATGCAAAACTCCATACAGACAGTAAGCTGAGCTCAGGATCAAACCAGGGATGCTGGAGCTGTGAGGTGACAATGCTACCTGCTCCACCTCTGTTCTGCCCTGAAAATTAAAATATATTTCTCTAAACTCAATGCCTTAACATTGATTTATTTGTCAGGAATGAAAGGCCATCTGATTGTCTCACATGACTCTTGAGATGCCTGTATCTTCGTATTTCTGCTACTGGACTCTCTTTAAAGGAGATGGTCTAGGCATTATTGAGAAACCCTGTCTCAGAAGCATGAACTACAAACAGGTAATTTGCATAACGTGAATGACGCATCCAGAAAAATCAACTTAAGTGTGTGCATAGACGAGGTCTGAATATGCGCAAATTTCCCTATATAAATATTGATGGAATTTTTCTACTTAAGTGGCAGCAAAACAGGTAATTGCTCTCCCACAATGCAGAGATGAAAAAGCTCTATGTCTACTCTTTCACCTATTGATTTCAGAACGCTTACTAATGTCATGTTGCTCTTACTGGTGTCATGTCAAACTTGACCCCTTACCTACATCTTCAAGCAGTCTTTGTCTTCTTTTAGCTCATTATTGGCTAATGTCTTGAATATAATCAATATGTCACTACAGCATGCCATTTTCGCCACAAAGCCCCAAAATATATATTGGCTGGCCTGAGTGAAGAATCTCCCTGGTGCTTAATAACTACAGATCTCCAATATGCCATTTCTTTGCAAAATGTTTGAAAAGTACTTTCCAATAGTCAAGAGAAACAGTGGAAATTGGTCTTGCTGCTGTGCCTCAACTAGCACTGAAACAACACTTTTCTAAGTTCATACTGATATGGGGGTTAATTCAGGCAGCCTGTCCATCTTTTATTCTCCTAGATTTGAGTTCTGCTTTTGACACATTAGACCACATTAAATGGGTCGGTCTCTCTGACTCATTGGCTACGTATGCACATCGATATACTGATATTAATCAGAATTTGGCAATATTCTATTTAGTATTGAGTCATGTAAATGCCACAATCTGATTGCCCAATTCAGATTAAGACAACATACTGATTCCCCAAATTCCAATTCCCACCCCTGGAATATGCCTGTTTTAGT
Organism: Pangasius djambal; assembly: GCA_022985145.1. Classification (NCBI taxonomy): domain Eukaryota; kingdom Metazoa; phylum Chordata; class Actinopteri; order Siluriformes; family Pangasiidae; genus Pangasius; species Pangasius djambal. The sequence continues at coordinate 16,720,276 of CM040976.1, forward strand.
CGGAAATTTGTTGCATTCAGAAAAATCCACTAAAAGGAGATATCGTATATGCGTATGCTCAGTCTGCAAGGAATTGCGGGTGCTAACAGATGCTTCGCTGTAGGCTAGGTATTTAGGAATGACAACTCAGACATACATACAGCAACCATGTATACAGAAATATTCCAATGCCTGTACGCATATAAACATCGTATTCAGAATATGGCTGCAACCCAAATATAGACCTTAAACTGAATTTGATGTGCATGTAAATGTAGCCATTGTCAGACTAGTTCACTGGTCATTATCACGTTGCACTCACACGTCCAGGTGTTATACTGTATTGTGTGGAGTCCCTCTTTTTTAAATTATGGACACTTCGTTATTTAATCTACATATATTAATCCCCTAGCTGGTGGGTTGACAATAAATACATTTTCATTGCTATGCTGAAAGAAAATGACATCTATATTTATCTATATTGTCTTTAGTACCTGATACCTATAGTCTGCCGGCACATTGTTTGAGCATAAATTAAATTGCATTTTTTTTATTGGATGTCTCAGAACTTCATGAAAACGTCTCAGAAAATTGCATGCACTTCTTTCCACTGTTGATAATGAAAAACTTCTAAATGTCTACACTGGATTAATACAATATTCATTAATGCTGCCTACCTAAGGGCTAAGTCATTTGCACGTTCAGAATGCCAGCACCAGAATCATGCTTACTAAAGTGAGGGATCACTTTGTCATAGCTCTTAAATCCCTTTATTGAGTACTTCTACAATTAATTAAGCTTTGTCCGTTGTACACCACCAAGTCAAAATTAGTGCTCATAGAAGGGCTTCTTCATTTCTACTATTTTCCACTGTTTAAGAATGTTAATGAAAATAGTAGCACTGTGTATTAGCACCTGTATATGTATCTATATATCTGTAAATAGAATTATGCTGTGATTAAGAAAAGTGTCAAACCAGTCAATTTGATATTTTAAATTGTTAACAGTATTCCTGTTAAAGCTTTGTGCACTCTTGGCATCCTCTCAACCAGCCTCATCAGGGAGCTTCACCCAGGAGCACTTGTTGCAGCTTTTCTTATTCTTTCTAAATGAACTACTTGTTTGGGGAAATTTACTTTCAGTTAAAAACTACTTGCTCAGAATAAAAAGTATTTATTAAAAACATTTTGATTCAGGACTAAATGTATACATGGGCATTAACTTTACTGTTTGCATGTGTCTTGGAAACAAAGCCTTTTTCAAAATGTCTTTAAAGTCCACATCAACTCTAAGGCTTGAGAGACATGATTTGAGATTATACTTGTTTTTGGAGTTACGCTGCACATTTTTGAGCCAAGGTCACCTGTCAGTGGCACTGATGGTGATGGAGACCTGCAGAGTCATCACTGGGAGAAATCGGATGAGTCTATATGGGAGATATAATATTACTCACTGTTACTGATAGAGAAGCCCAAATATTGTATAAAGACAGAATTGTGTTCTAAATCAGTCCGAGGGAGTGAGACATTCCGGCTTTGAACAGCCCCAAGGTGGTAAAACACACCACCAAAAAATGCCGTCACCCTCTTTCCACCCTTTTTTGAAATGAATAAATGCCAACAAGTTTGTCTCAACCAAGGGATGGTTGAAATGGGAATAGTGTGTGGGAAGAAGCAGAGCAAAAAATGCACAGACAACCCATGTTTGATAACATGCTGCTACTGTAGAGCATGACCTACAGTATATACGGTATACTGTATATATATTCTAGAGAAGATTTAATTGGATGAACACAAAACAAGTACAGGACAAGTCAAGTCACAAATTACAAAACTGTAAGTTTAATTTAATTTAAAAAATATATTTTTTTACTACACTGTTTAAAAAAAAAAAAAAAAAAAAAAAAAAAAATTTACTGCAAACACCACCACCAAACTGCCATGGTTGAGGCCTCGAGCAAAACCCTTAACCTTCAGTTCAGTTGCATCCTGCATAAAAAAGTTCCTGTTTTAAAAGCATTGGCCAAATTAATAAATGTACTGGATTATGCGTTATTTTATATGATCTAAGATATGTGACATGGTGTATTGTCATGCTGGAAGTAGCCATTAGAAGATGGGTAAATTGTGGCCATGAAGGCATGCACAAGGTCAGCAACAATACTCAAATAGGCTGTGGCATTCAAGCGATGATTGATTGGTATTAACAGACCCAAAGTGTGCCAAGAAAACATTCCCCACACCATTACACCACCTCCACCAGCCTGGACTGTTAACACAAGGCAGGTTGGGTCCATGGATTTATGCTGCTGACATCAAATTCTGACCTTGCCATCTGTGTGCCGCAGCAGACACCGAGATTCATCAGACTAGGCTGCGTTTTTTCAGTCTTCAACTGTTCAGTTTGGTGAGCCTGTGCCCACTGCAGCCTCAGCTTTCTGTTCTTGGCTGACAGAACCGGAACCCCCGACATGGTCTTCTGCTGTTGTAGGCCATACACCTCATGTTTCAATGTGTTGTGCATTCTGAGATGCTCTTCTGCTCACCCCAATTGTACAGAGTGGTTATCTGAGTTACTGTAGCCTTTCTGCCAGCTCAAACCAGTCTGGCCATTCTCCATTGACCTCTCATCAACAAGAGGTTTCCGTCCAAAGACCTGCCACTCACTGGATGTTTTTTCTTTATCGCACCATTCTGAGTAAACTCTAGAGACTGTTGTGTGTGAAAATTCCAAGAGATCAGCAGTTACAGAAATACTCAAACTAGCCCGTCTGGCACCAACAATTATGCCACAGTCAAAATCACTGATCACATTTTTTTTCCCATTCTGATAGTTGATTTGAACATTATCTGAAGCTGCTGGCCCGTATCTGCATGATCTTATGCACTGCACTACTGCCACATGATTGGCTGATTAGATAATTGCACGAATGGGTAGGTGTAAAGGTGTTCCTAATAAAGTATTCAGTGGGTGTGTATTCAATCTAGTGTGTTCAAATGCTTGACTGGTAGTGTATGTTAAATATGCTCCTGCTAGCTCACCCAGATCATACCAGGAACTAAATGACTAAAATATACATCTCCCTAAGCTCTGGAATTCTCACCCTGAAACCCAGAGATTGACTGATGCTCTTATTTATTACTAGGTTCAATTTGTTTTTCTCATTTCTCATTTTTAAAAAAAAAATGTATCAGATGTTATAGTCATTTGGTTGCATTATTCTTTTTTAGATGTGTACATTACTCTATTTTTCTTCCTGAAACATTCTCACACTTAAGTAGGAAGAATCACTGACATACACAACATGGACACTGTCTGTTGGTTCTTCTTCTCTTTTTTATTTCACATTAGTTTTATTATTGCTTTAGTCACTATGTAAATCACATAGTAGACACGTTTAAAAATGCATTTGATCCTGACCATGAATCACTGTTTGTGTGTGCTTTGTATTTTCTGTGTCCTCAGTAGGTGTACTAACATGTAATTTGCTCCTAGATGTGAATTAGTGTATGAATGTGTGTGTGCATGGTGCCCTGCAATGAATGCCGCTACTCCATGTCCAGATGTTGCACTGTGTTTAAAGTGCAGTGAAAACTCACTTATCAGTATGAGACCGTATGCATAAAGAAAAGCAAAACACTGACACTGAATATTCATTATTCGACAGTAACATATACAGCTGTGCATAATCTATAAATTACATATCTATTTGTGAAGTGCGGAGTTTAAAAAATAAACAGCCTTTTCATAATGATTTAACGAGAGTTCAAACAATGCATACTTTTTCCTTCCCTAATTAAGTGAAGCTAAATCACAACACATTAAAATAGGCATGCTAACGCACTGTTAATTATATCTTCAAAGAACGCCTCATCAAACCCAGCGTATTCTGTGTCTAGCTGAGGTAATTACCCATGCAAAATCTGTTGGGTGTTATATTTTAAGTTTTTACATTAATTTGGCAGCCACCTCAGCAACTTACAGAATCAAATCCAAACACGGAACTGAGCAGTTGAATTTTTATTTACTTCTAGTTTTTCCAAAGGCATTTTGAAAAATGAATCATCGATAAAGGAACCCACCTCATTCATGTTTATAACACTTGCTATTGTATTTCACATACACCTACATCTCTGTCAATCATTACTGATGAGCTGTTAAGGAGGTGAAGTGGGCTTAAGTGATTTGGCCCAAATGGACACCAGACCTACGGAGCATTTCACTGCATGTAATCACTTAATGCTGTTGTCAGTGATACACTGCATGTACAGTGAATCCATCAACCCCAGTTTCTACTTAATATGTGCTTGCTTATTTATTTATTTATTTATTTATTTATTTATTTATTTATTTGCTAATGGTTCAATTCAGTTCAATCCACTTTTATTTGTATAGGGCTTTTACCAATGGACATTGTCACAAAGCAGCTTTACTGAAATACATAAATTTTAAATTAATAAATTTATCCCTAATGAGCAAGCCAGAGGCGATGGAGACAAGGAAAAGCTCCCTGAGATGACATGATGAAGAAACCTTGAGAGGAACCAGACTCAAAATGGAAACCCACCCTCACCTGGGTGACACTGGATAGACCGATTATAAATAATTTCTCTTCCATAGCTGTATACTATATAGCCAAAAGGTGCAATTTTGTAACCAGGAACCTATGAGCTTGTGAGTAACTTATGAGTATAAGCATCAGAGTCATTTCTGAATTCATTATTGTTTTAGCTTGAAGTCTATTGTGTTTAAGTTATCAACTGTTCAATGATCGAGACTTGAGTGCAAAACTGACTGCAAATTGCTGTCCTAAGGCACAGCCATCTTTATGGTTTCTATGTGGTTGCTAAGTGTGTTTGAGAGAAAAGCAGGAATAAACAAACGCATGTGGACCACTTAAGATGAATATCTTATTTGTTTACACATGATGTTATGTGCCTTTTTATTTTCCATAATGAATGTAATGATGAGACACAAAAAAGTGGTTGTATTAATGTACACTAAACACTTTACTGAAACCTTGTTATACAAGAACTAATATCGTAAATTCACATCTTACTCATTTTATTTGACCATGTTAGACCTTTAGGTTCTAAGTAGCATCAAGTGACTTGTAAAGTTTATGGCTTTAAGGGCTCTCTGTGTTTACCTTTGTGTTCTGTAGCTGACAGGGAGACTGGCTATGAATTGTGTGAACACTAAATAAATAAAGTAGCCTATATGTCAACTAAATAATTATAATGATGAACAGTAAAGCACTTTTTAGTCCCCAATTAGTGATGACTGAAATCCCACTTTAGAATATAGGACACATATTAATGTATTAGTGAATTATTCGGCTTTTATTAGCTCTCAAAGCCCTGAACTTACTTGACACTAGAAACTAAAAGGTCTAACATTAAGAGAATTAAGAATAATAAGATGTGAATTTAGGTTATGATTTCATGCTCAATAGTTTGCATAACAAGGTTTTAACAGCAACAACAACAATAATAATAATAATAATAATAATAATAATAATAATAATAATGTGTTGCAATTATTAAACATTTACAAGTTATGTAATAATACACGTTTTTATGAATAGGTTTTATGAATAATACTTAGTGAATAAACCTTTTTAAATTGTCTAATTTCAGCTCAGTTAAATAAATAGCAAGACCTTTATTAACCCCTTAAATGTGTTCCTCAAAATAAAGTGTTACCAGAGATTATTTTAGAATTGCACAGTTTAGTTGATTCTCAGAGTTTTCAAGTTTCAAAAGCAACTATCAGATAGCACCTTCACAGCAACAAGCTGTTTGGAAGTGTTGCACAAAAAAAGTCTTTCTTCAAGGAAAAAAAACCCAGCATGAGACTAAGACTTATCGATTAAGACTTGGTTGTAAATGGATACTTTATCAAGATAATGATCCCAAATGTCCTTTTAAGGCAACACAAAATCACTTTTTGGCCATGTCATGTCTGCATATACTGCACACCCTGTTAAACACGTCTGATCTGAATTGAAGTAGGTGTTCACATGCACAAACCTAAGAATAAAAAGGAGATTTGTGCAGTATGTTAACGAGCTTATTTTAAATTCTTTTTAAGGATACGTCACTCGGCAGAATTAAATTGAGGTTTTGTTCTGAACTGGTGTCATCTCAAGTTGTTGTGAAACCGTTAATGAGTTGATTTAAATATGCTATTGAAGAGAAAGCGCTAAAAAAAAATCTACAAACCTCATGTATAAACTGTTTAAAACGCTCCATTTTAAAGGTTTTCACACACACCATGGGATGAATAAAAAGCTGACTTGAGAATATGTGTACCAACATCAATGTACACCCAATTTTTGCTGGTGTTTGTCAGCTGCAAATAACTGGAACTAACTGAATGTTTCACCATCATTCTCATTATCTAATACCTGCTATCTCTATTCTATGGCATTTGGAAAACTAATTGTGAACTTAATTTTGAGCTCATTTGTGTACGTAAGCAGTCTGTTTAAAACAGCAACAAGCAGTTAGTTTCAATGTGCAGAAGTAAGAGCATGCAGGGGAAGCTGCTTTGGCACTGTGGAACGATCTAGCAAATAGAAGAATTAGGCACTAGCATGCATTCAGGAATCATGCTGATTTATTGGCCCACAATCATGACTTATAAGTCAGGTTAGGTTTTCAAGGGCTAAATTGCAGCTGGCTTAACAAAGGAATTGTACTTGACTTGTCAAAAGTCTGGACCATACTTCTTTAGCCATCGCATTATAGTGTAATTATGCTAATGCAAAGTAATCTTTTAAATGGAATTTGTTGAAGCATTGCTTAAAACCAAAATGCTCTTCATACACATTGTATAAGTATAGTTGTTTTTTTTTTTTAAATAAATAAGGAGTAAAATACAGCAGGGTATACTATTATAGGAAAACAGTCAAGGCTGGTACCACCAAAAAGTTGATTCATTTTCAGTAACAGCATGTCCCATAGATTTTTATTCCTCTTGGATTATTAATGTTATTAGCTACATTTAATGTTGTGCAAGACAAGTCACTTCCTGTTATCACTTACCTTATAGCAGCTATAAACAGTTATTCCCTCACCAGCCGCTCTTTTTTTCTTCTATGGAAGTTAATAAAAATCCAGCTTGTCATGTTACTGAGAAGCCATAAAGTACAAAGTCCTGAAGACTCTCCTGTGCCGGAAAACTTTTACTGTTTTCAACTGTTACAAAGCACTAACATCCGAGACATAAATGTTCCATAAACCTCTCCTAACAGAAAACTTCACCATATCAAGGATTATTTGTGTTTGTTAAATAAAAACCTGGATTTGTCCCTGCGAATCAGCTGTTAGAAACGATAACATATTAGAATGAGTGCATTAATATAAACCTATAACATTTATATATATATTATAAATATATATTATAAATTTATATATATGATTTACTCCTGTAAGAGAATATTAATCAACCCCTTCTGACCAATCAGTTCACCAGTGCTGTTATATACAGTTAATATTCAACCTATATGTATATACTTATTATGTCATCGATATCAAATTAACACAGTCAACTTCAGTATATCTTCAGTACACCAAATTATAGATTAAGGTAAATATTTAAGTTTTAAATAAAACATTATATTTAAAGAAATTATAAATAAAACTGCTTAAGATGCTGTTTATTTTAGTCTAATAGAGCAACTGCCTGTTCACTGTTAACATGAACTCCACTTTTCAATCACACCATGAAATCCAAACCCTTCAGTTATCTGACAGTCATCCATCTGTCACTCACCAGTGCTTAGTTCACACGGATAGCTTATTCATCAAAAGAGCAAGAAAGACACAAAATGCTCAGAACAGTCTGTTCCTTCATCGCATAACCCCCTTTTCTCACTAACACTTGCCCAATCACATATGCTTCTCCACATGAGTGCATACAGATGGACGAGGCTGTGGCACCGGTTGTGGGTCGCTCGTAGCACACATGTCGGCTGAAGCTGAAACTTCCGCACCACTAATTGGCAGATGTGATGCCCAGCTGTGCGTGCCTGGGGTCAGCCACACAGGCACATGGCAGCTCTGCAACCATGCGTCTGCACTCAGCCTGAAATAAAATTCAATTTCACGCACAGAAGTTGAGAGCAAGGAGGAGGCCTCAAGATGGATAGAGAGAAAGTGAATTTGTGTTTGGAGTCGCTTGTGTAGAACAAATGCAGAAAAGTGATTCTTTCTCAGACTGCAGCAAGCTTGATGATCTGCAGCCCTGCCTGTCTGGTGCTGATTTATTTTGATATGATTTATTACCACTTAGAAAAAGTACAAACGCTATAATGTGTATATATATATATGTGTGTGTGTGTGTGTGTGTGTGTGTGTGTGTGTGTGTGTGTGTGTGTGTGTGTGATAAAACAATCGGCCTATGTAGTTAACCCTGCCACAAACAATGAAAAACTATATCATTTGACAGTTTCTGAAAATGCCAAGTTATACATAAAAGAACAGTTCAAAGACAAATTTTAAATAAAGAAACAATATACTGTATGCACAAAATCATATAAGCTTAAGTTAAACAGTAGAGATCTAAGTGAGTTTATAATTTGATACATTTGCTTCCATAGACAGGATTTTTGCAATTAGTTTTTTTTTTTTTTTTTGCCAAGCTGTCATATTTGTTCCATAGATTCTCTGTATTTTTATTAATAAATGTGGCACTGTGTAGCAAATAGAGCAGAAAAAGCATCTGTCAGGGAGATGGTGATGTTGGCTGCAAGTGCAGGTTTACTGAAAAAACAAGCAAACGATCCAAAATGTAATTCCAAAAACACGATCAGAAATTAGGCACAGGTCAGGCAATCAAGAAACAGGGTTTACAAGGCAAACATGAGAGCAAAGTATCAAGTGAACTAATATCAAAATGCATACACAGAATCAAAAGGCTTGAAATCATCACTAGAACTGGATAGGAGCGAGACTTCACAAAGAGTGTTTGGAAGTCCGGGTTATTTAAGGGTGAGTGTGTTTGGGAAGGTGTCAGGCGTCAGTGGAATCAGAAGTCTGGTGAACTTGAGCATGTGATTGAATCAATTGTCATGGTTTGTAGTGTGTGATGTTGATTGGAATTGGAGTTGGTTTCACGAGTGTTGCGCTATAGCAGTGAATTGGAAGTGGGAAGCGGAGTTCAAAGCGGAAGCTTGCTACCTTTGGTGGTGCACGAATGTCAATCTAAATTAGGTAAGTGTTTAGGGACCAATTCTTTCCTCCTTAGGAACTGCTCCAGACCTACCAGCCTATCCTGGGAACACTGGGCGTGAGGCATGTACATACTCTGGATGGAACTATGCACACAAATTCACACACTCATTCACACCAAGGAGCAAGCTAGCATAGCCGAACTGGGTAACCTGCAGCTGTAAAGTTTCTTATACTCTTATACTCCCTGTGTCTGTGTGGGTTTACTATATAGGTTGCATATATCCTATCTCCACCCTTGACTAGGCATTGGCTAAGGACTGATTAGTGCATGCATCTGTGTTTCATTAGTCGAGAGTGCTTAAGCAGTGTGATCATATGCAAAGTCTTGTCTACCATCTTTGCTTTCTGCTAAACGCTTTTACTGGTCTTGCATCTCTGCCCTAACATGTTTAGCCCTGCCCAAGAGCAATCACCATACTTCAAAACAATATACTGGAAGCCTTGCTAAAGTCTCAATGAGGATTTAAATATAAGACTATAGATGTAACACCATCTTGGATTTGCTCATTCCAAACAGATTTCACCATGCTTATTACTCTAATTACTTAGTTAATTTAATCATTATTTTAGTTTTCTTTATTCTAACACTGTGACTGCATTTGCATATAATTTGGATCAGAACCTATCATGACTGCTTCATTAAAATGTTAAAATATGCAGATGCCAAAATAAACGCCTATGGCGTTGTTAATGTGGCCTGATAGAGAGCACAAAATAAAGCTGTGCAAAGTTTAGGTTTTATGGATTAAATCTTGGTTTCAAACAGTTAAGAAGAAAGGATGGAAATCTCCTGAACTCTGTGTTTGGGGACTGAACAGAGACAGAGAAATTGAGAACATTTCACACTCGGCTAGTGGTCGTTGGCAGGTTAGTTTTCAGAGTCATTAATTCTTCAAATCTGGTCACAGACTGGTGGGTTTTAATGAGAGAGGGATGTATGATGGCAGGACTGAATGGAAACAGAAAGACAACTTTACTCTGCAGGTACTCCAGATCTCACTCTATAGGGGAGATGTGAACACAGACACTTAATTAATTAAAACAGGATTAGAGTTATTAAATACACAAATCTGCCAGACAGCTCACACCTGCACACATTTACCTGTCTGTGATGTGGTCTGTCTCAGTGTACTATATTTTCCAGACTGCACAACATTATAATGCTAATGTCCTCGAGTTGGGCACAACACACAATATCAAAAATCAAAAATGATTACTGTGACAGCTAAACTGTATGAGCTAGCTAA
>CM040976.1:16730840-16744042 GCA_022985145.1 Pangasius djambal
CAATGTTTGAATAAACTGACTGCTCGGATGCCTAGTGTTGTCCCTTATTATCAATGCAAAATGGTCACTAACTAAAGAGGATTTATGCTGATATTGCCCAAAAACCCTATTTTGTTCAGGCGTTTCCAAACTTTTGGAGGGCAGTGTATATATACACACACACACACACACATATATATATACACACACACACATATATATACACACACATACATACTGTATATATAAAATGTATAAAAATGTGCAAAGTGGCAAAAAGCAAGGAAAGCACATCAGGATGTGAGCTAGGCTAAAAACTAACACCTCACAGGCCCCTGGCTTCCTCACATCTTCCTCGCAAACACCAGTCTCTAGTGAACCAAATGACTGAAATACTACTTCATATCACCTCACAAAGGACAATAAATGACTTCAGTGTCATGAACTACACCAAAACCTGGCTAAATCGGAGCACACCTGATGCTGCTATAGGGCTAACAGTATGCAAGCTGATCAAATGACTTCTTTAAAAGGTCTGGTGCCGGTCTACTTACTGTATATACACTATATTGCCAAAAGTTTTGGGACGTCTGCCTTTACATGCACATGAACTTTAATGACATCCCATTCTTAATCCGTAGGGTTTAATATGGCGCTTGCCCACCCTTTGCAGCTATAACAGCTTCAACTCTTCTGGGAAGGCTTTCCACAAGGTTCAGGTCTTAGGCATTTGTGAGGTCAGGCACTGATGTTGGACCAGAAAGCCTGGCTCGCAGTCTCCGCTCTAATTCATCCCAAAGGTGTTCTATCGGGTTCAGGTCAGGACTCTGCGCAGGCCAAGTCGAGTTCCTCCACACCAAACTCGCTTATCCATGTCTTTATGGACCTTGCTTTGTGCACTGGTGTGCAGTCATGTTGGAACAGGAAGGGGCCATCCCCAAACTGTTCCCACAAAGTTGGGAGCATGAAATTGTCCAAAATGTCTTGGTATGCTGAAGCATTAAGAGTTCCTTTCACTGGAACTAAGGGGCTAAGCCCAACTCCTGAAAAACAACCCCACACCATAATCCCCCCTCCACCAAACTTTACACTTGGCACAATGCAGTCAGGCAAGTATCATTCTCCTGGCAACCGCCAAACCCAGACTCGTCCATCGGATTGCCAGACAGAGAAGCGTGATTCGTCACTCCAGAGAACGCGTCTCCACTGCTCTAGAGTCCAGTGGCGGTGTGCTTTACACCACTGCATCTGACGCTTTGCATTGCACTTGGTGATGTGTGGCTTGGATGCAGCTGCTCGGCCATGGAAACCCATTCCATGAAGCTCTCTACGCACTGTTCTTGAGCTAATCTGAAGGCCACACGAAGTTTGGAGCTCTGTAGCTATTGACTCTGCAGAAAGTTGGCGACGGCCTCAGCATGCGCTGACCCCGCTCTGTGATTTTATGTGACCTACCACTTTGTGGCTGAGTTTCTGTTGTTCCCAATTGCTTCCACTTTGTTATAATACCACTAACAGTTGACCGTGGAATATTTAGTATTGAGGAAATTTCAGGAATGGACTTATTGCACAGGTGGCAACCTATCACGGTACCACGCTTGAATTCACTGAGCTCCTGAGAGCAACGCATTCTTTCACAAATGTTTGTAGAAGCAGTCTGCATGCCTAGGTGCTTGATTTTATATACCTGTGGCCATGGAAGTGATTGGAACACCTGAATTCAATGATTTCGAGGGATGTCCCAAAACTTTTGGCAATATAATGTATGTAAATAAGAATTGGTGGACCAACACACAAGTTATCAAGTTGCTCTCCTAACCCAGAATGCCTTATGATAACGTGCAGACCATTTTACCAGCTGCATGAGTTTACCGCTGTTGTTATAATAGTAGTCTACATTACCACTGAAAGCTACTGCTAAGCTAGCCTTAGCACAGCATATAGTATACAGTTTCATTCCCAAGGCAGTCAGCCTCATGAACAGTGCACTACACAACAGTAGCTCACAGTAATAACACAGGTCACTCACACATATTAATGACTTGGTGCTGAAACTACAGGCTATATCAATAACTACAGTATGTGCAATAACTACAATATAACGTATGTATCTGTGCCGTAACTGCATTATGTACAATAACTGGAAATTGCACAATAACTACAGTACAGGTAATAACTAAAATGAGTGCATTACTCAGAATTTGTGCAGTAACTAATATATGTATGGGTGGAGGAGAGGCATGTGGGGAGGGTTGGATGTGAATACTTGTCTTTTGCTCCATGCTTGTGTGCACAACATTGCTTGCTAATAAATAGTTTATTACCAAAGTTATTATATATTATATATTATAGTAAATTAAAGTGTTCAAAGGCTAAACAAAGAAAAAGCCCTAAAGATTACATTTTGATGTATTAAATATTATATTTAAGTATTTGTTGGTTGGTGGCAGCAAGATATGGATTAAAAAGCTTTGTGCAATGCATAATAAGTAGAAATTCAAAGGTCGATGGACAACTCATGAGCTTTAAAAGATCAATTTTAGAAGTTCAGTTGTAGAGCCAAACAGAGCATAAGAGTAAAAGGGGAGAGAACAAGAAAGACAGAGAGGCGATCTAACTAAAAGCAAATTCCTCATGTGATATTACTGAAATTGCTATTGGATACAGCTTATTAGCTTGTCGCTTTTGCTTTCTGTCTGACAGACCTCATTGGATGGCTTCTACATTCACACAATCGGCATCAGTCACATAAGTTCTAACACATTCCTTGTCATGTAAAACAGCTCTATAACAGCCAATTGTTTGACAATTTGTCTCTAACTAAAACAATACACAGGAGACAGCATCACTCTGAAAGCTCCTCATGAAACTCAGTCATGTGTTAATCTTAACACACTCTGGGGATTTGACGTGCCACTGAGTAATGTGCATTGGATTAGCAGGTGGAGTATTGGGGGAAAATGAAAATAGGCATTTCTTATTTTACAGGTTCACTCAAGCTTCTCTTTTCCCCCATCTGTGTCTGTGTAGCTGCACTCCTGCATCCGTTTCTCCTCCTTGTGTCTTTACATTCCTCCTATAAAGATCCACTACAAAGAATTGTTGTTGTTTGCCAAACTGTGTATTTTAAAATGTCATTCTTCACTAGTACAAATCCAAAACAGTGTGCTATCAGTGATCACCATTAATGTATTTTCTTAATATGCTGCTTTTAACAGCTTTAGCAAAGTTGAAAAATTGATTCAGTTGTTGTGCTGCTGAGTAAAGTATGCCCTACAATTTGGTTATGTTGATTAATTATGGGAGGAAAGTTTTATGAAGGCGACTTAAGCTGATCACATGGTGAGATGGTGGCAATCACCAAAAGGGTGGGCTGTCGTAAATCACTTTTAAAATTAAAATGTTGTAAATCACGGTATACTCAAGAATGGCAATGATAATCAAGAATGACAATGTCATTTATTAATTAAGGGAAATTCTGTATTAGCATGATGACTGTAAAATCAAATAAATGCTATTCTTGTAAGTGCACTCAGATGTTTGTACCTTAATGTACACTATATGGCCAAAGGTATGTGGACACCCGACCATCGCATCCACATGTGAGCCTTACTCAAACTGTTGCCACAAAGTTAGAAGCACACAATTGTATAGAATGTCTTTCTATGCTGTAGCATTTCCCATCACTGGAACTAAGAGGCCCAAACCTGTTCCAGCAGGACAATGCCCCTGTGTACAAGGTGAGGTCCATGAAGACATGGTGTGCCAAGGTTGGAGTGGAAGAATTCCAGTGGCCTGCACAGAGCCCTGACTGAACCCCACTGAACACCTTTGGGAGGAACTGGAACACCGACTGCCCTCCAGGCCTACTTGTCTGACAATGCCTGACTACACTAATGTTCTTGTGGCTGAATGTGTAAGTCCCCACAGCCAAACTCCAAAATCAAGTAGAAAGCCTTTACAGAAGAGTGGAGATTATTATAACAGCAAAGGGGACAAAAGCTGGAATGGGATGTTCCACATGACATACGTATGCTGATCAGGCGTCCACAAACTTTTGGCCATATTGTGTGTGTGTGTGTGTGTGTGTGTGTGTGTGTGTGTGTGTGGAGTGTAGGAGCTGCACGGATGCTGGGTTGAGTTTGTCATGGTAACACAGTGATGCCGCTAGAAAATTCTGATGAATGTCTCAATCTGACTTCTCACTACAACCAGCACACACATACACACGCCTGTGAAACTTAATTAAGCATGCATTTGTACTCATTTGGAAAAACAAACACACACACAAATCAAATACGCCATAGACATATTAACACAAAGCCTTTCTGACCTTCCTGGCACAGAACATAACCTTTATGCATGTGTGTGTGTGTGTGTGTGTGTGTGTGTAAGTAAGTAAGCCTGAAGAAGTGATTAGCAGAGCAACAGATCAACAGAGAGGTGGAAACAGGATGTAGACAGGCATAGAACTGATAGTTATCAGAAGGAGACTGGAATGAGGACACAACACTCCTCTGGGCGTTTTTTCTCTCTCTCTCTCTCTCTCTCTCTCTCACACACACACTCTCTCTCTCCCCAACACACCCACTCTTTCTCTTGCTTTCTTCCCACCTTAATCACTCTTTTTCTTCTCTTTTCCGCTTCCCTTCTTTTCTCCATCTCCCACCTTTACTTTACTCTCTCACTAGCTCTCCTCTTTCTGTCATTTCATTGTTTTATCTCCATCCCCCGACTCACCACTCTTTTTTCTCACCCATCACGCTGTTCTTAGGTTTTCCCACTTTCTTTTTACTTTCTCTGTTTGGCCTTCCCTTAGCCTCACGTTCTTCTAGTGGTGTACGGCAGGGCAGCTATATGTGTTTGTTTAGTGCTCAAAATATTTGTATTATTGTGTGTATTCTGATTTAAAGCCGTAGTGGGTGTGGCCTAAACTTTATGAACCCTAAACCAGAAACTCAGAGGTAGAAATGTCAGCACTGTCTGTGAATTCTTGCAGTTCCTCATCAAATCATAACTGGCCTCAACTAGAGATGTGTGTGGGACTGTTTTCTTAATCACGCTTGTACAGTAGTTATTTTTGTTTGTACTGTCAGTGATATTTTCTAACAAATTTAGTTAGTTCTATTTCCCAAAATATAAAAAAAGATATTTTAAAAAGTAGTCTAATTTAAACCACCGAGACCCTGACCAGGTAGGTACTACATAAATGCATGGGGCAGCACCACACAATCATGTTAATGAACATGGTCTTTCTTAGTCATGCATCTCCATGAAAGTAAAAGCCTCCTGCCCGCATGACATTTTTGCTATGTATTGTGAGAACCCATTCCGAATGCACACGTCTACTCTAAACCAGATGCCCTGTGAACCTTTTTAGAAAGCTTCCTAAAAAAAAAAAAAAAAAGAAAAGAAGAAAAACAAAAACACCTCCTATTTGTATCTGTTCAACATGAATAATGTATTCATATTCAGTTGCAATCCTACTTTCTTCCTTTTCTGTTTCTTCCTTATTCTCTCAAAAATGAGGGGGGGGAAAGGTTTCTTGTTCATCTTCCCCACAACTCTTCCATGGTGGCTCCCGATGGTGGATGCGGAGTCTATCCCAGGAACGCTGGGCATGAGGCAGTAACACTCATTCTTTTTCCCCTCTACTAATTCTAATGATCTCTTTATTCACCCACCTCCTAACCACTCTAAAATGCTCTTATATCTTGTCTTTCTACTTGTTTCCTTCCCCTCTCTCTCCATCTCTGCAGCTTTTTCCCCATCGGAGACAACCGATTGATTGCTCCTTTAAATGCACTATATCCAGATGCTCTTACATGTGAGTAATCTTTTGATTTCTCTCCCTAATGCTCACAAATGCCTTTATGAAGCTCAAGCATTTATTTATGATTTAGTCTGTTCCCTCACTAAATGTGCTAAATGTGTGGGAGCAGGTCAACATTAACTCTCAGAGGGAAATCAACGGGGAGACTGAAGCTAGAGATCAGCTAACAAGATCTACACCTCTTGAGAGAGGAAAAACTCTGTGCAGGGTTCGTGCTGTGTAACAAACATATATCCCTACGCAACCTACTCTTCACAATGTTTATTCTAATTATGTCTAAGTTATTAAGTGCATAACCTGCCATGGAACCTCATTTTTCCTTTTAACAATGTAATTTTGAATGTAGTTTTCTCTCTATTAGAGTTTTTTTAATGACGTGCCAAGCATGCACCACAGACCCATTTTGAGCCTGTCTGTTGTCAGCGTACTTGTGTGTCACTGTATTTATTATCCCAAGTGTGTTATGCGCCCTGTGATGCAGCGTGAGCAACAGTCTGAAAAGATGTGGAGGTTGACTTTACTCGTCTCAGAGGAAGCATGTTTTTTCCTGCTTACCCTCTTACAATTTTTTTTGTGCTAGCTCTGCATCAGAAAGACTGTTAAAAATTGTCAGTATGCTCTTACCCCCTTGCATAACGCTAAAAGCTAAACATCTTGTAGAAAAAACATAATAATTAACACAACACATCATGCAATACCAATGTAAAAGGCAGGGCCAGTACATGAAGCAACCCACTGAAATATACATATGCATAGCAGCTATTGGGAAATACAATATATTCTTTGATGCCATGGTGAGATTAGTTTATGGCCTCACATCTACTCTGGTACTAGCACCACAGTTTTTGCTGTTCTTAGATATTATCTAAAGACAGATATTATCAAAGCCTCCTTAACTTCTGAATGGAGCCCAAAGTTTTAGTGGAGAAAGATGGTGAAACTATACAACGTGAACAGCAGTGCAGGACGCTAAATGAGGCACACACCGGCTGCTCATCAGTCCTGCTGATTTCTCTGTGTAATTTCAGCAGAGCATCATGGGAACCGCCTGTCGCAGCTTCCTATCTCTACATGAGCGGATCTGTTACAGATGAGCTTTAGAAGCAAAGCCAATGCCTACACTTTATCAAACAGCATGAAATGCTTAGACACATCCAATATATACATGAGCTACTATTTAACATGCTGTGTTGCCTTACGTGACCTTGATGTATTGTGTCTATCAGGTTCAGTAAAAGCCAGTAACCTGTGGGTATATACTGTATGCAGAGTTTGCTTATTAGCCATAGACCAGATATATAAATATTAAGTACTTATTATACTGTAGCTGATGATGTTATTCTATATACAGCCACATGGAGCTGCACTTTATAAAGATATAAATGCATACGTACATTACATTACATTTATTTGCTCATTTGGCTGACACGTTTAATGTGATTTTCTCTCTTTTCACTTTTAGGGGGTTTGAGGTTAAGACACATGCAAATAAGGCAAAGCCTGTATTTTCAGAGCTATAGTAGAAAATGTTTGAATATGCGAAGGGTTTTCCAAAGCCACATAAGACCGTAATTAGACTACAAACAAGAAACAGGTGGTGGCAGTGCACAGGGCATGAAGAGGGTGAATCTGGAGCAGCAATGAGGAAAACAAGAAGTCCTCTGTGTTAAAGAGAATTAAGAGAAGGAATAAAGAGAAGGAGTCTTCTGTGATATAGAGAACTTATGTGGTGTTAGATGCTGATTATTTAAATCTTTTTGCCTGTCACGTGTTAACAAAAGTTTTACAATTGAGGCAACTTTATATTCTTTGTTCTGGGTAAGATTTTTATTTATTTATTTATTTATTTATTTATTTATTTTTAGAGAATGCTTTTTACCATAACTCCTCAAAATAGGTGACAGTAAGCTTTTTCAAAGAGGGTTTACCACAACTTTCCCCATCTTGCACAGTCAAACCCGTCACCAATATATGTCATATTCTGCCTTTTTTTTTTTTTCAGAATTATGCAGTGCCAGTCACAGAGTTCATGAAAGAAAAATGAGTGTGGAACTATCATGGAGCTAAAGTTCTTTGAAGGCGCGAAGAAAGGTAAATCTAAGAGAAAGAAAGGATAGCTCTGTGGTCCCTTTTTTCAAGACGCAGAGGTTTGTTTCTGCTTATTAAAGACTTCCACTGAAAAATGAAACCCATCTCACAAATGATGAAGATGCATTGCCTGTTTGCTTGTTAATGATTGCTGTGCAGAATTAACTCGGATGTGGAGATATTGACTAAATCCCATTCCATATCTGGATTCTTCAACTCTCAAACAGGTTCACGTCTTTCATTAAGTTGCATTTGAGTGCATATAACCACCATCTGTCTCAGAAGAGACTGTGGTGATTCCCTGCCCATCTTGTGTTATGGGTTTCTGATCACAAGATGAGAGAACAGATGTTAAGGGCTAATTTTCCAGATGCAGAATTACACCTGGTCCCCTGACTCTGAGTCAGCGAGGAAAATCCATCAAAAATGTTTTAGCACTAGCTGTAATGACCAGATCCAACAACATGGCAGGTATTTAATAACAGAATTGCCAGCAAGCAGATCCTTGACAATGTTTAAAGTCACAGGCAGGAAAAAAAAAGAAAGAGAACAACTAGAAAAACTGGGGGAACTATAAATGGAGTCTCACAGCAAGATAATGGTAATACTTTATACAGTATATATACAATTCTGAAGAATAATTCAGGGAATGACTGCAGTGTATTTCAGCAATAGTAGTAAATGTAGTAAAAGTTAAGTGTAGTAAACTAAGTTTCCAGACACACAAAGGACATTTCGGACAAATGTCCTTCATCAGCCATGCAACTAAAACTCTAATAAAACGGTTGATGATAGTTGAAAAGGTTGATATTAGCTGTTGCCAAAACATGACATTCATTCCATGGGGCTCCAAAGTACTGAGAGCGACAACTGGCTGTTTTTATAGATCTTGGAGGCCAAGCATCAGTAAGTGTTATCTATGGCTCTGCACAACTGGGAAGTTTGTAGTGAATGACTGGGAGTTTGGGGAGTGGAATGCAACATTCTCTACTTTGGCAGCAAGAACAATGTATTTGAAATTATCTCCTGGCAATGTACGTGCTCATATCTGTGTCATATTGGCTGGTTAGCTATCTAGCTAATTAACTGGGGCAGTCAGGGCCTAATGGTTAGAGAGTCGGACTTGTAACCCGAAGGTTGAACCTGAAGGTCGTGGGTTTGAGTCTCGGGTCCGGCAGGGATTATAGGTGGGGGGAGTGAATGACCAGCGCTCTCTTCCACCCTCAATACCACGACTGAGGTGAGACCCTCGAGCAAGGCACCGAACCCCCAACTGCTCCCTGGGCACCGCAGCAAAAAAAAAAAAAAAAAAAAAAAAGGCTGCCCACTGCTCGATGTGTGTGTTCACTACTGTGTGCGCGCGCACTTGAATGGGTTAAATGCAGAGCACAAATTCCGAGTATGGGCCACCATACTTGGCCACACGTCACTTCACTTCAACTAGTTTGCTAACTAGCTATCTAAGCACAGTAATGAAGTTCTATCAACTGTCAAGTACAAACAGAAGAGCTGGCTAGATAAAGCCCAATTTCATTACACTAAATCAGCTGTTATAGTTTTTGAAATATTAAGCATTGCTCCTGCTCATAATTTTAAATAGCTTTGTTTGCCATTTTGTCTTGTGTGAACATGTTCCTCCATGTGTCCATTTAAGTTAGAAAAAAACATAAGCCTTTTAAATGAATAATTCTATAGTTAAGTGTATACTTATGCTGTTGTTGTTAGCAGAACAATTACAACATGAATTGTAACGCTCATGTCAACCACCTCGGTAACAGTACTCACTCTTTACAGCCACCTCCATGGTCTTATGGCAAGATAAACCTCCTGAGGATAGTTTTGCCTTCATTTGAAAATACATATCGACCTGTCAGAATGTTTGTACCCATACAGGTAGGCAATACTTCCACATAGATCACTCACATCTCATCTATGAAAGAAGTAGTTTGACATGATATAAGTAGCAGTAAATAGGAAGGTAACTGGTGACTAAACTAAAATATTGGCAACTATCATATCATATTTTAATCAAATTTGGTGTGTTGTTTCATAAATGCAGCCCATATGCATTCTGAAGCTGACGCATTAACAGATGCTTGGTGCAAGTCCACATTTTGGTCCACATTTGTGACTGCCAGGAGTATTTCCTGGTTAATATGGCCATTCAACCCAAACATGCTTGCTGTCAGAGTATGCAGTTGATAATAGCTGAAAAATGATGGACGAAAATGGTCAGGAAAAGACGCTAGACCTAATCTGTGCTACTATTGGGATTAGAGACATATTTCCTTCTATTTATAAAAAAAAATCTATAAATACTTATCTATAGGACCAAATGCGGCTATTAAAACTGGCCTTCCAGCTTCAGTGTTTCCTCACTGATTCTTTAACATACGCACCTCATGCTAGCTCTTGCTCACTGGCATTTTTCATTCAGTTGATCGATAGTTTTACAAACTGAAGCAAATAAATGACAAGCAGCACTTGAAATGTGTAACGTGTAGACTAAGAGATCAGCAAGTTACCTTCCAAACTATTAGCTTCAGCTCCAGGTTTACATCATACATCAAGTCTAATATGGCTCTCAACTGCAAAACAAACACCCACATCTGTATTGTTGCTAGGTGCTAAATATTATTGTGATACAGTCACTAAATATTATGGTGATACAGGCAAGCTGGACGGGAGCAATAAAGCAGAGATTTTACTAACATAATTTATTTCCTCAACAGTGTTATTGTGCAAGGGTACCTGTTTCTTCAGTAATCAATAACAGCCTAGTTTACTAGGCAGACTCCTAGTTGGGCCATTACAAAGTGGAGTCATTCTTTAAGCTCAATTCAAAAACTTTTTTGCTATCATAACAACACAGTGCCACCAAACACAGCACTAGATTCCTCTCAATACTTTAACTGATGCCTCCTCAAGACCATTCAGTGCATAACCGATTCTGTAATCTCCATCAGTGGAATGAAACTGTGAGGATAGAGGAGGTTTCCAGAGAAAGGATACAGAGGTGTTAACTATCCAGACGTCTTGTTGGAGCCATTTGTAATGGCAAATGCATATAATAGCATGACTAGGTAACATATGTTAATTTCTTTTTCACTATAAATATATTAAGAGGATATCCTTTCTGTTACATGTTATAATGAAGGAACATCTGTCAAAGCTAACTAATTTAAATTTCTTTGTCTTCTTCATTTTGGCCTGTGCAAACTTTTGCACTTGACTGTATATTATGTGAAGGACACAAGTAATGTAGTTCAGTGTGTTTTGTCTTAAATTGCCAAAAATATAACAATAATAACAATACATTTATCAGTAGTAGTAATAATAATAATAATAATAATAATTAATAATAATAATAAAATGTCGATTAATGGGTTTGCTGACCACTGGGAAAAACTGTTCTTGTGTGTGGTTGTTTTGACACGTAGCAAATTGTAGCATCTGCCAGAAGGAAGGAGCTCAAATTATGGAATGTCTGGGATGTCAGGAGTCTGTAATATGTAGTGTGGTTAGAAGCTTTAGTGATAGATGTTAATATGCCTGAGAGAAACGATGCATATTTATGAGTGAAGTGCAACCAGCACTTCAGGCCAGAGGACTATGAGAGAGATCTGAAATTCGAGGTTGTTATGATATCCACCAAAGACAACTATGATTCTATTCATATTCCACATAATACAGACACAAGACACAAGGTCCTTGCCCTCTCAGTCTCAGAGCTAACTTTCTGTACTTGTTAAATTTACATTTTGGCTTGATGTCACCCATGTCAATAGGTCTATGCATGCAGCACTGTCAGTTTTTAAGTGTGTCCTGCTACAAACAATTCATGTATGTCAGTTAATGTGGAAAGACCAAAGAATTTGTTTTTGTGCCTAATGAGTTAGTTAACCGAGGAAAAGAAAACAAAATAGGCTGCACTTTGGCTGTAGACTTTTTTACTTCAATCATAGGCCAGTACCCAAATCTGGCTTGCAGTGCTCCCCTGGTGATCTCTTTCCACTGAATGAAGGAGGAGGGCTGACGAACTGTGCATTGCAATTGTATGCCTACAAACCATCAACATAAAGACACTTGAGATGCAGCAGTACAGCTAAAAACCATCTGAAGGTAAAATATATACATTTATCTTGATATTTGCGTTAATAAGCCTATTTGGATTGCGATATAAGCTCAGTGGGACTGTGATCCAGGCAGATCTGACAAAATGCAGAATACCAAAATACACTTGTCCCTGAATAAAAGAGTGCCTGCACAGCAGTAAATTATTCATTTAGTTAAAAGAGTAAAGGATATGTCAATATGGGTATGAATAGATTTATGCATAAATCATTAGTATGAGCATTTACAAGAAATGTGGTTTTCCTGAAAATCAGAAAAACGTTCATATCCTACTCATGGTCCTGAGTGTGTGCAAAGTTACACATAAGAACACTAACTAATGTAAACTTAGATTTGAAATCATATTATCTGCATGGATTACTGCACTTTTATATCTGTAATATACCGTCAAGTTTAAATCACTTATTTTTATTCTTTTTACAGCATTTAGCAGACTCTCTTTTCCAAAGCGACTTATAGAAGTGCTTTGTAATCTCTATGAAAAACACAATCTCATGCTAATTCACTAGGCCAGGGAATAAGAATACCATCAAGAACATTTTGTGAAAACCGGTCATTTTATATTATTTCCATTAATTAAAGAATATAAAAAATAAAGAACACGGGCAAACACAAACCCATAAATTAAGACAAATAAAACTAATCATTCAACTGTGACAAAAGAAATGGTGCCATATAAACAGAGGACGGGCCGGTCGGTCTGCACAATGGCCGCAACAAATGCCTCAGCTGACGGAAAATTTAGCGCTCGCATGTTATTATTATGAAATATTTTTATGGGCATAGTAGTGAACCCTGACCATTCATTTCCAGTCAAATAAATTCCACTTCTGTTTTTTAGGCTTTATCCTGATCTATCATTTTGTGCTCTTAGCATCTATGCACTTGAACTTTTACAGAGTTTTGTGGGCATCACTACATGCAAATCAACTGGGCTGTGCACGCACTTGGAAATTTACAGGTGATTGGCATTCATCAACAAACACACACAAGTATGAAGAAAATCAGCGTTTCTGAAACAATTGTAAATCTGGTGGAAATTTTTAGTTCAGTTTGGTTTACGCAAACATTTACACACGACTTTATTAAAAGGTTGATATACAAGGCCCAATGTTTTCATTATATATATATATATATACACACACACACAGACACACACACACACACA
>CM040976.1:16744142-16768487 GCA_022985145.1 Pangasius djambal
TTTTTTTTTCCCCCCCAATATTTATGAATATTTATATTTCATTCCACTTACATCTGCAAAATATTTATGCATGTGAGTCAGTGTGTTTCATCCCTAATGTGTGCTATGAGATTTATGCAAATAAAGCATGTAAAATGCATGCACTGGAAGACTTACAAGTGTCATGTATTAATTAGATTGCAGAAAGGGAAGCCATCAGGCCCTAAATATTAAATTAGAGTGAGTATTTTAAGCGCAGTCTCTTTCTATTTCTAACCCAATTTCCTGAAGTTTTCTAGCACATCCTTTGGGGCTTTTCTAATATGTTCCAAATGCTAGCATTCATGTGTAGTTTAGTGTTCTTACTAACACATCATTCATTTTAAAACTAGTCCTTAGAATCTAAGAGTACTTCTTATTTTATTTTTGAGTGCTATATAGGCTGAAAGACCATTTGTGTTACCCATAATGCAGTTCAGGCATACGTGGTACATTTATTCGTTTGAGAGAGGATGCCCTCCAAGTACTTGAGGGTTTTGCTCAGGGGTCTAACAGCGCCAGTTTCTGTGCACTATGTCTGCATTGGCTTTCCTCTGGGTTGTCTAGTTTCCTCCAATCTCTCAAAAACATGCCAGTAGATGGACTGGATACCATAAATTGCCCCTAGGTGTGAATGCATGTGCCCTGCAATGGACTTATGTCCCATCCATGGTGTATTCCTGCCTCATGAGCAGTGTTCCCAGCATAGGATAGGAGCCTTAAGAACTGCGCTATTGCTGGCCTGGTCTAGTCTAGTCTAACCCGACCAGGTTTATCAACAATAACTACGCAATGCTTAAAAACAGGATACTCTAGGAGCAGGGTCTGTAACCTGTGCCTTAACATCTGATGAAAAGGCAAATGAACCAGAAGTATGAATTTCACTCTGACAGTGAAATGTAGACTATAAATATTTGCATCCAGAGACACTTTGATCTGAATGTCCTGGTTAATAAAGGATCGACACATGATGGGAAAAAGGGAAATTAGTGCTCTGCTTAGCAACATTGTAAGTTTTAAGTAGTCAATATCCTGCTTTCCAGTTTTATTTTCAACACACTACTACTTTCAGAAGTATGAAAACAATTCTTGAACTTGTTTCTACTATGTGTCCCCTTGAGCCTTTGCACTTATTCTAGCAAACTCTATTCCTTTCCTCCTACTGCAATACATCAGTGTGTGCAGAGAGCCAATTTACAGAGATACCGCCAGGTTTCCCTCATAACTGATCAGAGCAGAAATGAATTGGACTCGAGTGCAAGCAAAGGCTTCAGAAACGATTACAGCTGTGCTCTCAAACTATGAAGGAGGAGGGCGAACCCTCAGCCTTTCACCCTTAATCTGCTGCTAGTGAAGAGAACAATCGCCATGATGGATGAGAGATAGACAGAGGAGCTAGAGCAGTGCTTCTGAAGGAACGTTGCTTCCATGCAACACCTTTACAAAGTCCATGAGGCCTCAGCACAAATGAAATCATCCTGGAGGAATTGAAGAGAGCATGGAGATGCGAGATGTGCAGAATGAGGCTAACACACTCGTGAGGTTTTAGACATGTGTTAGCAGGCTTGTCTGCACACTCTCTCTCTGTTACTCACTTCTTTGTCTCTCTCTCTGTTTTTCCTCTTCCCCGTGGCTCTCCTGCTCATTAAAGTGTGTGCCGGCCCTGTGGCCTGCTGTTCTGTAGTTAATCTGCCTGTCTCTCGGGTCAGGACTCGGATTAAAAGACCTGCCCTAATGGGCTCAGTGACTACTTCCTCCAAGCACACTCTGTCCATCTGAATGAGAACTAATTAGCCCTGTGGATAGACAACACATGCTCAGATATGCACACGCACACACACACAGCACTGCTCAGTGGAATTGTATTCAAAATAATGGCATGTTGACTTACCATTATTATCTCGACACAGCCCAGTAGGGCAATAACACATTCTATAAAGTGTTATTGGGTGATGCATCTGCTTTTTTTTTTTTTAATCTCATTTGCATCTATATTTTATTCAGGATTTACGATTAATTCAATTTCTTATGCATGACATGTTAAAAGAAAAAAAAAAACTATGTGAAAGGAACATACATAATTGCCTTTATAACATTCTTAAGCATTGCATAAATATTTTTAAAGGAATCTATGAAAGGTTTATGTCAAAACACGTGGAAGAGAAAACAAACAGCCATCAGTTATCATTCTGAGTTGACTGGGATGTGTTATTGTGCTTTTTTTCTATATCCTTTTATAAGTTATTAGCAATGTTTTCACAAAAAAGGAAGGATACCACCGCCGTTCACCCGCATTAGCAGCCACCACATGGCTTCACTTTATGTTGCTCATTTTACTTTGCTAATAGACGGCCTCCTGTCACCGCAGATCGCCAGCTCTCATTGAAAACTGAAACAACTTCCAGCAGTTTTGTCACAATATGTGACTGCCATTGTGAATGCAGGGTTATATTACACAGCATGTATAGATTATAGTAAACCATACCATAACCACATCAGCATGTGACATTACCGAAGAATAGGATGTGGTTTGAGGCATACAGTTTTGCAGACTCTGCAAAAAAACTTACTACAATAAGAGTCAGGGGGATGTAAACTTTTGAACAAGATGTTCAGTGTAAATTGTTATTATTTTGTTTAAACATCTTTTTTTTTTCCTGCCATTCAGAAGCTACACAAGATATTTACATGTTTCCCAGAAGACAAAATAATAACAATTTACACCGATCATCTTGTTCAAAAGTTTACATCCCCCTGGCTCTTAATGTATCGTGTTGCCTCACTGAGCATCAGTGAATGTTTGCACTTTTTGTAATAGTTTACTATTTTGTAATAGTTTTTGTAATAGTGTACGAGTTCCTCAATTGTCCTCAGTGTGAAATGATGGATCTCAACATCATATAGCTGCTGTTGGAAAGGGGTGAAATATGCAGAAGATGCGGGAAAAGCAAAGAATGTGCAGGACCTGGAGGATTTTTCTGAAGAACAGTGGGCAGTTTAACTGCTCAGGACAAACCAGGGACTCATGAACAACTATCACAAAACATAAAAACAGTCGTTGATCCTCCAGGTAACACACACAGTATTAAGAATCAAGCGTATGTAAACTTTTGAACTGGTTCATTTGTGTAAATTCAGTTATTATTGTGTCTTGTGGACTATATGTAAACATCTGCTATGTGAAATAGCTTATTCAGGGCAGTACCAAATAAAAACAAAATGCAATTTATGATCCCTCTTTTTTATTATTATTATAATTATTATTTACATTTTATATATTCTGCAAGACAAATATAAACTTATGACCCCAACTGTATATTTACAGTGTGGGGGCATATAATATCTTTACAGAAAATATTTCAGACAAGACAGATCTCTCTTGTTTGGTGAATAATCCCTGCCACCCATCTCACAGACTCTTTACCCTCAGGCTTTCCTGGAGAATGTGCCAGAACATCTCTCAAAAAAAAGCGCATCTCACCTTTACTTGCACCAGCAATGTATTCTGCAGAATCATCCAGATGTCTTCCAGATGACATGTTCACTTCTCAGTTTCTCTTTTATGCTACTACACCTACTTTTGCTGTTATTTGTGATGGTTTACAGTCCCAAAATCTGTCAAATTCTGCTTAGCTTTGCACTATGCCAACTAGTTTATCCTCATAATGCTCCTGTTGTTATTTGTACTGGTTTCTGACCTGCATTTTCCTGTATATTTATTATACATTGCACACAAGGACTATGAAGTACATCCTGGAAAATAAATATTAATAAATAAATATATCGATTTGTTTCCTCCTTCATACTTTTCTTTTTACTGAGCTGATCAAGGAATCAAGTGCTTGACAGGTATTTTAAAGCTCTGAGCAAAAGGATCCTCAAGACATTTACAGTTGTAACTGGCTAAATTTATATTTTGCAATGAAAAATGTAATGTTGCAATTTCTCTAAGCACAGCTGACTAGGCATGTGCTGATTAACAATTATATCGCATATCCTGATATTCAACATACTACGCAATGCTATCATGAACACCTCAAAAATACTGTTACCACCCCTGTGTTATATTCAGGAGTAGCTATAGGTTATAGCTACAAGTTTAGCATCACGTAATCTGCATAACTACATCATTACATATTCACCTCAAATTGCATTTCTTAGCTCCAATATACTATTTGTAGGCTACGCAAACAGCTTTGTAAAATAGCAAACGTGACAGATTCATAAAACAGCAAAAAAAAAAAAAAAAAAAAAGTCTGTTAGTACAACTTTGAATATACAGTAATGGGCAAAACAAAGTACACCCTCCTTCAATTTATATTTTTATTTATCTTGAGAGAGCTGTGCATAAATGAATGCCCTCAAACATCAGTGAACTGAAGCAATGTTGTAAAGAAGAGTGGGCCAATATTAAACTCCTACAGGAGACGTTTACTTCCAATTATTGTTGCTAAAGGTGGCTCTTACTGCTGTTACTGCTGTTACTGAATTATAGGGTGTACTTGTGTTTTCCCATCTGGTTTCCAAATGTTGGCTTATTTTTTGGGGAAAAAATGACTACATATTGAAATCTGTTGTGCTTTTGTGTTGTCACCTGATGTTATTTGTGTGATTATTGAGGTTGGTGAGGACCACACAACTGTTATTTAGGCCCTGATAAATACAAACAGAATTGAAGGAGGGTGTACTTTCTTTTTCCCCATGACCGTAGTTGATTAAATTCTAAAACTGGCCAATACTACTGTCTTTATTTCTGACATCTTTTTGTATGATTTGCATTTTCCGGCCAATTATCTCCAATTATTGTAACCTTTTCCTGCTTTGGTAAGTGCATATCCTTTGGAGCAGGCAAATTCTGCTCAATCAACAGGATTTGCATATAAGCGCACACACAAAACACAGCTTATTTATCGCATGAGCTGCATCACTATTAGCTCCATGCCTTCTACCCTTCTAAAAAACTACACTTCTCAAAACATTGACTCATTACAACAGCACACATTACTAGGTCTAGAATTAGGTGAGAAAGCATTTGGCAAGAGCATTTGATGTCCTTGAGGCTTATTTTTATGCTGGATTTTTTGGATGGTAACAGGCTTTTTTGTTATCTTGCATTACACGACTGGCACGATAATGAGGAGAGTTCCAGGAGCATGCTGACATTTTGCAAAGAGGCAGAGATCGGAACCCTAAAACATTAAGTGCATAAAAACAGGCTTGTTCCTGAAATGGATTAGAGCTGAAGAAATAAAAATCTGCATCTAAAAATGGCCATGTGCTAAATCCTCCTACTGCTGTGGAAACAGAGAGAGAGAGGAAGAGAACAAGAGAAAACTTTTATTCATTACGCAAGTTGGCAGGTGTGGGGCTCTTAATTATCTTTTTCATCAGAAGCTATGAAAGGGCTTTATCTCTGAATGAGTTTGAATAAGAGACAGAAAAAAAAAAAAAAAAAAGAGGGCAGAGAGAGAAAAAAGTACGACAGAAAGTGACAGAAAGAAGAGAAAGTCATGACAGTGTGAAAATTCTCTGGAAACAGCCACCAAGTTTCTTCAAATTAAACTCGTACAGGAGCATATTTAATACGTGACAGCAGGAGCTCAGTGGATAAGGTTCTGTGCTAGCGACTAGAAGGTTGCGAGTTAAAATCCCAGAAGTGCCAGAGAGGCATTGTTAGCCATTAACTCTCAACTACTCAGCTCTGTGTTTAGACTGTTAACCAACTTTGAAAATTTTCAATTTAATGTGTACATGTAATCCCAAAAAAGAAATCCAAGGCACACTTCCAATGTGTACATGTCTTACAACGTGTACATTATTTCAAGCAAGGCCATCCTTCCCTAACAGAGCTGCACAGTAAATAAAAATTGTAATTGTGATCATGTTTCTGTCTTGTAATTGCCTGTGTGGAGTATTACATAGTTCCCCATTCATATATTCTAACTCCGTATGTTTGGTGGAATACTGTGGTGGTGCGTGTGGTTTTTTTTTAAATTTATTTATTTATTTTTAATACATTTAGCCTTTAAAAAGACATGAAGTTAAAGTGATTAGAAGGCACTGTCTAAATATAATATCCACTGTGACTGAAAAGCCTGTTTTTAAAATGTGCAATAAAATTATTTTGTTAATTAATAATTGTGATAGCCATCATCATGCAGCCCAATTCTGCTAATAAAATGCCAATGCCAATATCATCTAGGACAATGTATGACATAAGCAACCTCCAAAGTAAGTTGCAAATAAGCTATGTGAGTGTTGCATTTACAAACAAAATAAAATGAAAATATTATCACCTAGTAGCCTAGTATCACTGTACAGTCCATGTGAGACGGTCAGTGTGATTGTGAAGCAAAGAAAACCAGGATTAGCTGGTCATTCATTCATATTCTATTCATAAGCAGTCCACAGATTGGATAATTAGAAGCCAGATTGTGGAAATTGGAGATGAATATCCAACAAAAGACATTTGTCAGAATAAGAATGGGGGACAAAATGTAAGAAATCTCTTGCTGCTTCTTGTACTTGCTATGGTTCATGCCACCATTTCAGGCACACGTAAATCTGAGCTAGATAAATTGAGCCAACTGAAGCTGCATGCTGTAGGTGTATTTGCCAAAGGATCCCACTCTCTTTTCTACACACACACTTCTGGTTTACCTGTGTCTCCATTAAATCTCAGTAAATCTCCCAAAGCAAACCAGAGGCTTTCCTGAAGCATGGATAAATAAATTCCTCAGATGCTGCCTTAAGTCCACTCTTAAAAACACAGGGAAAAGATGTATGTTGTATACGTACCGGGGCTAGAAGAAGTACAAACCTTTTCTTGCTCAAAAGTATAAAATAGCATAGTGGGTCATTATCCCAGACCGTGCCTCTCTGAGATCACATTTTCCCCCCATTCAGAGTTAGCCAAGCAGACAGCAACAGTATGCAGCAGGCGGATGTATAGATATATCAGCAGTTGAATGGATAGGTAGTCTGATAAATGGAAGAATGGATGAATGGTTATGCATATAGTCTAATCATGATCAAGTGTCACTAGGGACTGACACTTATGATTTTATAACTTTAGAGAAGCAAACAAATACAATCAATTGTATGAGCCGTGGGCTATTATCTGCAGTGGCAATAAAAAATCCATAATCAGGAGCTTATTGCCACATCACTACTTCCAGATATTTTATTCATTTTAGTTACAATTTACTATTACTATATATCATTTTTGTACATGAAGTCAATGGTTACCACAGTCATTTTTACATTCAGTGTAAAACTGAAAAGTGTAAGGAGTCGCTTGGTTGTTCCTTTTCAAAATCACTGCTTTAAAAGGCCCTTAGAAGTAAATGTTTTACTTCAGTTCAGTGTGGAATGACTCTACAAGTAGCTGCCAGAGGTGGTCCCCTTCTGAAACGCCCTGCTTCATAACTTTAGAATAGACTTCCACACACACATTTAACCATATGGAAGGCCTGTTAATGAACTGGTGAGCCGAGTGTGGTGTGTTACAGTGGGGAAAGGCTGTTTGCTTTCCAGTTCCTACAGCAGAAACCACTGAAATGAAACAAAAGAAAACCAAGGTAAAGCCATATCAACACACCGAGACAGCAGTCCATTTTAACAGATGCGTGTATTTGGTTTTGTCTGTGTCTCTTGTTTTTTTGCACAAGGCTTTGGTTTATATTTCACTAACTTGATTGTGCATGACATCCTCTATTTCCACAGTGGGAAGCGTCAATCATTTTCTTAAATCTAATTATCTCAGGACTGCTGATTCTGTACCCAATTTCTGAAATGCCGACTCAGTTCTGCTGAAATGCAGATTTTATTGGCAGTTGGCAATATAATGTTTAATATGTCTGCCAAAGCACATTGAGATTAAAGAGAGTAGAAGATGTTTTGCGAGCAAAATCATGCATTACCTGTGAAAAGTAAAATACAATAACAGAATTTGCCTCTTTCCCAAAAGCTGGTCTCTCTCCAGTGACAGATTATCCCCTGTTCATAGGCCAATCTGAAGTTGAAAACATATTTTCATTAATTAGTATAGACGAATGACATTAGGAAAATGCATTAGGATGTGTATCATGTTTTCTTCCAGGGACTAATTAGAGGAAGCGCCAGCATGTAGAATTGTAAAGGACAAGAGTCATTAGTGTGTTGATATTTGGTATTGGACTCTTGAACTCCTCACCCACCTCATTCACCAAGAGAAAGGCATAAATGGAGGACATGGCACAGTCTAATATAATTAGGCCTCCATCCAGAGGCATACTTTAAAACATTAATCCAATTAAAGCCTTGCTTAAACCAGTTTGTGAAGTGACAACCACAAGGAAAAAAAAAAAAAAACACACACACGCAAAAAAAAAAAAAAAAAATCCAGCTTTAGGAGGGACTAATAGACTTCTTTGTGTAGTTCTTGTGTGCTTTCATTTCTGGCCACGACTCTCATAATAATTAAATCAGTGCAGACGAGTAATGTGAAATGAAAACATGTGAATGTGCAGGCTATTAAAATAATGAGACAGGAAGTAAACATACTGTATGTGAATATTTACATGTGCATGTATAGCAGAGGTGCCAACATTGCTAAGAAGAAAAATCTAACAGGAACAGAGAAAAAAAAAAAACAGAATTTCGCCTCAAAAACCTTCCTGCCTGTGTGGATGGGACGCCTCCATGCTAACAGCCTAAATGATAAAACAGACAGTGGTTGAACTGATATTTCACTGCAATCTGCAGAAATGTCTGCATTAATAATCAGCAGTTCTAGTCCAGTCCGTGTCCATAATATTGCACATCATAATAAATCATCTACCACTGTAGTAAAAGATATTAACTGACTCGTTTATAGACATTTGTAGATTTGAAGAAAAAAAAAATAAAAAGTACATTATAAAAATTGTTTATACTTTTATTACTGTCATGGAAGGAAAATCTCAAACAAATCAAACAACTTGTCTGCACAGATAAGAACACACAGTACTCAGCATATAAAAAAAAAAAGAAAAAGAAAATTGTGACAGCCTACACACTGAAAGAAAATATTAAATGGCAAAGCATAGCACATTCTGCCTTGTGTTTTATTGAACACCCTGTCTATTCATACAGTTTCCACAAAAACAAACAAATTACAGTCCACCTTTTTTGGATACAGTTGACCGATTTCAATTTCTCCCACTCAGATCCAGCCACACTGATTTTTTATTTTTTTTTCCTTGGGAACTAACTGACTAACTGATCATGCGATACTGTCAAGTTGAATGGATCAACAGTCCTTTGGCATCATAAATGCGACGGCTGATCTGTGGGCTTATGCACCTCCGTGTACAGCATATGACAGATGCTCTTATGCACAGTGACTTACAGAAGTCACTAGTGCAAACTGATCAGAGTCTAAAGAAACCAGCATGCTAATGCACTACCAAAAAGAGGAGTTGGTACTGATACACTGACACTCAGATTAAGCTCAGAATATGTTTGTAGCAGTCAAGTTTGTGGCACTGTGTTTCAGTAACTCCTCTGCTTTATCAAAAACAGCCCAAAGGTATTAGGAGCATTTAGCTACTTTAGCAGGAAAAGGATGAGTTCCTTAAACTTAGAATAGAATTATCATAGATTTCTGAACTCGCAAGGCCGCTACTCCTTGTAATGTATCATGTGAATTACAAGGACAGCTCATGCTGGTAAGACATGTGCTTGTACTACTATCTGTTCTGATGTGGAAATCTGTCTTTATTCAGTCTTTAGGTAATTTAATTGTCAGCAAACAGAAACTAAACATAAACATTAAAATGTTCACTTACTTGATAGAGCAATGGATAGCTGCTAACATGCTAATAACTAAAAAAAAAAAAAAAAATGAATGGATGGATGGATGGACGGATGTATGTATTGATGTATAGATGAGGGCTGGTTTTCTTTCTTGTGCTATTTCTGCTTTTACAATGTCTCATATAGGCAGCCAGCTCCATTTCCATGCTAATGAGAATGTGTGCTGGCCGCAGCACCAAAGGGACACCTGTGGATCCAATTCGATTCCCCCAGTGGGTTATTAATCTCCAGCTACACCAGATGTGCATCCTTCAAAGGTACCCAGCAGCTACAACAACTGCATCTCGTGAGTAAAATGCAGAATGAATGGTTTCATGAATAAAAATCAGATTGATTTATGTTTATGTCTGTTGAAACTTCATCCATTTGTCCATCATTTTGCCATTTTAGTGCTTTCATTGAGGGATCCGATGACAAATCTGTCAGAACCGACAGAACAGAACAGTGCATCATGTGCTAGTTAGGATGAGGCTGGAGAAGGTATTGATACAGCCTAACTTTTTCAAAACCTCAACCCTTTAAGCTACAAAATCCAGTGAGCAAAATGTAACACGGCTGACATGAAGACAGCACTCTCTGTCTGTGAAGGAAAGAGGTTTGCATTGGCATATATCTGGTGAAGACATCAAATCAAACACATTCTCCTCTAAGTGACTGGCAGCAGTCTATACTCTTGGCAGATGGTTTTATCTCAGCCTGACCGATCTTAGTGCGTCAACCAGAGAACTGTCAACTCCAGAATTATTCGAACCCTTCAAGACAAAGGAAATTGTATAAAATAAACATGATGCACAATGATTTAAATGTTCCACTCAAACAATTTGAGAAACTACGTATCTTTAACAAAGCATGTGTGACAAAAATCCTTATTCTTTCAATTGCTCTCAGTCTCCAGCCAGCTCTATTACTTCCTTGGACCAACTTTATTGTTGTTTTTCGACTAAAAATTATGTTGCACACATGGAAAAATCCTTTTGTCATCCATCATCATGTGGAAAACCAGCCTCTAACACAAAAGACACTTGTTAGTCTGCAAATAAGACGGTTATGGTTGCTGAAAAAAGGGAAAGATCAAAATAAAACTACAAACACTGCAGCTGTTAATGGCTTCCTGTAAAGAACTGTGGGAATTTCAAGTACATGTACAAGCATCAAATACACTATATGGGCAAAAGTATGTGGACACCTGACCATCACATCCATATGTGGGTCTTCCACAAACTGTTGCCACAAAGCTGAAAGCACACAATTATCTAGAATGTCTTTGTATTCTGTAGCTTTGTAAGATTTCCACTGTAAGGTGGTTATGATTAAATGATTATGATCAGTGAAGTAAAGGGTTAAACGGTGTCTCCATAGAAATAAGCTATTACAACTACAGTAAATGCATAAATGATTATATGCTCTGTGTCAGCAAGTTGGTCTACTCATTCTCACAATGATAGTACATGTATGAAATCTTTGCTGGAAACTGTTTTAAATGACAACAATTCGGATGATGGTCAGGTGGAATTTTCATGTTTTTGGGAGGTAAGAGAGGAATCCCCAGGGGAAACCATAATAAAAACAAAAAGACTAAGTAACATTGCATATAATGCACAGTTCCCATATATTGCAGTGTAAGTGTGAAACCTACACAAATCACTGCCATAACGCAAAAACAGCCTTCGCTCTCTTAAATCTCTACTGAGTTTATAAGAAACTGTAAGGTAAATATTAGACAGAAGATGAAAGACACTCCATATAAGGGGAGGGAATGTAGTATTATCATGTATTAGAATGAATCAGAGTAGCAATGAATAGCTGTTGTCAAAAGAAGTAAATATTCACAGTATTCATTGCACTCTAGCTAAATGTTTCCATGATCTGTGCTGCATCATTCAACATAATGGGTGTTTACGATTTCAAGAACAAAATATGTTGCGTATCTGGCAGGATGGAGTAACTTCTGGTCGTGCTATTGAGTGGCATTTTTGTGACCACTCATCAGTGGTGGCTTCTGCCTAATTAAAGCCGGGTGTGAGTAGCTGGGGGTGCGTCACTTCTGCTACTTGCTACTTCCGTGTGTCCGACGGTGTTGGAGATGTCGGACTTTCTCGTGCTTTCACCTGCATGTACTTCTACTGTTTAATTCCCAGTCCCAAGTATCCCAGTTAGCCGGCAATTTGGATACCAGCCGTGGATTCTTACCTATCGGAATGGTACATTGTGGGTGTTTACAATTTGCCATATCTTTTGCTGGCTGTTGGATGCGCTGATAAGATTCACGTGGCGTAAGCGGCTATTAATGAAGCGTGCATGAGGGTCGTTGTTCTCTCTGTTCCTGTTCGGGTGCTGTTTTCTCCTGCTTGTTTTGGGGTGTTTTCCTATTTTGTGTGCTGTTTTTTGCTGTTTTTTTTGTTGTTTGTTTATTCGGGGTTGGGCCTACTTCAACTTCAACACATAGTTGGGGGTATTTGGCGGCATAGCTAGAGAAGTAACCTGGTGCACGCTGAGTAGAGATTGTTTACCCCATTTCTTGTGTGATTATTTTGTTTTCTTATTTTCTTGTGATACGTGTCGAATGGTGAAAGTGCTTTTTCTAATTTCCTTTGTATTTGGGTTATACTAGGAGCTGAGGACAAACAGAAGAAAGGCCTTTAAGTATTCTCTGTCAGAGTGGTGGTGTGTTTCTTCACGTGTACTGTGTTCCTCACCCTATTTATGAGGGTGCGATTGTGGTACTTGAGCACATGGTTGTGTGTGTGGAGACTATGAGGCTTTGGCCTTTTCTTTTGGCATCAACTCCTTTCTGCCGGTAAGCCTCAGCCCTGAGTCATAGCGAATTCTTTTTGTTCAAAACTATTGTCTTGTTTTTGTTTCTCGTGCATGTTTGCATTGTGTGATGCAGTGACAGTTTGGCACACCTACGTTATACACGTAGAAGTCCTTAAGTTTTAACGTGTTAAGGCCTTGACATATTTTTTCTATGTGGTTGGCTGACAATTGTCCTTTTTATTATTATGTAATTGCAATCGTAAAATAAAGATTTTCTAATTTTAATCGGACTATGCCTCTGGCTCTTCCTGCAGAAACGTACCTGTGTGACCTAGGGCTAGTGTAGCTCCGCTCAATATTTCCTCAGGTGAAATTCCCAGGGTGGCGTAGTCAGCTATAGCATTAAATTGTATGATTGGTATTAATCTTAGTACAACATTCATTCTGCATTCATGCATTCTTTGTTTTCTATTTTCTACTCGTCTCGCCACATTCTGGCGTAGTCAGCCTAGTCTCTCCTTTTCTCTCTTTTCTCCCTCCTTATTCTCCACTCGTGGTGTTCCCTCACCACACATACATTTCAAGAACATTTGATGTCTGGATAACAGCAGGGAATAGGAATTTATTCATCCTATGGTAAACAAAAGAACACACTAGAGCAAAGCAGCTAAGCAAATGTACAAATGAAGCACCTAATCAAACAAGAACACCAAATTGAGAGCAAGAACCCCGTTTGAAAAAAAGAATTAACATTGTTTTTGCAAACCTAATGGTGGTTACTGACAAAAGCTGATACACACAGAAGTTCAAAAGCTGTAGCTAAAGGATTCATCAGATCCCTCCTTGTTCTCAGGCACTGAATAATCAGTAAAAACTGATCAAACCAAAGTCCTCTGTTCAAAAATTCAGAGTGCCTCTACAGGGAAATTAGACTTAACATACCGTGCAAATGAATAGATTCGGCAAAATGTCACATTTTTCCATCACTGAGCACAGCATCTTAAAGAGCTAGCCTTTCCATTATCTGTTAGGCAGGTGGTGTCAGCATTAAAAAAAAGAGCAGCAAGAATTTTTCATCACCATTTCAATACCACATAGCATGAAAGGCCCTTTACTGTTGAAATAGACAGAAAATGTATATTGTGGTATTGTACAGAACCGAACCATCTGCATGAATGCTTTCAAGACTCTCCATCCTCATGCTACCATACACCACTGATGTGGTAGAAGAGCAGGGTGAATACTAAACTCTGAAGAGCTGCAGCCTTATAGGACCCAAGTACTTGTTTTTCTTAGACAGGTACAATATAAAGCCTGTATTACTAATGAATAAGAAAAGAAGCATAACAGGCAACAAGGAGGTTGTGTAAGGTTGCTATACAGGACAGAAAAACTTCTTGCAAAGCTCTCAGTTAGAGTTTTTTCAGGAAGGAAAGTAACTTAGAAACCTACATTATTGCCTAGAAGACAGAACTACTGTCTCATAGGCAATAGGAACTACTGCCAATGAGATACAAAAATATAATCACTATGGTTACGCCTCACCATTCTTTTCAGTGCTAGTGTCTCACATAGCGGAGAAAGAGCAAAGCAGAAGTTGACATCTCAACACCATGGTGAAACTTTCAGAAAGCAATTTCCACCCACCAGTGATCAGGGCCATAAATTCCAGGATTCAGAGAGACGACATGACACAGCAGAGCATTTACTTTATCCTCAACTTTCTGCTCTTCCGGATCTTTTCA
Source organism: Pangasius djambal (assembly GCA_022985145.1). Taxonomy (NCBI): domain Eukaryota; kingdom Metazoa; phylum Chordata; class Actinopteri; order Siluriformes; family Pangasiidae; genus Pangasius; species Pangasius djambal. The sequence goes on from CM040976.1 coordinate 16,758,500, forward strand.
AAAAATACCAACCTCTGGGAAAAAGGATTGGTATGACATAAAAGAAACAAGGACACAGAGTGTCATAGATGTGAAGGTCCACTGTTCCAGCTCACATTTCAATCTTTTTTTGCTTTCTTTCTGTTTTTAATTATTTACATTTCTGTTTTAATTAATGATAGATTTACACAGAACTCTGTAAAGCACTGTTTGTACAAAATGTGCTATAGAAATAAATTTTGCTGTATAACATTATAGATAGAAATAAAAAATAAAGCCTTTTTTAATATGCCAAAGTCTTGAGCTCTGGGAGTTATGCGGGTTTCCTCCAGGTTCTCCGGTTTCCTCCTACTTCCTTAAAATGTCTCAGTAGGCAAATTAGACATGATAAAAATCTTTTAGCTGTGAACAAGTGTGTGAATGGTTAACTGCAAAGAAACAGTGTCCCATCCAGGGTGTGTTCCCACCTCACGCCCAGCATTCCTGGACTAGGCTCTGGATACACAGCAACCCTAACCAGGATAAAGCAGTTACTGAAAACGAATGAATGAAAGCCAAGGTGTACAGTGTATTTGCCACTTGTTAAATCTTATAATGTCACTTCTGCAATGGAAGTGATATCACTGTAATTATTTACCTATGCAGGAAGCAGCGCTGATTAATAAGCAGGAGTCAACTAGCATATACAGTGTCCATTTTCAAACTCAGATTTGCTATCGGTCATCAACTTCACCTGAACAAATACACCTATAGCAATATAGTGGTTTGCCAGTGATTGCTTTCATGACTCCGCGAATGTTTCCGAGTTACACCTGCAAATCAAGTTATTAAATTCAGCTGTACCATAACCATACAAAGGTAAGCCAAATTTCCCTCATACCTAAAATGGAGTTGATCAGCCGAGAAATGTTTGGTGTCTAAAGTTTGCTTCTTTAGTTATGGAGATATGAGGCTAATGTAGCGAACATGTCAGGCAACGCTATAGCTGCCAGTTTAGCACCTCAATATATATATATATATATATATATATATATATATATATATATATATATATATATATATATATATATATATATATATATTACACACACACACAACATATACAATATATTTGTAGCTCCTGTACAAAACAAAACTAAGTGAAACCTACCCCTTTAAGCTACTTGTTGATCAAGCTAACTCAACAAGTGCTCGAGTAAAAGCTCAATGTGAAGGAGAAAAATGGTGGAGAATATATAAACAGCGTACATGTCTCAAGTATATTCATTCAGGTCTTAATATATTAGTCAGTTCTACATTTCAGAAGGAAGACAGGAATTTAGCCATATGAACTGTGAGGTGTGTAAGTGCAGGAGTATCTGACGGATTGTGTACTAAAAAAAAAACGATCGTGTCTGCTGGCATGAACTCCCACATCTGTTGGGATTTTCGTTCTCTTTTGTTTGCAGCCTTCTCTAACAGTACTGGCACAGCAGGAAAATGGCCACAGCTCCCTCAACTGGTGTGGATGATTAAGAAACAAAAGAAAGAAGAGGAAAAAAAAAAAAAAAAAAACACTAACTGAGCGCACACAGAGAAAAATACCTGCTGCTATCTATAGAGAAGCACAGCTCTTTTCATTTCTTCTCTCTTCTGTCAACAAGACCTCAAGATATGGAACAACAATCTTTAATACAAAGCAGAGCCGAGGCTGCTGACAGCAGGCAGACAGCTCTTTTCCCCCTGCTACACACACACACCATCCTGAGGCTGATGAGGTGCTGATGGGATGTGAGCGTGACTTTCTCTCCCTCTCTCTTTGACAGCCTCCCAATTACTGGCCTCCCGGCTTCTTCCTCTGTCATTCCCGGATCCAGCTAGATGTGATGGGGACTCCTGAAACACAATACCTGAGCAGTGTGGCCAAGAAATGACATTTCAATCCATTCTCCATTCATTTTAAAAGACCAGTCATGGATGAGCCTTAATTAGAAGGCTAATATGAATGACAATGACGGGGATAATAGATGTTATTTCTAGTGACTCCCCTTTTGTGAGCAGTCCTCCCGTGATGGGCAAATAAGGGACTAGGGCTGTCAGTTAATAAGGCTACTGCACACCACTGACTTTCTCTAATTATAAAGCCAGTTCCCTTGTGTAAGTATTCTTTCGGAGAGCAAATATCTTTCTCACACACACCATAGAATTCCATGATTCAGCCAAACATGCAGTAAAGTCATGTTAATGACGTCAGTCATGACATCAGATTATACATTTTGTGTTTGCAATGTTATATCCGCCCTTTAATACACAGTATACTGGAAAGCATAGAAGCCAACTTTGAGACCAATAAAGTAATCCACAAAACGTTTCTCAGTTTGGCTGATATATTACAGAGAATAATGTTATACATACCTCAAATCATTTCATTCTTATTATTTTTGTTTGGCTTCCCAGATTTTTCATTGCTACTCACGAGCATAACGAATACTGAATGGACAGCTTCTAGAAAATGATGGATTAATCTACTGATTAGTATTGGTTTCTTATCATTCTTACGCTGTATCTCAGCTAGTCTTCACAGATAAATCTAACATGGAGACAAATGATCACTACAAGAAACTGCCTGTAAGTGATGGAATGGATGCAAGTGTAGGCTTTTTAATCAGACAAGAGACAAACAAAACAAACGCAGTCAAAACCAAGGAAGACACACAGAGCAAAACAAGAGCTAGGGAACGTGGTATCAAACACACAACAGCAGCCCCCCCCCCCCCCCCCCCCCCCCCCCCCCCCCCCTCCCCCTCCTCCCCCCTCCCATTTCAGGGAGCAAAATTAATTGCACAAACTAACAATCATAAATTAAATTGTCAGTTTCAATACATGATTGCAAATCCACTTTAGTTGAGGACTCTTTCAAGAATTCATGAAAGGGTTTCCATGCTTAATGATTTCAAGCTCTTTGGAAATCTCCCCTTCTTACTGTTAACTTTGCACTTTTTCTCTGTAGCCATAACTAAAGATCATTCTTTAATATTAGTTCATTTAGAGGTGTAGTCAACATGGTCCGCTGTCACCCTTCCGTTGAAGGGGAAATTGCAATGTGCTATTTCCTAAAACATAAGCAAACTAGTAGCTTAATTTAAGCCACCGTGACCCTGACCAGCAAGTTACTAAGGATGCAAATGCAACATTAATGTTCACGTTAATGAATATAGTCTTTCTTTGTCCTGTGAGCTTCATATCTAACTGCTCGCTTCTGACTACAAGCTTCATATCTGCCCCTCCTCCAATCCCTCGCACTGGGAGCACACCTCTAGTCTCAACCAGATGATATGTGAACCTTTCTGGCAAGCTTTCTACAGGGAAAAAGGAATGGTGTGCCTCCTATTCATATCTGTATTTGTGTTTTACAGCACAAAACTAAATGTTACAGGAAAATGTCTGTATGTCAGTAAAGAAAGCATATATTACGCAAGAGACCATTTTTCAGACCAAAAAAAAAAAAAAAAAAAAAAAAACATAATGAAGGCTGCTGGGTTGTGCTGCAAAAATAAGAAGCAAGTGCAACACTGAAAGTCTCCAGAAGAGCTGTGGCTGCTTCTGCAAGATGCTCAGTAACACTCACAGCTCATTTCCTTATAAAACTGCACACACTGTACCTGAGACTGCTATTTTTTGGTCGTCACACCACATATTGACTTTGTTTCATTTATTATTGTTTACTGCTGTTTATAGTATTTTTTTTTTTAATGTAGAAATTTAATTTCATTATTTCTTTCATTATTAATTTCATCTTTGCTCTACAGCATTTCTTCGCATGTGCCTCAGACTTTTGCACAGTACTGTGTATGTATGTGTGTGTATATATATATAAATACGTACACACACACAACGGTAACCCAAATGCCTCTTTATCACATCTTTTCTCAGTGGCTGTTTTGCCACACCGCGGTGGATGATTAGAATATTTATTTTCCAGGCCTGTGCTTCTAGCTGTGCAGTAACAACTTCTCATTTATCACCCTCACTCCGTGTCCATGCCAGCACCCTGGGCTGCGGCCGAAGGACAGCAATTACAATTTATGGCCCTTTTGATCTGGGATTAATTAAAAAGATCCGTCAAGGTGGTCTCCCTGTCTGTTGCAGTTACTATGTTATGCTGTATTTGCACAGCAGCCAGTCTCAAATGGGGCAGCAGAGCATTGCAGAAGTGACCGCTGTGATTGTCTCAATAAGAGGAGCCCGGAGAAATAGACTAAAGCCCAACACTGAGCTGTTTATCAATCATCCGAGCTCAACTACAGTTCTCTTTTTAAAAACAGTTTGCAACCAGGTGCAGCTAATAAGTAGGCAATTACATAGAAATGATAATAATAAGTAATAAGTAATAAATCTTAATATTATTTAATATAATTAATTATTAATATTAACATAAACATTATGAATATTATTTATTACTTTGCTCTGAAGTTCATCTAAAAATATTCTGATCTATATTTTGCAGCAATACATGAAAATACTCAATCAAGTGTAGTTTATGGTTTTGTAATGATGTGGTGAGACCAACATGAGTTAATTTATTCATTAATAAAACTGCACGCTGTATTAGGCTGATGGTTCTCAGTGATGTCTTGCCAGGCATCTCTGGGTCAATATGAAAGCAACCCAGCCTTATGCATATTGACTGGAGTCACAGCCTGTTACCATAGAAACAACTTCCATGCTCTGGCTTGAGTACAGTGGAACTTTTGCATAATTTGTTAGGTTTAGCAGGTTTTAGGCTGTCTTTACATGGTGAAACTTTCCCAAGTGTGATCATGCCTGAAAAGATATTTTTCACCTACTCATCATAGTATTGTGGATGCTGAATACTGATCTGACGTTGACTATATCATTAGTATTTTGTCTTAAATGATGGGATGTAGTTTAATTGTCGCCAAGCTGTTTGCTGTCTATGAAAACAGATAACCTCAATGTACTGCTTAGCATAAAATACATGTTTTATTCACACAGTCAAATTGTTTATCTAATGTTAGATATCAGGCTTGGCTAGTGGTTTTGATTAAAAGCCCGCTAGCTTGCTAAGAAACTTGGCTAACTATATAATGTCAGGTAGCTAATGTTACTAACATAGCTAGCTAAGGTGAGTAGTTAGAAGTGTAATGTTAGCAATGTTTTGCTGGTATTCTGCTTGTAAAAAGTGCTACACGAATACAGTGACTGAACTGAAACGATATGTACGTGATGCATCAACCATCATACAGTCTATAAGTAATTGTTTTAATTCCCTGTTTTAATTCTGCAGTCCATTGTACTCGGAGCTCTGAAAAACATGACCTGCAATTCACCAATATCTAGCTTCATACACAGACATACAGAGAAACAGACAGACCCCGTTGCAGTTGGTCAAGATCCACCTTGGCAAATTCCCAAACATACCTGACATCACATCAAAATGGCTTCCTCTCCACTAGCTTTAACTTCTTTATAAACTACCGTTTTTGGATTTCATTTGTAATGTAATATTACAATACAATATTTGACAGAAATCATCCATGTGGTTGTCTGCTAGCCCTCCATTTAATAGTAACCAGAAATTTGCTAAAGGGAAAAGTACTGCATTGGTAAGTAACAATTTTTTTCATTTTTTAACTGAATACATTTTTGTTTGAATACGTTGTGGATGGCTGCAGCAAACCGATGCTTGTATGGCAAATCGTACACAAAACGTACACATTTAGATCTTCTTACAATGCTTCCCAAATTATACAATTTGCCGTACAAGCATCGGTTTGCTGCAGCCATCCACAAATTTCTAAATAAACACACTGGACCACATTTAGATCAGAAGTCAGAAGTACAGTTCCAAAATCTTTGAAACAGTACGGTAGCAAGACATGCCATAGGGGTTTAATCACCATTATATTAAAAAAATAAAAAAATAAACTCAAACATAATCCCTCAAATGTGGTGAATAAATATTATACAGGTAGAGTTATAAAGCGATATAATAAAAATCTAATAATGTGCTGATTCACTATATCTATATAATAGATAATGAATATTATGGCTTATTAATATGCCTTGATAAGCATTGATCAAAGACACAGCCAGACCTCTGAGCTGTTTCTGTCCTATTCACAAGCCTGTCTGTCTCCATAGTGAGGTTGGTTGTATGAGTAGGAATGTGCTGTGTCGGAAGAGACTCCGTCCTGTTATAGCCTAATTAGGCTCATAATGACTGAACATGTCTCAGAAAAGCACAGCCAATAGTGGTTATAGATTCAGCACTCACAGTGTTATGCTTTCCGGCACTAGCCATTTGCTAGTGCTGTTTCTAATTGTTTTAAACAAATCACTATGGAAAAGGGGTATAATTGGCTGCCTAGTTCACAACTCAGCAATCAATAGGGTAAGAGATCTTTGACATCAATCCATGAACAGTGTGGGAGTGAAGTAAATAAGCCCTAAGGGTTATCACAATGTAGGTAAACATATGTCCGTGTATTCAATACCGGCGCATCTATTAACCATCATTAACTGCTGTCAGTGCAGACGGAACGCTTTTAATTTTGAAATGCAGTAATGTGTGGTCACTAGGAGTGTGTGTGTTTTCTTCGGAGATTATATGTTGCACAACTTGATTTATGAGCTATACACTTAAGGCAGCCAGAGCTGTGATACGCGATCATTTAACTGTCATATTGAGGAGTGGAAAGAGGAGTGGGATAATGTTTCTAAATAACAGTAAACTAGTAATAATAAAGCTGCATATGGTATTGTACTTTGCTGATACAGAGATGCCTCCTTACAGAATTGATACAGAACTCCATTCACCTGTCATCGCCTACCAATTTTTATCAGCGCAGCCATATCGTTAAGCTGGTACATTTTTTCCAATCGGCAAATATTTACACCTTTGGTGGCTACAAATATACACACACAATTTATCCAGAAATCCATCATAGTGCAGAAACCCTACACAAAAGAAGAAGAAAAAAAAAGACTCAGGCTTTGGGCAGCCTTTTGTGAGGAGACAGATAACTCTGATATGGTAAAGGGTGTTGACACGGTTTTACCCTTTGTAACATTGATAAATCTGGATTATTTCCCTCCAATATGGGATCTGCTGTAAGGTAACATCTTGTTTCACACTTAACTGGATAATGGATACAGGAAGTGATGTTGTCTCTGTGAATAACGGCATCAGGCAGAAATCTCCTTTGACAGGCCGGCTTTTTGTTGAGGGGAAAGTGCTACACAAATTACCCTTCACTTTGTGGCGCAGAGTGTAGACAAGGCAGAGGGTTTCGGAAGGGAGGGTTGAAAAAGATAAGCCGTTTTCTGATTTTCCTCACTGTAATCCCACCATGCTATGCGTCTCTGAGCTGTCCAGATGTGCAGATCTTTTTTACCCGGCTGTGTGTGCAACAAGCAGCTGCTTCATTAGAAAGGGTCTCACTGATCTGCAGATGACAGAGACGAGCCAGAGCTCTGTTTGCACACACTCATGCAAATGCGTGCGTGTGCACACACACACACACACACACACACACACACACACACACACACACACACACACACACACACACAGGCTAAATCAGAAGAACACAGCTCTCTGGCAGAGCGTGGATTTGTGCAGGCTGAATTTCAATAAGAGACAGACAGATACCTTTTTGATCCTGAAGGAAACTGCAGAGTTACAGCCGAAAAAAAAAAGAGACAAGCGATGTGATGTGTGTGTGCTCTTGCTGCTTTGGAATTCTGACACTAACGGACTGATCAGAACAGCAAACATCTGCCTGGATTGTATAAATTGCAACGCTAGCAAAGATAAAAACCTGTTTTTGTTTCTTTTTTTCCTTAAAGTGATAAATTGTATTCCTGATTATTTTTATCCTGAAATCCACAATAATATTTGCATACCAAAAAGCAAGTGGTCTCATTTAAAGACTTGTTAGGAAGGAGACTGAAAAACAGATCCACCTTTCAGTGAAGGCAGACCGCAAGGGCAACATAAATGCATTTTGATTCTGTAACACATGGCACTGGAGGCAGCTAGATGCAAGTTCATAGTCCCTTTATTTATGTTTTTTTTTTCCTGTTAATCAGTTCGCAGTGAGGATATTACAGGAAAACAGTAATGATGTCCCACTAGTCCTTTATTTACATGTCATATGTCTGCCGTGTTTTAGTGTGGATAAGAAATTATATAATAGCCTCAAACAGCATGCTCTCTAAGCTTCTTTGAAGGTTCATCTATCTAAAATTCTGCATCTGGGTCAGCAGGCATGCAAATGCATCTATTACTCAACTAAAGAATTCATGAGCTGATAAACATGCATGTCTGTGTCTCTGATTCACATCTACAAACCACCAAACATGCTGATACTAAACCCCACTGCATATAATTGGTGCAAGATTCACACATGTACAATTGTGATTCTAAATGGTATTTGCTGTTTTTATTACTATTACCTGTACTATTCTACTTACTATACTTGCTATACTTTTTGATGATACTGATTGAACTGCCAATCAAATGATTTTCAGGTGGTTTAAACGTTACCCACAGACTCTGGCCAGACATGAGTTTGTCTGTACAGATACATCAAAGATGAAATTGATGACACTGATGACTTCAAAATGTCAGAATGTGCTTGACGTATCCTTAAAGAATAAACCACCATAAGTCCAGGAGAACCTTGTATACTAAATTCTATATGGATATAAAGGTCAAAATTTCAAAACATCAAGGGTTTTCCTAGAGTGCCTGTCACATCTAGATCCTGAGCTGCTCCACTTTGGACTTCATTCCGTTCCCCGTCACCTGATTTCATTTCAACTGGCTGTTTCCACCTCATTTACTGGACATAAATGACTATAACTAGATGACAAAACTATACATTAGCCAGCTAATGTACAGTTGAATCCAACTTACGGTTTACTGCTTACAGTTGAATCCATCCATTTATGCTCCATTGTGACCCTGACACACATTTTGATTATATGCCACAAATTAGATGGTCAAATACTAAGGGATTATAGGCAGGTCTGCATAGTTTGGAGCACAGATAGCCATAAAAAACCCCGAGTACTTGACTGGTAATGAAAAGAAACATTTCTAAGAAATGTAATTGGATAATGCCTTTGCCTTTTTGGCAAGCAAGCACAAAAAAGAAGGAAGACGAAAATCCTTGAAGACCAGTTAAAGCCAGTTCTCCAGCTCATCTCTATAAGGAAAGCTCCTGCTGTGTATGTTCCTCTCGTTTTCCCCTATTTTTATAACCATTCTTTCTCCTATGAGTTCTCCTTTGGGTTATAATACAGCTTACTCCCCCTCCTCCTTCCTTCTATCATGTATATCTATATCTACAGTGCCCTCCACTAATATTGGCACCCTTGGTAATGTTTATTGTTTAACATTTTGATCTTTTGTTCAAAAAATTCACAAAAGTACTCTGCTCTCATGGATATCAAACAATTGCAAACACAATACAGGTTTATCCAAAAAAAAAAAAAAAAAAAAACCCTTTGTTAAATATAGGTGTGGCACAATTATTGGCACCCCTATGAATTCATATGAGAAAAATATATTTAAAATATATTCACCTCGATATTTTAAATTTTTTTTAGTACACCTGGGTGACTAGGAACAGGAAATTGTTCAACCATGACCATGACCATGACAAGACCAAGGAATATAGCTGTGATGTGCAGCATCAGTAGATATGTGCAGGACACATGTCCCCCTTTTGCTTTATTGACAGTGTGCACTCGAGCGGGCATGGACCAGATGATCCATGTTAGATCAAATTCATCAGCATTTCAACTGAACACAGGCTACAATGGAAGGGATAAGACTCTCAGAAAATCTGACCTTTTGAACAAAGGAGTTTGGAGTTTTACAAATTTGCTTAAATTGCAAATAATTACATTCTGCAAAAACTCTTGTGCAACTAATATATATATATATATATATATATATATATATATATATATATATATATATATATATATATATATA
>CM040976.1:16771399-16839103 GCA_022985145.1 Pangasius djambal
GGCCACACCTCCTTCACTGGGACAGAGATAGAGAGGCCACACCTCCTTCACTGGGACAGAGATAGAGAGGCCACACCTTTTTCACTGGGACAGAGACAGAGAGGCCACACCTCTTTCACTAGGACAGAGATAGAGAGGCCACACCTCCTTCACTGGGACAGAGATAGAGAGGCCACACCTCCTTCACTGGGACAGAGATAGAGAGGCCACACCTCCTTCACTGGGACAGAGATAGAGAGGCCACACCTTTTTCACTGGGACAGAGACAGAGAGGCCACACCTCTTTCACTAGGACAGAGACAGCGAGGCCACACCTCCTTCACTGAGACAGAGACAGCGAGGCCACACACACCACCACAGAGAGAGAAAGGTCATGCCTCTTCTGCTTGGACAGACACTAATCAAATCAGCTGCTATCTTCTACTAGATTTTGCCTGACACATATTGGTTTGAATCATTGAGTCGTATCAAAAATTTATTAAAATCAGTCAGTTTTTTCCTATTTTTTTTAAAACAATTTGTGCTTTCAAAGGTTTAATTATCAATCTGTTCAAAATTGATATTAGACAAGATGTTTCTATCTCAAGTTCTTTAAATGTAGATCTGTGAAGCATCTCTAGAAAATTTCACTAGAGAAAATTTAATCTGGTACTTTATTTTTTTTTCTGACCGCAGCACATTAGGAGAAACAATAAGGTAGAGCATACAGCATATCTGAATTTTTAATAGCTCTGCCCATAGCACATTCTTTGCATTACTTTTGCTGAGGAGTAATTGTTGGAGGCATGAATAATTGACAGTGCAGGGGCGAAAGCGTCAATGTGCGGTGGTGAGAAATGGATGGAAAAGGCTGAGAGAGTGGGCTAAACAGGATGTAGAATGTGACTGCTGAAATGGGCTTTCCATTTGAGCCATAATGCCATGAAGTGCTTCCTACTTTCCATTGTCTCCATATGATTAAACAAACTTAAAGCAGAGATCGAGAAGAAGAAAAAAAACTAGAGTAATTTCAAGATGAAATTACCATAGCAATTTTAAATTATATAAACTATAATAAAGCTGAGAGCATTTTATCTTGGTTCACTTAAAAGAATAAAAGCATACACTTCTTGTACTTAGACACAGTTCCCTCACAATGAGCTCCAGATCTCTATCCTGCTCCTGGAGTATACACAGATTTGCAATGAGAAATAGATCTAGAGGTGGCAAAAGTGTGGCAGAGAGTTTCAGGTAGGATGTCTGTGTTCATATGTGTATGTATGTGAGAGGAGAGCTGTCCAAGTTTGTTGTATTATAATCATCCTTTTCTTATGTGTTGTGTTTTGGCCTAATTTAATGTACAAAATAATACCTACATATCTACATATCTAGCTTGTTTGTGCATTTGTCATTTAAGTAGTTCTCAGCTAGGGTATATATGCAGCATTTTCATGCTATCAATACAGAAATGAATCTAAAGGGTGTCCCTAAAGTCTCCATACGTAGGGGAAATTAACGCTTTTTAGCAAAATGTAACTTTATTTACAAAAAAATCCTCTACATGATTGCCATTTCTTTGTAAACACACACAGAATCGTCTCTCCCACTTATGATGAACTCGTGTTATGCATGTAATTGCATGTCCATTGCAACCTTGAGACAGCTTCCTCATCCAGCCATGAGAATGATTTCAATACGTTCTTCTTTTGTCAAAGGCATTCTTAAAGGCTATCCGAGAAAAAAAAATAGAATAGAAACCAAGTATGAAAAATTTTGGAAGACATTTTGCTGAAAAGTGTTAATTTACCTTATGTATAGAGACACCATGTAATACACTTTCACTGCTCACTAGTTTTGCCATCCTACACATACAGTATACCTGCCCTGATGTGTATGGAGTTGTACTCCAACTTGTTGTGGCTGTGTCTGCACCGTTCTCATTTTTCTTATTCAAAATGCCCTCAAACGAATCTTTTCAAGTGCTGTGACTCCAGTGTTAAGTGAAGTGCTATATTTTTGTACCAGAGCTCAAGTAATATTAGAGGAATAACAAAGTGGTGTAATATCAGATGTTTGAGGGCATGCGTTGTCTAATAAAAAAACTGAGAGGCCACAAGTCTCTCAGCCTTTACCCATCCTCTATATCCAATGAGGAAATTGTTTTATTACTGTGTTCCTTCTGGTGACATGTACTGTGTATCAAATACAGCCTCAGATCCACTGCCTCCCCTGCAGAGCAAATCCATTTCCTTCCATGATTAATTTCATTGTTGCTGTGGATATTATTATTCCCCTATTCTGCTCAGCATGCTGCTCTGGTCCTGTTTGTAATTCTGGTGAGGTTGAGCTGTTGAGCGTTCAGGGGGACAGCGCTATAATAAGATTCAGGGAATTCTCCTCAGTAGACAGCAACCAGAGCGCATTTCTAAAGTTGGCTTGTTAGGTCCTGCTATACAATACATGAGAGTGAATCATTTCAAAATAATTACTATGAAATATATCAGAATCAGGGACATTACTGCCCAATGCTCAGGTGTAGCAATCATACAGGCTAATTATTACACCTGATCATGCTGAATAATTCTTTCCAAAAAAGGTGTTCATTTCCTTCACTCATCTGTGAACAAGAAGGGGATCTAGATCGATTTTAAACCACACAGCCAAATCAGCCAAATACCACTAATGACAATAAAAATTAGCGAGAGGGCAGTGCGACAGTAAGTGAGAGACAGTGAGAGAGAGAGACAGTGAGAATGATTGTGTCAGTAAGCGAAACAATGAGTAAAACTCAACATGAGTCAAAGTGAGAATGTGAGTGAAAGGAGAGAGACAGTGAGCAAGAGATAGAGAAAGTGAGAGTGAGAAAGTGAGTGAGAGACAGCAAGTGGAGGGAGACAGTGAGTGAGAGGGGAGTGAGAGAAACAGTGAGTGAGACAATGAGAGTGAGTGTGAGGGAGACAGTAAGCAAGACAGTGAGTGAGAGGGAGACTGATTGAGAAGGAGACAGTGAGTGTGAGGGAGACTGAGAGTGAGAGGGAGACTGAGTGAGAAGGAGACAGTGAGTGAGAGGGAGACAGTGAGTGAGAGGGAGACAGTGAGCAAGACAGTGAGTGAGAAGGAGACAGTGAGTGAGAAGGAGACAGAGTGAGAAGGAGACAGTGTGAGAGGGAGACAGTGAGTGAGAAGGAGACAGTGAGTGAGAAGGAGACAATGAGTGAGAGGGGAGTGAGAGAAACAGTGAGTGAGACAATGAGAGTGAGTGTGAGGGAGACAGTAAGCAAGACAGTGAGTGAGAGGGAGACTGATTGAGAAGGAGACAGTGAGTGTGAGGGAGACTGAGAGTGAGAGGGAGACTGAGAGTGAGAGGGAGACTGAGTGAGAAGGAGACAGTGAGTGAGAGGGAGACAGTGAGCAAGACAGTGAGTGAGAAGGAGACAATGAGTGAGAAGGAGACAGTGAGTGAGAAGGAGACAGAGTGAGAAGGAGACAGAGTGAGAGGGAGACAGTGAGTGAGAAGGAGACAGTGAGTGAGAAGGAGACAATGAGTGAGAGGGAGACTGAGTGAGAAGGAGACAGTGAGTGAGAAGGAGACAGTGAGTGAGAAGGAGACAGTGAGTGAGAAGGAGACTGAGTGAGAAGGAGACTGAGTGAGAAGGAGACAGAGTGAGAGGGAGACAGTGAGTGAGTGGGAGACAGTGAGTGAGTGGGAGACTGAGTGAGAAGGAGACAGTGAGTGAGTGGGAGACTGAGTGAGAAGGAGACCGTGAGTGAGAAGGAGACCGTGAGTGAGAGGGAGACAGAGTGAGAAGGAGACAGAGTGAGAAGGAGACAGAGTGAGAAGGAGACAGTGAGTGAGAGGGAGACAGAGTGAGAGGGAGACAGTGAGTAAGAGGGAGACAGTGAGTAAGAGGGAGACAGTGAGTAAGAGGGAGACAGTGAGTGAGAGACTGTGAGTAAGACAGTAAGTAAGAAAGACCATGAGTGAGACAATGAGTGAGAGTGTGAGGGAGACAGTAAGAAATAGAGTGAGTGAGGGAGAGAACAGTGACTGAGAGAGACAGTGTGTAAGAGGGAGACAGTGGGCGAGACAATCAGTGAGTGATATTTCAACTTTTTGTCCTTGCTTCTGCTAAACGTGTAGGGTAAATTTACATTTAGTCCACCACCCGAAATGCTAATGTTTGCCACTGGTGTGAGCAGAAGGTAACACCTCCAGTCCTGAAGTCTAAATCAATAAACACAGAGGTTTCTTTCGGTCATCCCTAAAGCAGGCTTGTTAGTGCTCAGATCGAAGAAGCCAGAAGAGATCCTGTTTTCAATTTCCTGCTCCAGTACCCCTCCTGCCTTCCCCAGTAGCTCCAGCTCTTACCTCAAAGGGGTTTTGCTTTAACTGAGTGCACTACCATTTAGTGCGGCATGTATGTACGCCAGACTGGATCTTCAAATGAAAAAACATTATTGGTATTAACTATTTCAGTGAATACGAGGGGGAGCACTAGCGTATGATAGTGGATCATGACAATACTAACTACATGTATCAGTGAACTTTTAACCTTCAGAGTCTCATTATGTGTGAATGATTGTTTCACCATCCATCATCTATAATCTTAAAAGGAATGCTTCTGTATTACAGGTAGGAATCTGGGGCTAGGTTTTAACTATGGGAGTCTAATATTTAGTCTGGTTTCTGTACCTGTGTGAAGCTGTTGTACCCGTGTGTTGCATCAGAGCCACCAGACAAAAGCGGTTATCCTTATAGCTGAATTTGTTATACCTTACAAGATCAGAACTGTTACAGCAGTTTACATCACTGACTGCTTGTTGCAATTCACAAACTAGTCGAAAAGTGTGAAGAAATAATATATTGAACTTGGCGATTTAGTATGTACGGTGGCCCTTAAGTGCAAAACACGTTACCAAACCAAAATCACTTGGCTTTCACATCATATTTTTATCAAGGGCATTCATGTGACGTTCTTTTTAGACATGCCGTCAACTTTACATGGCATTAATGTGAGTAGGCTAATGCTGAAAACCTGACTAAAGAAAGCCTGATTATTCAGAAGAAAGACTTACTCCTCACTGTAATTACATATGTAACTTTGCATTTAATCTTTTTCACTAGGCTAACGAGAAAACAGACTGACAACGAGCTATTCTTCCCTTGTCATAGTCATACACAACGTCCAACTAGCAACAAGCATGTGATGTTCAATATGGACCCACCCTTTCTGTTTTGAGTTAATGTTGATGTGTTTGCCAATTTGCTGTTGTGTATTCTGATTAGCTGTTGTGTTTTTGGTTTGTACTTATTTATTCCTAAAGGTCTAGTGCGTTCACAGTGAGAAATGCAAACAGATTTTACAAATAGTAAAAGGAATATATTTGCTTAACAGAGTGGAATGATAGACTTTATGCTGTCCCATCATGCACCACAGAATAGGAGGGAAGAGGCTCGTAGCAGATAAAGGAGAGAAGCAGCATGGGTACCAATGTCGGCGTTAGAGAGTCGTCTGTGGTGCTATTTCTGTCTTGTTTTAAAACCGTTAATGTTAGTGAACTGAAAATGAAAAACAAAAACAGACATAGAGTAGCAAAGAGCAGAATTTAGCTAGTTAATGCGAGGACGCATTATTGCATTATGGCACAACTGTTTACATTAAATACATTTTAAACTTCATTTCTTTTACATATACAGTAAAATGGTTAGTATATGAATTTACAAACCTCTCCACTACAAACCCAGAATTATGTCCTTTGTGCCAATCCTCTAGATTAGTACATAGAAAATACCACCATGTATAAGACGTGATCATGTATAAGATGTGATAACATTCCAAATATCTCCACATTAAGCTAATGTTTGGAAGAAAAATGATATTTTTTGTCCTAGTGAGGGTCATGTAGAGAAGTGAAGGATAAAAATAAAGATAATTGTCTAATTAAGGCCACTTGCTCTACTCTTTCCTATTACTTTAAAGGACAAAATGAAAGTTATTGACGGAGTCAAATCCTGTTCACAGCACCAGTGTGAAAGATTTGTGAGTTGTGGAGTCAAATTCAAACTCACTATTTACTTAGAAGCATGGTCATATCCAGCATCGCTAGTCATGTCAGCCCATTAATATAATTAGCCGTGTATTGTAGTTCCCCTAATGCTGATTATGTACTCAGTAGCTCTGACGTAGTAGGAGCATAAGACCATGCCATTCCCTCATGACATGAATCAGCCTCACTGTAACGCAGTACCTAGCTGCATATGTGCTTTTCTCAGGCGGCAGGGTTACAGCCCCGCTTGCACTTTATATGCTAACAAAGCTGAACCACCTGAGACCTGGCAGTCTGATCAGATCATTTACATATGCCTATCATCTATAAAATGTTAGCAAAAAAATAAACATGCCCTTTGTGATAGTCAGATGATGTCACATGTAGGTCCACACCAACAGATGTTCACTATGATATATTGCTTTAATCTGATCCTCCCAAGTTACCACCTCAAACAGGTGCAGCCTGAAATCTATAAAAACCTCATGCTAGTTAACTAACACATCCATACACGTCAAATGGAAAAGAAAAATGAACAGTCAGGAACATTATCTGTCAACTCACCCCTACACAATTTACTTTCTCTATAAAAGGTTTGTTATTACTTTGTTTACCTGTGAGTGGTCCGAGGCCTTGAAAGAGATGGCAGATGGGAACTAAAGATAACAATGCCTGCTTCAAATGGAGAGGGCTTGAGCTCACTTTATAAATGTATCTTCTCCTCTAAGGAAACAGAAATGGTTGGCTGGCGTTCCCTTATTGAATAATGTCAAGATATCATGCCAGGTTGATATATACCTTGATATGTTTGAGGGTACGGCCTTGCTGAGTGGATGGTCCAAAGGCAAGTAGGGCTTCTGCATCCAAGCTCTGCTGATCAGGGAAGCCCAAACTCTGCATGGACCCGCAACCCTGCCGCTCGGGAGGGAGTTCACCCAGCAGAGGCCGACAGGCTGGGAGACAAAGATAAATCTTGCCGTTGCGTAAGCATCTGCTCAGCATGTCGCCCAGGCAAAATCCTCCCACAATCTTACTCTTTCTATTCCCCACTCTTTTCCCGAAGGTGCAACAGTTGCTGCTCAGACAGCTTGAATGGGGTCGTGGATGCAAGGGCACTTTACCCCAAATGGAAGTGGGTCAGTGTCCTACACAGTACATTTATGGCATTTGGCAGACACCCTTATCCAGAGCGACTTACATTTATCTAATTTATACAACTGAGCAGTTGAGGGTTAAGTTGAGGCTCAAAGGCCCAACGGTGGCAGCTTGGTGGTGGGGATTGAACTCATGACCTTCCGATCAGTAGCCCAACATCTTAACCACTGAGCTACCACTGCCCTCAGTCCCACAGACCTCCCCCACTCTGGAAGTGACATACTCATGGAATTATACACTGGGCCTATTGGTTTCAGCCTGGGCACAGACCCTGATCCACCAAAGCCTGATTCAAGATGAGGCATTGGAAAAGTGTTTGGGGATGAGCTAGAGGGGTAATAACTAACATGGCACACCTGAGCCCTGTTGGCCCACATATATTTATTTGATCTCATGCTCATGATCTCGATCTCGCTCTCTCTCTCTCATATATATATATATATATATATATATATATATATATATATATATATATATATATATATAAATATAAATAAGTTTGTGAGTTCCTGAGAGCAAAATTTTATGAAAGCTTTATGCTACTGCAAGTACAACTAGAAAAGTTTATGTGCACTTTTACCCTGGGTCTGCTGTTTTCTCTGGGTGGCTTACAGCCAAGAAAATTTTACATAGACATATTTCACTTTCAAAGGAAAATTGTTTTTGAAATTGGTAGCCTGATAAATTCAAGCATCTCTGAGAGCTCGCTAGAGAAAAAAGTGATGTGCATGATCACAAAATGTGGGGGGAAAAAACAAAAACAAAAACAAAAAAACTTATGATCACAATAACCTGTAGTGCCCAATTACCGTATATTTAACTTTGAGATTTGTAGGAAAATGCATAATTTATTCATTAGATATAAAGGGCACTCCCACAAAAAGAAGCATGTTTATGCATCCACACTGCTCTGTTTCAACAGGGCAATCAACGGACTTTTCCCTGAGAAGGTTGCATTCTAAGATATGCAAACTGATGCTAAGCTTGTGCGGGCAGAGAATCACTTTTCATGTCAATACGAGTACAGTTGTCACATCAATAATGCTGGAATGACCCTACTGTATCGACTTACTGCAAGGCTGAATCACCCTCAGAAAGTGAGATTATCCAGCAGTGTTTCAGTTTCTGATCCATTTACCACTGTCAGATACACAGTTTGCCAAAGCGATGCAAGGTTTTGCTCTCTAATGTACATCCATAGCCTTTCCATTCCAAATTGCACCCTAGTCCTAACTTTTAAAATGTTTTTCACACTTCAGCAGACACAGTAGATAGTTTATTAAAGAGCTTGTTATTCATATTTATACCACAGTGCTTTTGAATGCTGTTATTTAACAAAGAAAAACATAATCATCAATGTGGTGAAGCGTTATGCAAGGAGACATTTATTTAACATTTATGGAAGGCCCCCGGAGTCAGCGTTTTGTAACTGTCAGTAAGTTTTCTTCATGATGAGCTATGGTTTTGTTTTGTTTTTTTTGAAAGGCTGGTGAAGAAACAACTGTTTATATCTCTTATAACACAACTGATAACAGGAAATAAGCTGTCTTGAGGTCATATTTAATTATAAACAGGTAAAAAGCATGATGTCATTCATTAACAAATTAATAATTGTAAAGTAATTACTGACACATTGCTGTGGTGTAAGAGCTTCTGGATGTATTCTTATTGGAAAATAATCCACTTCATGGTAGTAATAGTAACCATTTCACAATGGGCCCTTTCACACCACCATGGTATTGATTATTTTCCTTTATCCCACAGTGTGGTTGAACTCTCGAATCAGAAGGGATGCATTTGCTATAACACCATGGCTATGGGAGTAGTTCTGGCTGTAACATAAATTATAGGTTTATATTAACTAATTCATACAGTAGAACTTCAGGAGAGAGGAGTCTACGCTTTCTGGTTTCTCGGTCACATTGACAAGCTATTAATTGAAAGAGAGAAAAAAGAGAGGCTGGTGAGCGAATGAATGTTTATTATAGCTGCTATAAAGTAAGTGATAACACGAACTAACTTGTCTCGTGGACATTCCATAACATTAAATGTAACAATAAACAGTTAAAAAGTGCCATGTGACATATATTATTAAAGTTTAACAAATCTTAATCATTGGTAAATTGCTGTAGTATAAGCAGAATAACAAAATAATATGAAAAATTGATACATTCTGCTTTGTGTCTTGCTGTAACACACTACCCCTGCATGTATTATTTTCTTATAACAGCATAGTCTGTTGTGTGTTATTCCTTACATAACAGCATGCACGGTCATGTTTTTATTCTTTACACAAGTCAGTCACACACATGCTAGAGCAAGAAATAAAAATACTCCAGGTCCATAATCAGGAAACATTAGATATTAACTAAACATCAACAGCACTCTAAACAAATAAATGAGATAGGCAAAAATATCTTAAATATTAGGGAATTGGGGTAATATTGACACACAGTGGGAAATATTAGGGAATTGGGGTAATACTGACATTAATATTGATATACACAGTGGGAAATATTAGGGAATTGGGGTAATATTGACACACAGTGGGAAATATTAGGGAATTGGGGTAATACTGACATTAATATTGACATACACAGTGGGAAATATTAGGGAATTGGGGTAATATTGACATACACAGTGGGAAATATTAGGGAATTGGGTAATATTGACATACACAGTGGGAAATATTAGGGAATTGGGGTAATATTGACATACACAGTGGGAAATATTAGGGAATTGGGGTAATATTGATATACACGGTGGGAAATATTAGGGAATTGGGGTAATATTGACATACGCAGTGGGAAATATTAGGGAATTGGAGTAATATTGACATTAATATTGACATACACAGTGGGAAATATTGACATACACAGTGTATGTATCTTAAAATGACAGCATTATCTTAGTCATTAGCAGTGCAGTGATCTACACTCTTGTGCCTGTGTCCAGAAAGAACGACTACAAGCTTAATTTGGCATTTTCCACCATTCAGGCCTTTTCCCTCATTCATACATTCATTTATACTTTTAAGAACTTGTTTTATTTCAACACTGAACTGAGATTGGCTCATAGTGTCCCGCCTCCCGCGCTATGATTGGCTAGTTCACACTCTGAAGTATGCCGATTGGACAGGAGCCGGACTCTGTCATAGTATTGGACTGAGGAAAACAAAATTGAAACGCCGAACTAAGTGAAATAAGCGTTTCCTGTCACTCGAGTATTTATTTATTTATTTTTTACTTTGCCAACAAAATAAGCAACCGTGCAGTCACACTGAGACTGCATAAATCAGTCCTAACATGCTAGCTGGCATTGTGAAACAGCTGGTTAAGCAGACTAGCATGCTAACAGGGTAAGCGTTAAGTTAATGATTTGCTTACCTAGTCATCAGCTGTTGTTGTTTTTGTTAGGTAGGTTAGATAAAGGGTCGAGAGCGCAAACAGCCAAGCAGATGAGAGAACATGACATCGCTTAAATTTTGCGCCAACATCTCGTGGTTGTTCACGGAGCTGCCCGAGCTGAGTGAGAGAGTGCGAGCAGCTGCGCGTGCAGGCTTCCAGGCTGTGGAGGCGGCTTGGCTGTACGGCTCTGACCCGAGAGAGCTGCACACACTCCGAGAGGAAACAGGGGTGCAGGTGGCTCTTATTAACACTCCCCCGGGTAAGAGCTCACAAACACGCAGGAGACACGTTCAGCTAAACTAAACTCACTGAATTACTTCACACAGCACAGGGCACCCTGCACACGTTCACTCACACCTAGGGGTAGTTTATATTTACCAACCCACCAACTGACATGTCTTTAAGAGGTTGGAGGAAACCGGAGAACCCAGAGGAAACCCGCATGGACACAGGAAGAACATGTGAAAACTCCAGACAGACAGTAACGCCAGCTCAGGATCAAACCAAGGACCCTGGATCTGTGCCACTGTGCTGCCTGGATTACATATTTACATTTACATTTACTCATCGCTTTTATCCAGAACAACTTACAGTTGAGCCAGGGGTTATACTACATGGTAAAATATTCAAAAGTGTTCAGAAATACACAACAAATTATGGCTAGAATACATCATTTGGAAGTCAATGGCTAACCAAAAACTGAGTCACCACTTCATTGGAAAGCAAGACACATTTTATTTTTGTTCATTAACTAACTCACTGAACTTTACACAGCCGCAGAGCACACCATCATGACCGAGGTCTTTACTGACCTTGCACAGTGTTTATTTAACTGTCATAGCTTTCCCAAGGAAAATGTTGTGTAGCCATCAGACAGATTTTTGGTTTTCGCACCAACATTTACCTGACATCAGCTGTCTTCTTCAGGATCCACTGCACTGCTGTTGTATAGTCTTCTACTTTGTCTCCTCCGCTTGTGTCTTCACAGACATGCTCTGAGAGTTAAGCTTTTCATCCTTAGCAGTAGGGCTGCACAATATATATTCTCACAAAATGTTAGCAACAATAACACACAAACATGATGCAACATAACACAAGCACGAATTGTCCCACCAATATTTAGCTTATAATCACCTTAGAATCCATAGGCAAAATATGAACAGAGTTTGTAGTACTGGTGTTTTATTGTTCACACACAGGCCAGCAGTTTTGGAGACTGAGAGTTGGGACCTACACCTCTGCTCAATTTCTAAACCTTTTCTCTTCTTACACGGCTTGATAACATCATAGAGCAGGTCTGTTAGAGCAGGGAAATCTTTAACTGATTGTCCTTTATGCAATGCCCTATCCTGAAACACAGATTCTCTAACCACCCTGTGAACACCACTGAGGGCCTTGATTAGTTAATAATGTTGGATTAAGTTTGGAACTAACTCTCGGGCAGCTGATCTTCATGTGTGGGGCTGGGCTGCTATTATACTGGTATAGTACAATAAAATCCAGTGGTGCCCAGTTGTGTCTTCCTGTCTGCTTATTTGGAATGAAAACCTGCAGCCACACTGGCTCTATGTGGATAAGCTCCTGACTCATCTGGACCCTGCTCCTGTCATCCTGAGACACACAAACCCCTGCTCTATAATATCAAGCCATGAATACTCATTAAAACTAACACTTTTTAGACTATCTGATATTTATTTTTATCTGATATTTAAAAAAAAAAAAAAACTCCTGAGGATTGTGGACTGACCCTGCTGAATCTTCAGTTCCTCTCAAGGTGTCTTCTTCCTTGGTGCTATTCTTGGCCATTTTCTTTGCCATTGTCGCTATTGGTTTGCTCACTGGGAACTTAACTACAGCCTGTACTGTAAAATGCACTATAACACACAAAGCACATTTGATTCTATAAGATCAGACACTCTGTTGAGACGTGAGCTCTTAAAGAGGTGATGCTTGAAGTGACAGAAAAATGCTTGCTGTATCGTGGAAGCACCTTAATTACACGCATGATCTAATTCGAACTTATAGTTGCTTCAGAAATCAGACTCAACAGTAATGAAGTGTGTGTGTGTGTGTGTGTGTGTGTGTGTGTGTGTGTGATTTTTCAGGTGATGTAAAGAATGGCGAGCTGGGCCTGGGTGCTGTGCCAGGGAGAGAGCAGGACTTCAGACAGGGGTTGGCTCAGGCTGTAGAGTATGCTAAAGCATTGGATTGTAAGAGGTTCGTTTGTTAGTCAGATGTTTTGTTACCATATTTTGTGGACTACAAGATTTATATCTGCTGACAGGGGACACAGTATTCATTTATACTGATTAATTAACCCAATGCTGTCACTTTATCTGTTTACCAAATAAAAGCAAAGGATAAATGAATTGAAATCACACACACTATCAGTCAAAGGTTTGGACACACAAGAGTGAATATTTATTTTTCATTGTCTTAAAGACTTTAAATAAATTAATAATAAGTTGATAAATTCTTGTATAATTTGAGTCAAATGTAAACAATGAAGTTATAGGCCATGTATGTATTTATTTCTGAATCAGAATGTCTTTTTAAATAGTTAGTATTTAAAGTATGTAGTTTTAAAAGTTAGTATTTATGTAAAAGTAAATAGTTTCCACACACAAGTAGTTTTTTTGGTGCTTAGGAAAGCAGTGAGGAGCTCATTTGGGAATTAAAAAAAAAACCTCCTGACTGACATTCCCTCATGAAGCTGTGCAGAGCAATACTGTTAAGAATATAACATATAAAATAGTTTTCATTTGTTTAACACTTTTTTTTTGTCACTGCATAATTCCATGTGTTATCCCATAGTGTTAATGTGCTCTACACTCTACAGACACTGTACATGTTTCTAAAAGGGTCTATTTTTCCCGATGTGCCGCAATTCCGCTTCATTTTTCACAAGTATTTCAATCCACACCTGCATTAGAGGTAAAAACCTGGGTCCACACAGTAGGTGACACTCATGAATAAACAGAAAAAAGATGCATTTGCTTCTTATTCACTGCCCCACTATCTTATGTCACATTTTTATTGAGCTGTGCTGTCCCAACTTCACCAGCTTCCAATCCCCCATGTTTCACTGACACATTTGTACATTTGGGCGATTGTCTTCTTGATTAAAATGGAGCATGTGTGTGCCGGGAATGTGAACGATGCACCGCTGTTGTGACATAGTCTAGTAGGAGTTTGGGGTTACAGCTACAGGACCTTAAATTGGGTGAGATGTCCTGAAGCTAGCAAAATCACTCAGCATTAGACTTGCTGAATTCCATTACCTTCATTTTTTCGAGTGGAACTTACGTTCCTGTTTCTCTGCAGGATCCATGTGATGGCAGGGCGAGTACCTGCAGGCGCAGAACTGTCGGAGGTTAGTGTGGAAATGGAAACCACCTTTGTGCAGAACCTGAAACATGCAGCTGATATTCTATCAAAGGTAAAATGACACCCTTCCACCCTTCCAGTCGTCTTCTACCAAGGTTTGGTGTGTATTTAGAGAACGTTATATTGGCAAGAGAAGCACTGGTCTTTTTCTCTGGCAGGTGGTGAATGTTTATGTCTGTCTA
Source organism: Pangasius djambal (assembly GCA_022985145.1). Classification (NCBI taxonomy): domain Eukaryota; kingdom Metazoa; phylum Chordata; class Actinopteri; order Siluriformes; family Pangasiidae; genus Pangasius; species Pangasius djambal. The sequence continues at coordinate 16,785,558 of CM040976.1, forward strand.
ATGTCAGGACTACAAAATGTCTGTTAGTAGTAAGCCAAGCTGTAATACAAGGACTTGCGTTAAAACCATAGAGATATCTGTAACAAACTACACCTGATCACAAGCAGTCAGGGGTAAGTAAATCTATAGTAGTCAATCTAAAATGGAGGCAGGACTCTGAAACCAAAAAGTGGCAGAACACGACATGGACAGCTTGTACATTAGAATGAAGAGAGGAAAAAAAAAAGAGTAGACTAGAAAATTGTGGATAACAAGGGCACACCATCCCCTATAATGTACACACTTTGCAAAGCACACAGACAAATATACACCGAGTAATGGGTATAAAACTCAGAAAATTTTCTAATCAAAGATGAGACTGTTTATTGTCATATACATATACTTGTATTTACAGTACAGAAAAATGGTGTCTCGCTCAAGCGCCCAACAGTGGCAGTGCTGGAACTTTAATGCTTAACCTACTGATCAGTAGCCTGTAACTTTAACCATGGAGTCAAAAGTGGAAAGGGCAGTGATGAGGTACGAATCAGGAAGAACACAAGAAACATCTGTGGCAGGTTCCTGAAGGACTGATGCAGTTCCTCTGATAAGTGGAGAAATATTTTAAACGTTGTAGTCCAGCATCCTACCGCTACAGTAGATCACATCTACTGTAACATTAGACAACCTTTTCACATGTCACAAATGGACTTTATAATCATTTTTATGATTTTCACTTTGCATACTTTGCTTACTTCACATATTAAAATATGAATGAGGAAAAAGGTAAAAAAGTTCTTTTTTTTTGGAACAGAACATAGAAATGAGCAGTACATTTTATCTGTTAAATGTAAAGAAGGCATTGTGTACCAAGTATTTTTCAGTGTTTGTATTATTTTGTAGTATATATATTGAAGCACAGAAAGTGCAATGCTTGTTTAATTTTCAGGAGGGCATTATGGGATTGATTGAGCCCATCAACACAAGGATAACTGACCCTCAATACTTCCTGGACTCGCCACATCAGGGTAACTCTGGATTTCATCTCCAGTCACTGTACTTACTTAGAAATATACATCGTATTTAAAATGTAGTTTATGTCGGAAACAAAGAGTTGCATGGTAAACAAACCTTAGGAAGTACATATTCCAAATGCTATTTTGAAAAGAATATTATTAACTGCTGTTTACCCCCCACTGATGTTTGTTACTTATTATAGCGGCTGCAATCCTTCAGAAAGTTGACCATCCAAACATCAAGCTGCAGATGGTGAGTGCTCTAAAAATGACGTTTCATTTACAGCGTTTTCATATTATAACAGAAAATATGAGTAAAAGTGAATCCAAACTCCCAGAAGACCAGTGTTTCCATGCACAGCTGTGTTCTGTTTATATACATTCATTAATACGGTGTTTTGTATACTCGCTATTCTTATTGTAATCAGGCAATTCTAAATAATAACTGCAACAAATCAGTATGAAAGTATACCAGATTAACACTATACAATATTCTTAAAATGATGCTATGCTGGTACAGATGACAGCACAAAAAGCAAAACAGAATCATTATTTCCAGATGAGGCACATTCCTTATATTCTACTAGAGGGAAAATTGTCATTCCTGCTTTAATAATTTAATGAAGAATAAAAGTTGGTTTAATAAAAATATTTTAGAACTTTCCCAAACCACATTGGCAAAGTACTGTGTCTGCACATGTATCTGCATTAAGGCATTTCATGTCATCCCACAATTATCAATACTGTTCTAAAATTGATGCACATGACTGCAGTACTGATAGTCCCAGAAGTTCTGGCCCATACACGTCAAGTACATTTACAGTGATCGAAGTGTACAGAACGACCTAATCCATCAAGATACTGAACAGAACAGTGCCTTGGATATATTGCATTTTCCAGATTATAACGCACATTTTTTTTTTGGTCCTGTAGAAAAGCAATTGTCAAACTCAAGGCCTTCTGTCTCATTTCAGACGGCCAGCTTGAACTTGCGAAAAATAATACTGAAATGGCAACTGTAGTGTAGCAACCATCTGTATTCCTGTTCTACTTTTAAGTTATCAGTGTTCATCTATAGGATAGGCAATAGGTTAAAATAAATGAATAGACTTGCATTATGGCCCTTCAAGGGATCACAAAAATGCATATGTGGCACAGGCAGAATTGAGTGTGACACCCTTGTGCTAAATAATGACAACGATTTCAGCCCTATCCTATAGGACTAATGTATTGTAGCGTATATAAAGTTGATAATGACATAAAGGTTATAAAGAGTTCTCAATCAGGATAGACTGTGTCATGTGCAGTTAGCCTAATATGGATGGTAGTGCAGTGCTCATAACTGTTTTCTGAAGGTAAACAAACTACACTGCAATATTTCTTGATTTCGTAGCTAAATAAATCAGACCTGGTGACTTTGTTGTGCAGCCTGAAGGCACAGATCTAGGCAGCAGAGAAATGGCTCTAATGCTTCTTGGTTCACTCTGTATTGTCAGCTTTTACTCTGAAGAGACATTAGAGTGAAGGGATACAGCGAGATGTGGTTAAGGACAGTGGAGAGAAAAAAGGCCAGTTGAGAAGCATGAGATTTCCCCTAAATCACAAATCACTTGAGGTTTCTGTGTGCTCTTGACATTAGCCATCATTTTCTTCCTTCCCGCAGGACATTTTCCACTGGCAGATAATGGACGGGAACCTGACACAGAATATCCGGAAATATTTCCCCTTAATAGGCAAGGAATACACTCAACATCTAGGTTTGAAATTTCCAGAGGAAATGTATTAGTTTGCAAGCGAGGCAAAAACCACTCAGTGGATGGGGACGACTAAGTGGAAGGTGAACTATAAAAGCAACAGGACGCATTCTTATATGTGGGCCCTTGGAAGCCTTTGGAAACTTGGGAAATCAGTTTTGAGAGGATCACTCTCTGAAACAGAAAGATCCGAATGTGTGACAAACCTCTTCAGTGACTGGCCAGTAGTGATGTATGAAGTGGAGGGGGAACGGGGAGGAGCTTTGATGGAAAGTGCAGAGATCCTACATAGTTAGTAATCTTCAGGTTATATATCATCCATCATAGATGCAGTAAAACTGTAGCATCCTTGTCTCCATCAAAAGAGTCTTTTGTTTAAACAGACAACAAAATGCACTTTTTTTTTTTTTTACCCATTACTACTCCCTGTTTACAACCCTGGCACAGTTTAATGGAAACTTGCAAATACCTAAGAACCTCCTACAAATTCTTTCAGAAGTTGGAAGAAGCATAGCCTAGCCTTGGGAGCCGTAGTAAATGCACAAGCGACATAAAATCTGTTGTGAACAAGAACATTGCTAACAAATCCTAGCAGACACAGAGGGGGAAAAAATGACTGCAAAAAGCCTAGCGTATGTTGATGGACAGCACAGCTCAGTGCTAACAGCGTAGATGATGAATGCAGTCCTGATGGGCATGCGATTTTGGAGAGAATGTAGGGGTAAGATTAACTAGCTAGCTAGATTTTTTTTTTGATGTATGCTAAGCAACATTAAAAAAAGATTTTGTTGTTCATTGGCACCTGACATCTGTTTTAGCTGAGGAATCTAAAGCAGGCTTTCAGGCTTCTCCCATATGACTGCCCCATGTCATCCATGATTAAACAATAATGACTAGCAAGTGATCTCTAGAAACTGTACACTGTCAGTGTCAAGATAAAGAGGACAGATGCTTAATTTATTTTTCTTTTAAAGGGGATATGTTATGAAAATTAGTGTTTCCTCCCTGTATGTTTGATCATTTGAAACTATGAAGAGTTGCAATAACAGACAAAATATAGTAAATTAGTTCCTAATGTAGATTATTTCATTAAGAAGCGACAGGAACCCTGCTTATTTTTACATACTGTTCTAAAGCAGAGTCTCTATCTACGGCCCTTAAGACATACGTTTGCATATATTGGATATATAATGACAGCAGTAAGCGATCTTTACAAGAGAAGAGTGTATGAAAAGATAGAAATGGCTGTTGCGTTATATCTTGCCTTTAAAGGTCAGACTGCACCTTTTAAATGAACTTTAACTGAAGTCATGCCCTTTCACATCTTATTACCACTGCAGATGTCAGAGAAATGCTCTCCTTCACCATGTGTTAAAAGTTTCCTCTTCTGTCCAACTGAGCAGCGGATGTTTAAAATCGTTTCAGGATTATTTTATTTTGAAATGTTTTCATACCTGTTCAATTCATTTATTTTATTACTGCATGTAGTTTGTTCTACTTATAGCTGTGTGCCGTAAATCTTTTGAAATAATCAGTCTCATTAAATTATAAGTCAAGTTTATTACTGTAATAGCTCCTGTGTTTGTTTCATGCAGGTCACATCCAGATTGCTCAAGTTCCTGATCGCCATGAACCTGATAGTCCTGGAGAGATCAACTTCCCGTACATCTTTAAGCTGCTGGAGGAACTGGGCTACCAGGGATACGTGGGTTGCGAATACAAACCTCTGGGTGAGTGCTTGACTAGCTCTGATTATGTTTCCTACACATTAAATGAAATGAAGCAGTGGTTCTCGATACTTGTCTTAGGAGCCTAAAATATTTCAGGGGTGTTTTTTTTTTTTTTGTTTTTTTTTTAAACTTCATCTCAATTTGTTGTTTAAGTAATCCAGCGCCTCAGGTAAGCCTACTAGAGCAAGTAAGACTCAAGACTCTGCAGCGCAGTGGTATCTTCATGATGCTATCCCTGAATTCATACAAGGAAGCAACAAAGCCACAAATAAATTGAGGGATTTTTCAAATTTTATGCATATATAATTTTTTATTAGTTATAATGCAGTGAAGAAACAATCCAAATCATTGGCTCATATAGATTCATTGGGCCAGTCATATTGTGAGAATTGTCTAGAGTCCCCCAGTTCTCTAATGTGTAGTTCCTATGAAGCTCACTTTCAACAAAGATTACAGAAAAAAAAAAAAAAATTAATCGTCCATGAATGCAGCACTGAAATCCCAATTTTAAAGATTGAACTCAGTCACAGTTGCAGATTTATGAATCTGATTAAGGATTTGCACTTCATAAAATTATAATCACCTCACAGTATTTGTGTGTGATTACTTTTGACAGGTCGCTGTAGTCTAGCCAGCTTCACTGCTGTAATCAAAATACACATATCTTGTGTTTAAACTAGTTATATCTTGCTCTGTAATTTTAAAGCAAGAGCACATAGCCAGATAATCAGTCATCGGTGTTTAATGTTACGTATTCATAATAGTAGTATGTTTAAAACAATAGAAATACAAAACTAATATATTTTAAATACAAGTACACAGAGATGTGTATAAAGTATAGACTAACCCATATATATTTAGGCTTTACTATTTATTATTGAAACCACAAAAACCTGGACACTGCATGAACACAAGAGACAACTGGAGGAGATATCACTGAATTATTGCTGTTTATATTTAGTCACAAAGCCCAGTTCATGATTCATTTAAAAAGGTTCAGAAAGGCATTTTTAGCTGATCTGGTTCTCTACTCTTTGCAGGTTCCACAGAAGAAGGCCTGGGTTGGGTGAAAAAATACTGGGAGAGTAAACACTAACAGGTCACATGTCTAAAACCACACCCTATTCACTACATCGTGCACTAATTTTGGACACTGTGGTTTTGTGCACGTCTGTAATGTCCACTCAAGAAATCCAACAAAGCACCACAACAGGTAGCTTCCAAACAATGCACCCTAATTCATATGGAATATCCACAATGAACATCCAAACTGTGCACCAATGACAGCATTTATTTAAATGGAGTCCATGTAATAAAATGGCGTGTGCTTTAGGACACAGCCACAATAGTGTGATGCTGGTGAAACTAGAGCTCCAGACAAAATTATAGATGATTGTGATTTGATTGCCCTGTTTCAATAAAATCATTGTCACAGTGCACTGTTGAGGAGTTGTCTCACCAAAACATTAACTCCCAGACATGCTAACACTACAGCAACCACTTTACTAAATTACAACTCTAGTTACTGAGTCTGATGTAGGCTACCATGTGGCCTATATAGTTTATAGAGAGTGTGGTTTGGGACCAGTCCCAGGTTTCAGCGTTATTAGAATATAATGGAGCTGTTTCTGTCAGCAACATTTAATCTAGGAGGAAATCTCTTACTCGCATATACAGGGACATTTAGCACATCTCGCATGCTTTGCAGAAACTAAGGATAGAAAATGTGGGTACATTTTCTGAAATTGGGGCAGTAATTACACATAGATTTACTGATAGGACTGTTTGGATGGAGCCTTTTGTCTGGAACCATAGAAGTCTAGAACTGAGCGCTTTGTTGAGGACTGGCTGTACCTCAATATGTACTCGAGAATAATTCAGGGAAATTGCTATGATGTACAAGTTTCACAATGTAACGTTAGGAAAAGGACAATAGGGGCATTCGGTGCAACAATAGGGTGCTGCTTGGATTTTTAAAAACCATGTACACTTTATTAAACACACTTGCCTTGTTAGTCCACATCTTTGTGCATGCACGGTGTGTATAAATCATTCTCAAACCGGTCATCAGTGTGATTTTTACAACCATAGGATTGTGTTGACTTGAAACTCTGCTGTTTTTCACAGACTTCTCACAGATTCTTGAAAAGTCTTCAAATAGATTTATGAACTTTAAGGTCAACATATCTGTCAATATGTTGTAATTTAATTATTAGGTCTTAAATTTTGAGCCTTGTTAAACCTGTAATCACAAATGATCTTTTGAGATTTTTTTTTTTCTGGTTTCTCATCTAACGCTGGGTTTACTTAACATTTGTGTAATTTTGGGGGCAAGCAGACAAGAAAATTAGAGTAAAATTGCAATAGCACCATATCTGACTTGTGTCAATGTGTTATTTTTTCTTTTGTTCAGGTCTTAAAAATATTAAAAGCATTTTTATAACTGTGCAGCAAGCCTGCCTGATACCAGGTCACACACGCTACCATGTCATTGTCACTTTGCCAAAAATCCTCCACCACCCCGTTGTCTCTTTCCGTCTAAAGGGAACAATAATCTACAGTAACGGTATACCTACAAAGAGACCTATATAGCAACTCAGTGTATTCTTAATCCAGGACTCAGCAATTCAGGTATCAACTTCTCTTTTATTGTTACATTGCATACTTACAAATTATTTAATATGTACATTATGTACAAGTCATTTCACTCTGATTATAATATTGCCTAAATTCACACAATGAGTCAGTTTCCAGTGTCCTTCATTTAAAAGAATGCATGAACATAGTAACATAGTCTTATCCAACAGAGTACAGTCACTGTTAATCAGAAGCACTTGAATAGGCTCCTTAATATTTGGCTTACACACACAAACCACACAGCTATCCCTAAGGTAGATGTGGTATGTGTGCGTGTGTGTTGGTAGACATCTCCCTGCTGCTTTGTCTGTAAACTGAGACACAGACTCTTCATCACACAACAATAACAGAATTAAGCCACAACCAAAATTTGATTTCCAAAGATCCTCAAGAAAGAAAAACTAGGCACTTCTGGGTTGACGGTAATGGCAGTACGGGAATTTTGCGCATTTTGATGGAAGAAATGATGATTACTTAGCACTGATAAAAGTAACTTTAGTTATCGTGTACACAATGACATGCAGGAGTCATCACGTGGTCAGATGTAGCATGCGTCTACATTCACTTAGAGGTCAGTCATTAATGTGCACGTGCGTCATACACACTGGACCTGATGACCAAATAAATGGCAATGTTAAGTCAAAGGTGCTCAGTCAAGCAATCATTGACTCAACAGTCAGTCATCTTTCTCTGGTGCTCTCACTCTTTTTTTAGTGGGACTGGTTTAACTTTATTAAAAAAAAAAAAAACTTTCATCAGCCAACTAAAGAGGAAAGAACAAAAAGCCAAATAACAAAAATATACTATGAATTAGACGATTCTGACTTTGGCAAACCATCATGATGCCACTGGACTGTTCTACTCGCCAATGGCATTTGACGAATAGTAAAGTCCTGAAGGCTAAATGCAAAACCCACTTCACATTTGAAGTTAATCAGTCTGAGTCCTTCAGTGTGAGGTAGTTCTCCTCTCAGTTCAGCAGCACTGGATCCTGTCAGACCCCCCTATCAAAGCTCATCCCTCACCCAACGTTCTCCAACCAGTTGGATTGGTGTGTTTGTTAGGTAGAAAGTTAGGAAGTTTCTACAATCCCACTCACACCAGTTCATCTGTTTTTTCAGTAGTTTTCTGAAAGCCAGCTGCTAATATTAAAATGGTTATGCATGTCCTGGCAGGTACTTTTATCTCCGACCCACAGCTAAAAGCTTGCCTTCAGATTATAGTGCATGTGTGTTTCCTGATACACACACAGAGCAGCAGGCTTGTGCGTACATCCTTGGTAAATGTGCACAGTGCCTTTTCCTTGTTATAATGTGCCCACCTCCATCAGTGTCCTACAGCAGGCCCGTCCACAGGTTGTAGCAGGCCGTGTTGATCACAGACTCAAGGTGGTGGTACATGGAGACGAGCTGTGGAGGAGGACTGCTGCTCGGCTGCGCCTGGAATGGCAATGGCTCCCTAAAAACCACCTTCAAGCTCTGCAGGGACAGGAGCATGGAGAACGGGAATGTGAATTCATACTGCCTTGTCACTTTTGCTCACAAAATTGAAATTAATGAAAGTTCTAAGGACACTGTTTGAATAGCTCACCGTTTTTCCTGCCTGGGAATCCAGGAAGACGAGCACAAAGCAGTCAGTGAATTTCTGGTTAAGGACAGCCTGGAAAATAACGACAACATTCAAAACAGTAATGTTTAAATTTCCCATGTCTTTTGCCTGCTTTCTTTTCAGTCAATTCGATCTGCATGACCCATTTAGGGTCATATAGCAGCTAGCATTAAGGCATTAAACATGCACTGCTTTAGCACAGACACTAACTGCAGCAATCTTTGTTGCGAAAAAAAACTCCGGCATTTCCTAAAGTCCTTTCTTTTGATCTGGAGTCTCTCACTTAGAGAATTAGGCAGAAACAAACCTCCTGACAGTCCAGAGACGCTGACAATTATTCCATGTTAAATTCACTTAATCCCTTCTGAGACTTTAATTTAACGTTTTATAGGCACGCAAGTGTCATTGCAAACCACAAAGGTCTGAAAATGTGAAATAGATGAGCCTCCTTCACGCAGGAAGTAAGTGAAAGAAGCTCCGTTTAATTTAGAAAACTTCAAGGTGACTCAAGGCTTCATGCTGATGAATGATTTCATGCTAATTTGTTGCATAAATTTAAAATAAAAAAATCTGAAAAAAAAAAACAGGATATAATTAAAACACAAAAGGTAATCAGGGAATATAATTTGGATATGTAATTGAAGAGAACTAGATATAATGAAAGAGTTTTTGTTGCCTAAATGCTCATAACCATGTTTTCTGAAGAGCAACGACACCAGATTTCTGCCAGGTGACACGGACAGCTGGAGTCAGAGTTTATAATTGGAGGTTTAAAAAAATAAAATAAAAAAAAAATACTTATGATGTCTTCAGATCAGATTATGTTCTGATGATTCCATATGGATGGCCCACGGTTGTGCTTTTCATTTCTTATGAAGTTTTTAATTATATTTAAGTTCAATTTTGATGTTTCTGAATGTTACTGAAACCGTGGCAGTCTATCTGAGGAAAATGTTATTTCCTTTTTTCTTTTTTCAATTTTGAACTATACAGAATCAATCCCTCCAAGCCCAGCCCCTTCCCACCTCCCTAATAATAATAATAAGAAGAAGAAGAAGAAGAAAGAAAGAAAACAAATATATCTATAAGTTAAAAAGAGAAACAAAACTAGCTCATGTTCAAATCAGCAAGGTGTTTGAAAAAAGGTAAAATGTTATTTTCAATAGTTTTTCATGCTTACTATGCCTTTACATCATCCATACAAAAGACCTGGCTACACAGCTGTATGCTAGCCAGCTAAATCATTAGCTTCATTGCCAGTAAAATAACAGGGTGAAGTATGTCAGCATTCCTAATGGCCTTCTGCTTGGCAATATTTTTCTTAAGCCACTTAAATGACAAACATATTGTTTGTTACACCCCACATGCTGAAAGCATGAAATTACGAGTTCCATTTGAACACGGCGTTAAACTGCTGAAGTCTTACCAGGTACTGAATGCCGCAGTCATCCACAAAGTGCCTGCAGCTCTGTGGGAAACGTGAGAGCAGCACCTTGATCAGACTCTGGTACCAGGCAGGATTCATTGTCAGAAAACATTCCTGTCAACACACAAACCCTCACATCAGAAATCAGATCAAGTCCTGTCAGATTATACGGGCGGAAGATAAGGAACGTCAGCTGTTCCTTTCTGTATAATAAAGAATATGGAATATAAGATGCAGGGAAATGGATAAATAGATTTTTCTATATATTTCGCTCATACAGACTACTTAGATTTCAGTGCATAAGAATAAGGTGCAAGCTTATGGAGCTTGGAAACGATGAAAAATATTTGAATATGAATTTCAATTTGAATTATATACGTTACAATAAATAAAATTCTTTTTTTTATGTGGTACATTTAATTAACATTTTTTTTAAAGAATCCCGGATGCTTCATCTTAGACTTTACATAAAATCATCTTCAAATCTTATCCTATAATTGTGAATTATGTATTAAAAGGCAAATCTTACCCCTGGCATGGTCAAAACAAAGAGATAAAAAAAAAACTGGCAAAAAATTGAGTTTCATTAAATACACCACAGAACACAAAAATATATTCATGTGATGTGTATATAATTAAAAGATACAAAACTCATATTCATATACTTTGTAAGGTTCCAAGCTTCATAGTAGCTAGACAGCACAATGCTGGAGTAGTTACTGGGTGACTGAAGCAAGATTAGTGGAACATCCATTCTTTCACTGCTGTTATCTCAATTGTTCCCAGGTTTAGATAACATATTTTTGGCCAGCTTTCCTAAAGATAGGTGAATGATGCAAAATCAAATGCACTGATCATTAATGTCTCAACAAGCCTCATCATTTAGTGTGTATTCTTGACATAAAAAAAATAAGTCAGTTGTGCTCTTAAAATCGGAGAACGGAAAGAAAATGATGATGCATTGCCTCTCTAGACTTCTGTACGTTCCATGTAGGAAAAATCTTTCACTTCAGCAAGAAACAGGGCCATCAGGAAGTTTTGCACACTTTACTCGCAGCCTGAATTTGATTTTTAAAGGAAATCTAATTCTTGGCATCTTTCCTCTCAATGCCTTATCGGCGTGTGCAGAAACACCTCCTCGGGCTCCATCCATCCTGCCATTATGAGCCTGCCCACGCCTGACAGCCACGTACATCATCCAAACGAACGTATTAGAGACGGCGTATCTGAGCAACATCGACTTCTGACTTAATTTTGTGAGGGAAAACAGCAGCGGAGACGGTGTGTGCTTGGTAGTGCTGCCTGTAGGGGGAATAATCAAAAGGGATTTTTACTCAGGTGAGGAGAGACAGCACCAAGGGGAAATCAGAGCTGGGTACTAATAACCTACTGAGTAACATTACATTGGTAATACCTGCTTATGCTCTATATATTATGGTATTGTTCATTTGGCATAACATTATATGTAAAACACTAATAAGAACAACAAAAACAGCTTTAACCCTGCACAGGGTGAAAACAGGTGAAGTACAGTGGGAGTGTCTGACGTGTAAGCATGAGCTGTGTGACATAAACAAGGGACCTGCTGTTAGATTATAGGAACATTAAAGGTTCGAGCTGCTGACTCTCGTTAGCCGTTTGTGTGCTGCTGTGTGATGACGAGTGTAGTGTTTCCCCTGCGGAGCAGTGAGCTACTGCAGCTGTCAGCCACTCATCAAAACCAGCTGAGCCGCCCAGAATATATCGACACAGGGCGCAAGAGCCGTGTAATGTTCTAGCAGTTTCCTAAAGGCTGACTTCCCTGAACACTTTGAATGCGTTTATGAGAGAAAGAGAGAGAGAGAGAGAGAGAGAGAGAGAGCGAGAAGGAGGAAGCAAAGAAAGGGAGGGTGGGTGAACAGTGAATCAAGGAGATGAAAGAGTGTAGGTTTTCATTCTGTCATCTTAAATATATGTACTTGTGTTGTGTCTAGTCCTTCACATCATGTTATGTGTTTCTCTTTTTTTTTTTTAAGCTTAATTTGCCACTTAGTGTACTTTGTTAAAACATATGCTGTTTTAAATGTGCTAAATACACTTGACTTATCTGAGGATAAATGTAATCGCAGTGACATCCGTGCATTTATTCTGGCAGTTTTATGACAAGATTATTAGTAGGCATTATTATGTATTATCAGAGGAATGATTATTAGTATTATTAGATGCACAGCAACTCACTGTCTGTCTCTATTTAAGTAGCTTTTTGGACATCACTGTTAAAAGGGAAGAAAGTGCAGAAGCACGCAGCAGCAGGATCTGACAGTAAATTTATTTATAAAGAGACTCGCAAATGTGATCCTCAACTGATGGGCTTCAAACTGAATAATAAGCATGAGTTGCTGCAATTTTATCTATAGATGACATTGTCAATGTTAAATAGCATATTGGTTTCAATTACAAAATAATTTAATGACAATCTTGAGAGACTCAGAAGAAGTAATCCAAAACAAATCCTTAAAGTAAGACAAATAAGGCTAGCTATTCAATTAGGACAAACCCAAACATTTGCAAATCTGTCAGGAATTTTTTTTTTGTTCGGTGTAGCAGACAAAACATTTACACACAACTTCACTAAAAGACTGATAAGCGAGGTCCATTGTGTGTGTGTTTTTAACAGCTGTTGTAATTTATATACTTCATCAGTCAGACTAAACACACTCGCCATGATACTTACATATGGTATCTTGAGTCTGAATAAATTTTAACTCCCACATACATTTCTGTCATCCAAGTGACATGAACTTAATGTAATGTATTCTACTGTCCATTTACTGTACTCGCTAACTAAACACTTACGGCAAGGACACTTTCTCTCATTACAGATAATGAGAGACAGTCAATCAGCTGTGAACAGAAATATTTAACAGCTTCTTTTGCTGCACTTTCATTGTAACTTTGCTAAACAACTTCCACATATGAAGAAGGACACGATTCAATAATCGTGTGTAAAATATTCAGGTCAGCCACCTCAGCATTCAGGCCAGACTTGCAGACTTCAGCTGGTTTGTGGAGAGGAGCAGGGACCCCAGGGTTCTGCTTCACATCAATAACACTGTGTGTCCTTGTGTATTAAGTAATATTGTATAATTTGACTTGTCTGTCCACTGGGGAAAAGTCTTCAAGATTATGGGTGTGTGTGGGGGTGTGTGTATGTGTGTGTGCATTTACCAGCTGAGGGTCGATCTCTCCGATAGATCGACTCTGCACTGCATCCAGCAGCTCTTCGAGCTCAGCGAAGGCCAGCTTGCTAAGTTTGAGTTTGTCGAGGGCGGCATGCTCCCCGTGGAAAAGCCTCCGCCACAAGTTATCCCTCCGGCAGTGAGCCATTGCCTCTGTCACGCTGCTCTGGATCTGCTTCCGCGCCGACATCACCTCACTGTTCAGTAGTGGGAACAGAGGGGACGACGAGTCGGGGAAGTCTGAAGAATCCTCTTCACTCTCAGCTCCTGATGGGTGCTCTCCTGGTTCAGTGTCAAGATCAAGGTCAGGCTCAGGGGTCAAAGCTGAGGCTGTTTCCTCCCAGAGGTCATGTTCGGATTCCCGCCCTCCCATGATGCCTGGCTCTGTTCTCTCGACATGACCACGTCCACTGAGGTCACCAGGGTCACGGTAGATCTGAGGGAGTTTCTTGAAGCGGCGCATGTCGGCTGTGAGCCGAGGGAACAGTTCTCTCTGACTGGTCATGATCACATAGTAGCGCAGCCTGTAACACACACACACACACACACACACACACACACACACACACACACACACACACACACATACATATGTAAAGAGATCTTCTAACCCATCCATCAATGAAAAAGAAAGAAAGAAAGAGAACGAATCAACGAACATGATATGGCACCCCTGCAGTCAGTAACTGCAGATACAGAAGGTGGCATTTATGGTAATGTACCTGATAAAAAGGCCAATAAATATGTGTGTGTGTCTCTCCGTTCTTAGGCATGTGTGTATTTGTGTGTATAGATACACAAAAACTGTTGCTGTTGCTTGTTACATACACACTTGCTGTTATTTGTTACATACACACAAAATCAAAAATTTGCACGCTTATACAGAATGATACTGAGACCATGTGTCCCTCTCTTCTGTTTAGTTTTCTCAGATCCTTCTCTCCGCTGTGTGTACCTCAGCAGGTGTCTCTCTCCCTCAGACTGCTCCTCGAATGGAGCTGCGTCGTGACACACGAGCAGAGAAACATCAAAGTCATCGTGGTGTCTCAGCCCCTCCAGGTCCTTATAGGTACCAGAGCTGAAACGGGAGAGAACAAACATGCAGCTTTTATTCAATTATAGAGGACAATGACAAAATACAAAACGCGAGAGAGAAAACATACTCTACTCCAAAAGTTCAGTTCCAACACTGGAGAACTCAAGTAAAGGGAGCAATTTAATAGTCGAAAGTGTAAACATTGGCTGATGGCTCACCAAAAAGAACACACTGTAATGCATTTATAACTGCATTTTGTAAATGTTTTCAGCTGGTTTATTTCAAATAACCAGCGGGTTAAAATATGATTCTGAAAAGAAATATGAGGTTGGAAACTTTTGCTATTTTGCTATATTTGCTCATTTGATACCACAAGCACCTACTACAGGAGGCTTTTTTTCTCCTCAGGAGAAAGCTATAGTTAATGTTAGCTAGCAAAGAATGGCCATTGCACACTGATGATATTTTTTACCTTACGGTCACAGTGTTGCGCAGGGAAACCCATATATTGGTGTGATTAGTCATTTCTTTGATTTAATCACTTCTATATAAAAAGGGATCTTTTGCAGTACTTGCATTTCAAAAAGCTAAATTCAAGCACCTTGTGTGAATCCCAATCAACTGATGACAGAAAAGGCTAAACTAACTCAATCTAGTCAAATCAGCAGCAACTTTTTTTTTTTTTTTTTTTAAATGTTCTGATGAAATATACTTTGATTTCATATGAATCAACATTTGGCAGGTAAAGAGATAAAATACACTGGCATCTGTATTAGCAGCCAATCAGCTCCAAGCCAAGCAGCTTTATCAGACCCTCACAGCTGTCTCTGGACCAGTTTAAACTGTCTGTCAGTCATCGCCACGTTCCAGCCAGAATTTCAGTCCACTTTGGCCTGGTTCTGACCATAACACAGATGCCAGACTGAAGGCAAAAATATTTTAATAGCTAATTTAACTAATCTTAGGAAATGTGCACCAGCTCACTGCCCAGAGCATAAAATATAGACGAAAGATTATGCAAGAACGTGAAAGATGAAAAAATAAGTGGACACTCTGAGCTGAGCTCGTTAGATGAGTTTTTTTTTTTTTTACTTCAGTATTTAATAATACTGTTATTTTTATTCATTCTTCTAACACCCTTTGGGTATATTATCATTTCCATATTATTACTCTTCCAGTATCCACCTCCATTTCCAAATGTAGAAGTAACTTTATAACGTTCTTCATTTAATGATTTCCACAGAGCGTATGTGAGAAACAGATGAGTCGAACCTGTTCCACAGAGCCACTAGTGCATACTCATGCAAGTCCGCACTTGGCCCACCCTTCTTGTTCTCGATGTTCACTGCAGCCTTGGACATGCGGAGAGGCTTCATGCCGTAAGTCCCGGCGTGATCGGTGATGTAGTTATACAGCTGGTGAGCCGTTATCATTCCCGTGGACATGGAGAAATTCCCTATGCACACAAGTACCACAGCAAGCTGAAAATGATGACCCAACGACAGGAAACACACAGCACATTATACTAGGAAAATTAAAGGTACGCTTTGGCAAAAATATTTCCCTTTTTCCTGTAATACAGTTGATCAACCATGCCATGTTTGGTTAATAATGTTTGGTTTAGCTTTTGTTATATTACATGGAGTGTATATTTGTCTCAGGAAGTGCAAATACAAAGGTACTGGAACAGTCACTAAAACTACGTTTTTTTTCAGCTGAAAACACCAAACACCAGCCATTTATTTTACCTTGCTACTCACGAATAACCTGAACATACCTTGGTGTTAATGGATTCTTTAAATATGACTTTTCATCTTCATTAGGCATAGACGAGTTTTTTTTAAGCCTTATACACAGAACAGGAGAGTTACACACTCACCCTGGAAGACGTGGTTGCGGCCAAACTTGGGGATGTCGGGATGATGGGAAATGAAGTCCTCCAGGAAACTGGTCAGCTGATATCCTTGCCTCAACGTCATGTGACAACCTAGCAGGTATTGATGCACCACACGCAGGTGGAAATCGTAGCTGAACGAGTGCACATGCATCAGGTCCCGCACTTTATCACACTCCTCGGTGAACAGCATTGACAGCTATAGGGCAGACAGACAGACACACACACACACACACACACACACACACACACACACACACACACACACATATTCCATTCAGGGCTATATAAATATGTTGGTAATCACTTAATCTGCTGAGTGGTGCTCTGATTATTCGATTATCCAGATTTCTAAAAAAATCTCCTCAGCACTGTTACTCACTTAAGCAAAGCTCATTAAGGAAAACGTTTATATATGAAAGCCTTGATTAGCCTTCCACCAATTTCATCAAAGGGTTTATCTGAAAGGTGTACCTCTTGTTCTGCCAGCTCTAGACTGCAGGATTTTCTATGCCCCAGAGACCAGACAGCAGAAGAAGAAATTCTACTTTGGACACGCCACAACCATTTGCACACATGCACATGCATTATGATTGAGAAAGCTCATAACACGGCCTTTCAAATGGATATTCATGTATAAACGGACCTACACGTTACCATCACCATAAACTTTCATGGTACAGTCATTGATTATTCAGGCTAGACTTGATGGAGCTTTGAACAGCTTGAACATCATCCTGGGCTGTTTTTACAGCAATCTAGAAGTTGTTCCCACATGCTTTAAACATATTAAATGTAACATTTTTGTAGTTGGAATAAATTCATATATAGACATCTGTATTATTTATTGCTGAAACACTGAGCAGACCTGTGACTGTGGGATGAGTGACTGAATGACTGTGAAATGAATGACTGAATGAACTAATGACTGAATAAGCAGATTACGTGTCTGGGGTAAGATCAGAAAGCTGCCAATATAGAAGAAGAAGCCTTTATTTGTCACATGTAGATTACAGCACAGTGAAATTCTTTTCCTCACATATCCCAGCTTGTTAGGAAGCCGGGGTCAGAGCACAGGGTCAGACATGATACAGCACCCCTGGAGCAGAGAGGGTTAAGGGCCTTGCTCAAGAGCCCAACAGTGACAACTTGATGGTGCTGGGGCTCGAACCCCCGACCTTCTGATGTGAAAGTGAAAGTGAAGTGACTTGTGGCCAAGTGTGGTGACCCATACTCGGAATTTGTGCTCTTTATTTAACCCATCCAAGTGCACACACACACAGTAGTGAACACGCAAGAAAAAAAAACAAAGAAAAAAAACCTACTTCCTATTATCTTGATAAGGGCTTTGGGCAAAACAAACAAGCAAATTAACTAACTAAATAACTAAGAAAAAAAGAAAGAAAATGAAGCTCTCAAAAAAAGACACGGAGGGCATCAATGAGCAAAGGGCAGGTCCCCCACAGCCCATATAATAAATACGAATTCTTTAAAATAAATATAATGAATAATTATAAAACTAAGTCTGCACTGTTTAGAAAGATATTCTTTCCAACCTGTTTTTATTCTACACTGTGATAAATATTGAGAATGATCAATATTTACAATTTTGTGGTGACATTTTTGGCTATAACACTCAGCCGTGTATCAGGTACCTTTACTCTGTAATTATTATTATTTCCATAGGTAGTGCATTATACATACTGATTATTCACTAGTCTTTTCGTCCTAGTTGCACTGTTTCTTCCACTGTACCAAAAGAAAAAAAAAAAAAAGCTCTTAAAAATTTTAAACTTTTGTTAAACAAAAGTTTTACGAGAAACCCAAATATTGTGGTACACATCTCGTACCAAGAAAATGTCTTGAAGTAATCATTACAGTTTTCCCTTATCATCCATCTCTCCCACCAGCCCTTACCTTACAAGCCTATTATTTATGCAGTGGCTCAGAAAGCCTCTTACTGACTCTAAATTGCTCTGACCACAAACTCAACACACAATTTTCCCCCACCATCCAATATCCAGCACGGTACATTTTGCAAGCTAACAGCCTAGCCATTGCTGCCAAACCAGCCTGTGTGAAACTCTTTTGTAAGCCTCTGTGATATCAGCTCAATAATCATGCCTTATTTAATTAAATCCACCATCAAAGACTGGCTTACAAAGGCATTAATGGCAAATGCAAATGACTGCAGAGAGACAACACCCGGGAGTAGTTAAAGCATGGTGGAAAGGTGTGTGTGTGTGTGTGTGTGTGTGTGTGTGTGTGTGTGTGTGCGTGTGTGTTGGGGGGAGGGGGCTAAGTACGGTTTCTGACTCCACTTTCATCTTGACCGTTAGCCGGGAAAAAATGCAAATAGGTCTTATCAAATCAAAAAGCCAGAGAAACAGCTATTATGTTAACACAGCTGAACCTTTCAACTCTTGTTTGTGTGTGTGTGTGTGTGTGTGTATGTGTTTGTGTGCGCATGCTTGAGAGCAGTTTTCATAATCCAACTGGTGGTCCACTTCTTACCCACTTCAGATAGAATACTAATGAAGGATAACAATGTTTCTCATCTGCTTGTGTAAGTAAGCATTTAAAGTTAATCAGAATGCTTGAATGGCTGGGACTGTTAAACTTTCATTTACTTCCCAGTACCAATGAAACATTTGGAAGGTAGTTAAACTTAAATCGCTGATCACCCACGCACATGCTTCACGGGTGTCACATCCATAGAAACAGCGCATTGAAGCATTTTTTTTGTGTTTTCACTTCCTGAATCTGATTCTTCTGTGGCCAGATAGAAAAGTTCTTAACTGCTCATGTCCTGTCATTAAGTGAAGAATAACAGAATGAGAAAAGTGGTAGCACTTAGGGTCAGTGTGTATCATTCACCATTCGCAGTAAGCTGAAAAAAACGAAAGAAAACACATTCTCCTGTATTTCTTCCAAATTTTCCAAACCAGACAAATTTTATCTTTCTTGTAGTTTTCCCAGTCTGTAATAAAAACCTAGCCCAGTCAAGAAGCTAACAAATATTAAATAAACCACTTTACACCGATCGGCCATAACATTAAAACCACCTGCCTAATAATGTGTAGGTCCCCTTTGTGCCACCAAAACAGCTCTGACCTATCGAAGCATGGACTCCACAAGACCTCTGAAGGTGTGCTGTGGTATCTGGCACCAAGACGTTAGCAGCAGATCCTTTAAGTCCTGTAAGTTATGAGGTGGGGCCTCCATGGATCAGACTTGTATATCCAGCACATTCCACAGATGTTCGACTGGATTGAGATCTGGGGAATTTGGAGGCCAAGTCAGCACCTTGAACTCTTTGTCAGGTTCCTCAATCCATTCCTGAACAATTTTTGCAGTGTGTCAGGGCACATTATCCTGCTGAAAGAGGCCACTGCCATTAGGGAATACCGTTGCCATGAAAGGGTTGTACTTGGTCTGCAACAATGTTTAGGTAGGTGGTACGTGTCAAAGTAACATCCACATGAATGCCAGGACCCAAAGTTTCCTAGCAGAACATTGCCCAGAGCATCACACTGCCTCCGCCAGCTTGCCTTCTTCCCACAGTGCATCTCTTCCGTAGTTAACCAACGCACACGCACCTAGCCGTCCATATAATGTAAAGGAAAACATGATTCATCAGACCAGGCAACCTTCTTCCATTGCTCTGTGGTCCAGCTCTGATGCTCACGTGCCCGTTGTACACACTTTCGGCAGTGGACAGGGGTCAGCATGGGCACTCTGACAGGTCTGCAGCTACGCAGCCCCATATGCAGCAAGCCGCGACGCACTGTGTGTTCTGACACCTTTCTACCATAGCCAGCATTAACTTTTCAGCAATTTGTGCTACAGTAGCTCTTCTGTGGGATCAGAACAGACAGGCTAGTCTTCGCTCCACACACGCATCAGTGAGCCTTGGGCGCCCATGACCCTGTCGCTGGTTCATCGGTTGTCCTTCCTTGGACTGCTTTTGTTAGGTAATAACCACTGCATATGGGGAACACCCCACAACACCTGCTGTTTTGGAGATGCTCTGACCCAGTCGTCTAGCCATCACAATCTGGCATCACAAAGTTGCTCAGATCCTTATGCATGCCCATTTTTCCTGCTTCCAACACATCAACTTCAAAAACTCATTGTTCACTTGCTGCCTAATATATCCCACCCCTTGACAGGTGCCACTGTAACAAGATAATCACTTATTCACTTCACCTGTCAGTGGTTTTAATGTTATGGCTGATCGGTGTATATTCAAAGTCTAGTCACTGGACTATACTGATACTTTATTTATCTATAGCAGAGGTGCCTATAGATACATACTATGACCAAACTGGCTTCTATTATTTTAAGCTATCAGTTTCAGCAGAGCACCACAGCATGCTGGTCTGTAGTATTTGCCAAATCCAAAATAACTATATTAATATTACAGATCCTAGCACTCCTTTATGTCCAGCTATGCTGACACCAATTTTCACCAGGTATAAAGAATAACTGGCACTCAAACAACTGGACTGTAAGGTTCTTGAGTAGCATTCATCCTATCATCCAGAGATCGCAAGTTGGAATCCTGACAATGTCTCAGCCATCAATGGCTGGGAGCCAAGAAAGCAAAATTACTCATACTATATTTCTCCTGTCAATTACAGCGAAACGAGTCAATGATGGGCATCTGTGCACTCAAGTATGCAGAAGAGGGCAGATAGCACTTTCCTCCCAGTGTGCAAACCACTGCTGGACAATAAGTCTGAATGACAACACTGATGGCACACCAACAACTAAGGAAGATACTTTCCTGTTTTAGCAAGTAATGTTATGGTCAAGTAAAAAATCACGAACTTCATAAAAACAGCAATATCATATGCTACAGCTTTTCCATTAAAATCTGAACTTATGACATCATCTTTCTCCGCTCAAAAGAAAAGTGCGTCTTCCCACTCGGCTTTAAAACAGGATTGAGGTTTTCATGCTGTGTCAGTTGCCAAACTGTAATGGATAAATGATTTGCTAAGATATGTAGAGGCCCACAAAGGCCAGAAGGCAAAATAAAAATGCTAGGTAAAACTAAAAGTGAGTAGCCTTTATGAAAACATTTATCATCGTCTTATTTCCCTACATACACTATATGGCCAAACGTTTGTGACCTGACCATCACACTCATATGTGCTTTTTGAACATTCCATTCCAGATTCAGTCCCCTTTGCTGTTATAATAACCTCCACTCTTCTGGGAAGGCTTTCCACTAGATTTTGGTGCCTAGCTGTGGAGATTTACCCATTCAGTCACAAGAGCATCAGCAAGGTCAGGTACTGATGTGAGATGAGGAGGCCTGGCGCACAGTCAGCATTCCAATTCATCTCAAAGGTGTTCAGTGGAGTTCAGTCAGGGCTCTGTGCAGGCCACTCGAATTCTTCCACTCCAACCTTGGCACACCATGTCTTCATGGACCTCACCTTGTACACAGGGGCATTGTCATGCTGGAACAGGTTTGGGCCTCTTAGTTCCAGTGAAGGGAAATTTTAATGCTACAGCATACAAAGACGTCCTAGACAATTGTATGCTTCCAACTTTGTGGCAACAGTTTGGGGACGAACCACATATGGGTGTGATGGTCAGGTGTCCACATACTTTTGGCCGTGTAGCTCCAATTCAGAGCACACTGATCCTCCTTCACAAGGCTATAAACAGATATTATGATTAATAAGCCTTTTCTGTTTCTCTTTTTAGTCAAACAACAACAGCAACATCTGAATCAGGACCAAGCAGCATTTACATATGCAAGCTGTCATATATAACGAGTTTAGCAGGAAACAGAAATGTTGGTTAGGAGGTTTCATTTGTTTGTCTGCAGAAAATAAAGCCACACGGTGCCCTAGGAGAATCCCATCCCGTCTCCCAGATGACATCAATGAGAAAACATGAGCGAAATGAAACCTGAAATGGCAGAGTCGTGCAACAGACAGTCGCAGAAAATGAACAGAAGTCATCCCATTCTCTTTGAAAATCGCAAATGGGGGAAAGGGGCGAGGCTGCAGGCGCAAGGAGAATGAGGGGGGAAAGAACTAAAGCCTGATTGGTGTGAGGGCGCAAGCCTGAGGATTCTGGGACATACCACAGAGTCTGAGTCTGAGGAGGCCTCGGAGAACGGCTTGCTACGAGGGGATGGCTCCTGATGGAAAGAGAGGATGAGATGGGACGTACACACACATACTCACACAGATACACACAGTGTACAGAAACACTCAAGAGAAAGTACACAAAGACCAACAAGAAGCAATGAAACACATAGAGAAGTTACATTTCACATTCGCAGAACAACACACACACACACACACACACACACACACACACACACAATGTTGTCACAGTGTTCTCTGCACTACTCTGAGGGTAAAAGGGCTCTGGACATCTAAAAGGAAGCATGTTGGGAAACTTTCAGTGAACTCCACTTATTTACTCACTATGTTAGCCAAGGCTTTGATTATGCACTCGTTTGACAGTTATAATATTTTACTGTAGCAATAAAAATGACATATACACTTTAAATGTGCTACAAGAAAAGCACTTTTCAAAGGGAGAAAATCTATGAAAAGATATTTGTATATTCAGGTCGATACTGAAGGGCGAGTGATTCTTTTAAAAGGTCTGCCGTTAATGATATTATAGAACCAAACTCTGCCCATTCTATCAAAATACGAGTTTCCTAAACTATTTGGCCAAATGAGCCTTATCATGTAGAAAAGAGCTCTGTGAGAGCTTGCTGTGATTTTTCCAACTCGCATGCATTAGTCTGCTAAATTGCTGAAAAGCTTTTTATTTTCATTTACAATTTTACCAGTTTTGTTGGTGCTCTTGATGTTCTGCTCATTTGCACAGTTTTATGGTTTGCCTTTTCACTGATTTTTATGTGAACTTTAATATCTAGGTAATATGAGTGAAAGATTACTGTACAAATCGAAAACATTAGAGATTCTGATGAAATTATGATATTGCCTTCTCGTGACTTTCTTCAAAGTTAATTATCTCCTTCCTGTGGTTTATCTGGTATGAAAGCAAAGTGTATGGCTTCTGCTTTTGTTTGCAGTCTCTGGCAGAATGAAACAAATTATAATTTATGTATTAGTTACCTTTGTGTTAGTTACACAGTACCTAAACACACTTCAAACCATGAAGCTGAAAATCTGTCACTTATAATACATGGAAGTCCCTTAAAATGGTCAGAGTTCTTATTTATTAAGAGGGAGCCAATTTTCACCTGCTAATTAGGTCTCCCCATTAGGCAACAATCACCAACCCAGATGGGTGAAGACCACTTGTGAAGCCATGCCATCTCTTAGAAATAAAGCCATCATGCCGCTCAGTGTGCTTAGTGGAGAGCACTATCCTTTTTGCTACACTTATTTGTTGTTTACAAGCATTATAACTATTTAACAGTATGCATTAATCAGTTTTAATGTTCATATTTAGTCAGATCGCAACATTAAACTAATGCAAATGCTTCACTTTATGTCACAGTACATGCTATAAGGCAAAATCATGATATAGACCAGAAAATACAGTATTACATAAACATGACTGAAACTTAATTTCACTCTTAACACTGAAAAAACTAACACACTAAAAAAAAGAGATTTTTTGTGGTATTGAAATAACTGGCATCTTCTGTAATTACTGCTGTCACTGATAACTAATGCGTTATCGTGCATTACTGCAATGTCAGTACTTCAGAATGAGTTTTTTTTTTTTGTTTTTGAGTACACTGATATAAATTACACAGAACTAACAAAGCAAATATTTTAAATTACAAAGGATAAATTACTAATTATTACTAATACTGATTGCCCCATTAATTCATTTCAGCATCTGGTTCATCGCTCCAAGAACCCACTGTGCCCAGTAGACCTGAATATGCTGACCCAAAACACACAGAGGCTTTTCTTTCAGTCGCTCCACCTCTGGAGAAGAACGCAAAACAATCGCACACTGTAACGACTTAATTGTTTGCTTTGAGCAGCTGCGATTGTATGGTACCTCCCACTGAGTGACATCTGGTGATGCCTGGTAAACACGGCAGCCATTTACAAACACTTACACTTAATTAGTCCTCATCTAGAGCTGAGCTGGACCCACTCCAATGCTAACACACCGTAGAAGGATAAGAGATTGAGTGGTAGAGACAGAATAGGAAAAGAGAGAGAGAGAGAGAGAGATCACGTGATGACTAGTGACCCTTGGCTAGCAGAGCTAGTAGAAGCTCCTGATATTAATGGCCTGATCTGAGGGGAATTGAATGAGTAAAACAAAAAAAGATAAAGACGACAATAAGGACACACACAGACAATACATACACACTCTTTCGCTACCACAACAATTCAGAATTACCTGGGAATTAACTGTCTGGCCCATGGGAATCCGTGAGCACTCCAACGCATACTGCTTCACACAGAAGTAAAACCCCTGTAAGAGAGAGAGATTTATCTCAGACTATGACAACTCTCATCACCACAATCCCACAAAAAAAAAATCTATTACTTTCTTCCATAAAACATTTTAAGCCACCAATCGTCAAACATTGTTTTGTCACAACTGGGCAGAAGTTTATGAAGAACATACTTGGAAGGCCAGTTCCATCAACATGATGCCACCAGGTAGTGCTCTCTGCAGGTGGTATGCCGTAGTGCCTGATCCACTGCTCTGCTGAAACACACACGCCTATCTTAATATCACAGCAAAATTCAAACTCATACTTATTTTTAATTTATCACATGCGTAGTAAAGGACGTGTACTTTAAAATGCTTGTAGTATATTAGGTAAATTGCTAACATATAACATCATAAAGCATAACAAGTACAAAAAACACAAGAACAGCAAATATCAACCAATATAAAGTATAAATGAATAATAAATAAATAATATACAATATAATATATGTAGACACAAGAAGGTAAGTGTGAATTATCAAGTAATGAGTACTGTCAAAGTGACATCAAGAACCAGACCAAGTACCAGCATTGTACAAAAGTGACCAGTGACAGTAAATTACTACATAACTACGTGTAGATTCAGATGTAACTAAGATGTAGATGTACAAGATAGACATGTAAAGTGACTTAATGGCAAACCGATTTAGTGGGAATTGACTAGCGGCTATTTTAAAACTGTTTTTTAGACTGGTTATTCTTTAGTGGACGCTCCACTAACATCTGCCACAGTGGCAGTGTGTTTGTAAAGCTGATGAGACAGATGTGTGTAATGCTAGAGGCTTTTGTGCTGCTACAGGTGTGTGTACCTTTGGACTTTCTTCACTCTTCTGCTTGTTGTAGGAGAACGAAGAAAATGAGGACCTGCCCTCTGTGGAGAGAGAGCTCAGCAAGGCCGCCCGTGCACGAGCAATACTTCAAAGAGGGTGAGACAGAGGGAAAGACAAAGAGTTGAAGAGAGCTGACTGGGGGTACGTGTGTGTGTCTCGTTGACCCTGTGAGTAATAAAGGCTCATGCTGTTGGTCAGAGTAAATCTCATACAGCCACCATCTGCACTGTGACCACCTTCAATACACTTCAGACACAAACACACACACACGCACAGTCTTTATGCCTATGGGAATAGTCACTGAGCTCAGAGGGAGGACACAAGGCAGACAAGTTTTACAATGTGCTGAACTAGAGCTCTACTCTAATGAATTAATCAAATACATATTCACAAAGAGCCATCACCTCTCTGCTGGGAGTCTTAGGGAATGAGGCATGACCGCAATGCTATCCATCTCAGGGAATGAGGCGTGGCTTCTGCGCTATCGGTCTTGGGAATGAGATGTGGCCTCTGTGCTATCGGTATCTAAACTACACGAGGCTTGAGAATTAACTATATAACTGAAGCCCATGATGATCTGCTAAAAATGGCTGAAGCTCTCTGTGAGTACTACAGACTATATCCATATATCCATAGAAGAAAATCAGTTAAAAGCTCAATGAGTACAGGAATGAAGCAGACCGCTTTCCCCCACTAGAGTGAGTGAGTTATTGATATTGAGGTAGTGATACTGAGGCCAGAGTGAGAGTGTTGTGTTTCGTCATGATGTGTGTGTGTGTGTATACCTGCGTGCAGGTGATGGGGGTCGGACCTGCACTAGAATGAAGCCCAGGCTCTGCAGGTACTGCACATACTGCTGCATAAAAGCGCTACAGATCTCCTGCTCCTCTTTACAGCGAACAGGAAGCAGCTCGGCCGAGTCTGTGCTGTGGCTGCGGTCTCGACCTGAAGTTGCCGAGTCACTAGAGCGATGGCGCTTCTGAGAGACAGAACGAGGCAGAGAGAGAGAGAGAGAGAGAGAGAGAGAGAGAGAGAGAGAGAGACCCCGATAAGAGAGATGAGATTATACAATAATTTTATTGTTGCCATAAATTTTGCTAGTGAAATGTATTACCACAATAGTGGAGAAACACTCATGCTAATAAAACAAAGGTTAGGAGACAAATGGAGGAGAGTGTGAGGAATAAGCAAATGAGCACGAGCGCAACAAGGGAGAGAAATCAAGTAATCCTGAGAGAGATTGTAAAAGAATTATAATGACAGCAAACAAAAGAGAAAAATAGGCAAAAAAAAGATGGCATGGTAAGATTAAAGCAAAAGGAGACAAAGGAGATATTATATATATAAAAGGAGATTAGTAAGATATGGAGAAAGATGGGAGAGTGTGAGAGAAAGAAGAAAAAATGCGATACAGTTAGAAAAATCCGAGAGGCAATGAGGTAAGAGGTACAACATGACAACAGTCAGGAGAAATCAAAACTAATTATACAGCCCTGCTGAAGTACATGGGGGGAAAAAAAAGAAAGACGGTATGAAAGAGGGAAAAAATGAGAGAGACAGAGACCTTCATTTGTGGTTGTACTCTGAGCTCATCTTGAATCTGTTTTCTGAAGAGCGGGTCAAAGAGCAGAGGAGTAGCACAGTAATGAACCAACCGAGACGACTGCTTCAGAGCATCCAGATCTGTAGCCTATGCACACACACACACACACACACACACACACACACACACACACACACACACAAACAGTGCTGGGAAAAGTATTGAGGAAAGAAAAAAGGCTGTGTCTTAAATCACACATCATGCACTCTAGTCTTTGAGCGTACTATGTACTAGATAATTTAGCAGCACCATAAGATCCCAAATTAAAAATGAACATTTTGCACAAAATAGAAGTGACAAATGACAGTGTGGTGTGCCACAGCCTCCACAGGGACAAATACTGACAATACTGACAAAACTGTCCAGCCTAAGCTTTTTACTGCTTATTCACTCCGTGTGTATGCAGTTCTGAAAAATTCAAACCACTCCACAATTTAATGACGCCCCCATTTTCACTGCAAAAGCAGTCTCAGTATGAACCCACTATATACAACAAAGCTGAAGTATAAGATTTAAAACATAGGTATAAAAACATACAGTAACATGCACTGTAACTTACCCAACAGGATTTCTGATAACATATTCAAAAATGTTAGTCCTCTCCGCTAATGATAGCCAGCTGGTTAACAAAAGCTAAATTTCTAATAGGATTTTAAAGTCATATTTAAAAATGCTAATATTCTCCACTGCTAATGCTAGCCAGATGACTAGTAAAAACTAACCTGACAACATTTTTGAATATGACTTTAAAATCCTAATAGTATTCACTGCTAATGCCAACTGGCTGGCTAATATGAGCTAACCTGTTCTGCAGAGAGGTTAAACCAAATTTAAAAATGCTCATAGTGTTTACTGCTGATGCTAACCAGCTGGCTAACATAAGCTAACCTGATAGGATTTCTGAGGAGGTTTTAAATATTCAAAAATGTTAATAGTCTTCACTGCTAATACTAGCCAAATGGCCATCAGTTTATTTTATGTTAGCCACTAAGATAAAATAAACATAACATTTCTGAGATTTTCAAAAATATTAAAAGTCATTGATAATGTTAGCTAGCTGGCTAACAAGAGCTAGTCTGACAGGATTTCTGATGAGAGAGTTTGTGAGATTAAAAAGTCTTCACTACTACTGTAGCTAAAATAAGCTATCCTGAAAGCATTTTTAAGAAAACACTCTTCAACCATAAAACCTCTGTTGAGGGTCCCGGTGTTTGCCTAGTTTGTGTCTTTGTGCTTAGTGTGTCCACCTATCACATGGAAAAACAGAGGTCAATTGAAAATAGGGGAGAAGAGAGATATATACAGATAAACTCCTGCATCCCTACTGGGCAGCAGTGAAGTATAAAGGCAGAGAATTTATGAAAATGAGCTATGAATTGTGGCTCTTCAATTCCAGTCACTCTCAGAGCTGTCGGTCAGATGGGTACTGGGTATGTCGCTAACACACCAAGCTGAAAGACTAACATTTTCTTTTAGTGCAGGAGCTTCTGAGTATCCATTGATAATATAGTTTAGCTATATGCTAATATTTGATATGGCCTGCTTAAATGTTCTTCTTACTCATCAGATCATGAGATGAACCATTGTCTGGATTAGGAACATGTTTTTGCTGAAATATGGACAATTGTGAGTGAAACTAACGATCAGACCTGAGACATGAGTGGTTTCCTCTCCATTAAAAGTCCCTAAGGGGTTTTGTACCTTTCCTGTGGAGACAGCTTTTCAATGTCTGGCTGCCAGCTAAAGTGAACAGGTCCAGTGTTACTTAATTACACACTACAGGGAATTAAGTGAGTATTTTGAGCTCTGCCAGTTGGCTAAGCGTAAATGTAAGCTTTTATGGACCAACTTGGCGCTGGGTTAAATTAATGCATAAGGTGTTAGTTTATTAAGGGTTACTTGGGATTTGATTTAATTATTGTTTTTATTTTTTTTTTACATTATAAGATTGTGATTGCCTCAAGGTGACACTGATTGATGGAGGGTGTAAATCTCTTAGGATTCTTTTCAAAGCTTGAACATCATTTAAAAAATAAATTAATATTTTACAAGGAGTCTTTATAATCATCACAAAAGCACACAGCTGTAAATTACTCTAAACATCTATATGATTCCAAAGGTTTTTTCCCCCCCCTATGTATTTTTTTCCCATTTATTTATTTATTTATTTGCCTATTACATTCTGAAATAATGAGATGGAAGTAGTCTGGTTAAAAAAAAAATCCAAGAAGCTCACATAATGGACATGCCTTAGAGCTCTGGAACCATTCCACCACTAAAGAGTATGTTTTCAGCCAGCTAACTTGTTTTTGTTTTTGTGCCAGTGCATTATGGAACTCCCATATCTGATTGCATAACTAAGGAAAACGAGGGATGGTTGTTTTTTTTTTTTTGTTTTTTTTTTTAAGAAGGCTAACTGGTTCCCTAAAGCCACACTAGCTATAGCACTATGGTAGTGTTACTAACACAGTACAACTTGGCAAATAGTCTCAAATAGAAACAGAACAAACAGCTATGACTTTCTACAGTTGGAGAAATAGCCCTTCTACACCACCTTTATCAATCTTTGCTCTAAACAAGCTCTGGCAATGCAGTCACATCGAAATACAATGAGCTCTGAAAGAAATCAAAGTAAATCTTCTTATCTTTTCCCAGAGCTGTAAGATGAGTTGTAGCAGTGGTTCTCGGTCCCTGTTCAGGAGACCCCAGACAGATTTTGTATTTTATCTGCTTGAACACCCACGACTTGACTCACAAATTGAAAGTTGATATGCTGACTCGGTTAAAAACTAGAAAGTGGAGAGCATGTCCAGGCCAGATCAGTCAATCAGATGTAGTAAAAAGCTGCTATCCTCAGAGATCATGGACATTTTAGTCCATCATAGGTGCTGTTCCAGCATTCAGCTGAAATGCTAACAGTGGGAAAAATGTCAATGTTTAGTGGCAATCTACTGCCTAGCCAAAAAAAACTGGACAGGTTACATAAACAGTAAAGTCTGAGGAGGCTAAAAGGCAGTAGCTTTGGCAGTTCTGCTGAAACTTTCTACAGTCTGGCAGAATGTGCTGTGCATGTTAATGACTTCAATTACAGCTAAGAATTCTGATTTTATAAAAGAAAAAGACCAGGCACTATGTCAAACACAATTCCCATTTCCATATGGACAAGCTGAATCCAGTTCTGTGGTTTTCCTTTTCTAGGAAATGTTTAGTGAAATCACTCTGCTTTCATCTATTGCACTACAGTTTGAGAGACATGGACAAGTGAAAACAGCATCATGCACTTTTCAAGGTTCATTCCTACATACTCTGTCTTTTTCCTTTTAAAGTAGATCCTGCACTTCCACAAAAGCAAGTTTGGGCTTCGGTCTGATGCACAATCCCAGCGTCAACCCTGGATCAAGGTGCAGCCTTGTCAGTCATGTTAATGAGACGTGGCAGAAGTGTGTGTAAGAGTCAGGTGGTGATGGATAGTGTTCCAGAGCCTGATTCCGTATGTCAGTGTCACAGCTCTAACAGAGGCATGTAATAACGTAAGATCTGTCTCAGTAACGCCACCGCTCATGACCCACGGGCATGGAAAACGGGGAAGGATAATGGCTGAATGACAGGAACCCTGGGGCCAACAAGCCTAGAGTGTAGTGCATTGAAGCCCAGCTGTCACTGCTGTACTGATCCTACAGAAAAGCACTGCACACACACATACGGCATGAGAAACTGTGTTCATAATTCTGTAGCATGCTCTGACAGACTGCTGCCACTGCTGTCCCATTAAACTGTCACATAGATGACTGTGCATGTATAGCTGTGTATGTGGGATGGAAGGAGAGACATGGCTGTGTGTATTTAGGAGAGCAGAGACAGGTGTATGTGTCTGGGCAAAATGAGACTCTGCAGGACCAAAGCAAACTGCATATGCTGAAGGTGTGATGGAGAAATAGTTTCACACATACACACACAAACACATGCTGCTCTTCCAGCTTTTCAATCCTCTAGTAGCTGGTTGTTTCTCTTGACATCATGAAATGTCTAAAGTGCATTTTGCTACATGAGGGACTGACAGGTGAGGGTTTGGAGACCTGAAGCTCAAAGGAGCCACTCAACCAGACAGAAAGTATGAGTGATCTCAGAAGTGCACTTACAGAAATGGGCATGTTGGACTGAGCCGATCTCTGCTGCCATGTCACAAACAAGTTCTCAATCTTCATCTGCTTTTCCAGCTCTGGATAAAATAATAATAATAATAATAATAAAATGAGGAGAAGATGAAATAGGAGGAGGAAGAGAGAGATAATTTTATATTTTATTCCCCAATGTCTTATCAAAAATGTTTTCAATATATTTGATCACAATTCTTTAGTAATGCTGTTAGACTCCTGGTTGTTGCTATTATTTATCTGTGCTGAAAATAGTGGTCATAACCTTCAGCCAAGGTCTGCATCAATGTACATCGTATGAGAGGTGTGTATTAGTGTGTGTCTATCACATCAGTGTCTCACCTCTGCGCTCTGCTGCCTTCACCTCCAGCAGCTGTGCCCCATGGCGAGCCACAATGTCCGCTCCGTCCTGATTCGGTAAGCGGCCGGCAGTCACATCTCTGAGAGCTTCGTCAAAGGGCACGAGCTCGGCAGGAAAGGGCAGATGGGGTAGGCCCCGTCCCGAATTACCCAAACGACCTGCATCCTTATTGGGCACTGGTGGTACAGGACTCCGCAGCAGGGCGTCTGCCTCCATCGTGGAGCTTAGGAAGGGGTTCGGCTCCTGCTGAGAGTGAGGAAAGGAAGAGAGCAGCAAAGTATCATGTGTGAAAGCTCACCTTTTATTGTTGCCTGTACAAATACAGTGGCAGCATTCCCATTAAGAGGATGCTGCCTTGTTTCTCTTTGACCTCACCCGAAGAAAAGATTGTACAGATTCGATTATACAGAACATTAACAAACCATAAAGTTCAGCATTAATACAACACAAGAAATGATAACGAAGTAATAAAGCAATAACCCCTGTAATAATTGATGTTTGTTTATATTATAAATAAATGCACTGGCATTAACTTGTTTATTCAAACCATGACTAAAAATAATAAATTAACATAAATTAATTACAGTGTGTAATATTACTTTTTACTTATGGAAGGAATAAATATTGGTTAGAGCAGATGTTCATTATTTGGCTTATTTCAATAAACACTTATTATTACAAGCATTTATTTTTTTCCATCACACTGTTTATGGTGTATTAATGCTGTTGTTAATGCTTTGTCAAGTAAGGAATAAAACATGACGGTGTGTGTTTATTTTATATGTAGCCAAATATACATTTATTTACATAAATTAAATTATGTGGAGAGTCCAAAATACAAGGCCATGTGAATATGCAGAAATGATAACATATAAGAATTTATATAAACCTGTAATTTAATAGAAAATGAATGAACACCTTCTTGCCAATCAGAGTTGAGAATTTAACAGCATTGTAGTATGATGTTAACGTAGTAAATAATGTAACTGCAGTAAATAATGCAAGTATATGGTAACTTAGTAAGTGTTAGGTAAGTGTTAAGTAAGTTTGATAAGTGTTACTGACATGTTTACATCAGAATTGCAATCAAACTACAATGCAGTTTTCTTGGTATAAGGCTGAGCGCTTATACTTTTCAGAAATTTTCCAATTTATTTCCACTATGATAATGCTAATTTCTGCTATTACCGCTATGTAAGTTTCGATGTTAGATCTATTATCAGCAAGTAAACATCAAGTATTTTTACCTACTGGTCCAGTACTACAGATACAGACATGCTGAATGAGTGCTGTTCCAGATCTGTAGATCTTAGTTCTTTATTTGTACAGCAACACCTCTGAGCAAAGACCTCCAACTAGCTAGCCTACTATAGTGAGGGAAGAATAAATATGTTTAAATAAAGAAATCTGATTACACGAGTCATCTAATAGAATGAACTATACAAGCAATACAAATTCTTTTAAAAGTGCAGCTGTCCTCTTACTGGAGAGCCCAGAGAAACCCAGAGGGATATTTGCTTCAATCTTCCTATGCTGCTTCTCCCTTTCATGTCCATGATTGAAGTCTCTCTTTCAAAGAGCATCAGTGAAACCCATGGCTTTTCTCTGTTAACCCTTCAGCAGCCAAAAACTGGGGAAGTTTTTGATCTCCTTTGAATGTTTTGCATTTTCAGAGGCAGAAAGACAGATCTTGGTTCTTGTACATGTCACCTATCAGCACACAGGTTTCAAAGTTAAATAATTATGAGAGTATGTAATAATCAGGAATAGACTGCAAATCATTCATTCATTTATATACAGTAACAATAGGCATGAGGCATGAACACACCCTGGACAGGTCACCAGTACGTCACAGGGTACCACACAGACAGACACACACAGACACACACACACACACACACACAAACACACACCCCTCTATGGGCAATTTAGCATAGCTAAAAAGAACTGAGATAGCACAGATCCGAAAGTCACGGGATGGAATAAAATCAAGAAAACTAAAACTCAACTATAACCTTGAAATACTAAAACAGGGATATTCAACTAAAATCTGTAAAATGCTTAGAGTAAAATGCTTAATATGGTCTGAGTAAGCAACTAGCCTGATCTGTTTAATGCTTAATAATTAGTTATTAGTTCACAGCTGTAAATAAGCCAAATTCATGTTAAGTTTTGCTTTGGATTGGCGCTTTACACCAACAGTTTTGGGAGAATAAATGCATGATGCTCTTGTTGTCAACTTTTCTTTAAGTAAGCCATTCCATCAGTTCACTAGCTCTGGAGATCTCCCATTTGATAAGCAGCCTTCACATAAATAAATGACATAAATGCTTGTGATTTGTTAAGCTGCTCAAGAGGATCTGCTACAGAAGCTGCGACTGTTCATGTTTAAAGCACTTCTTTATCGGATCTGCTACAGTATTTGTTACAGTACTCAGTTCAGAGCACTGAAATACTTTGCTGCTTCCAGTTGAATTCCGTGTATTCCCCGTAATAAAGGTTTAAGCTGGCACTGTGTTGAAATGCTGATAACTATCATGTAGTGATCAGCCAAAGAAGGGCGCACATATTGGTTTGTTGAATGTCAGATTACTGGATATGATGTAAACTAAGTGAAGAATTCACTCTTTGGTAATTTAATTATTAAAGTCAGTAAGAGAAACCACATCAGTGATGTCAAATCAGTGGACAACTTGAGCCAACATGGCCAAATTAAGACACAGAAGCTTTCGAAAGGAGAATATACACTTCAGGCTGAAATGAAACATGAACACTGGGAGCTCCAGGCTCTTATTGCTAATGGGATGCCTTGCTACATTTTTTTGGAAACTTCTGGGCAATTTAGTGTTCAGGACAGTTGCTAAAGCACTGCAGGGTGACCTAAAGGCTTCTGAGGGGGGACAGGGTTTGGAGGAGAGTCGGATGGGGGCACCACCGATGCCCCAGAGTGCCCATGTGTCGGCTAATTAGGGGCACTGATGCCTAAAGACCTCCTCCTGGGAGTCTGACAGATGATTGGCGATGAGGGTAAATTTTCCGCAGCTCTGGCTCTGCCTTCTGTTGCCACTCGTTAGCGGAAGAACGATTAAACAAGTTGAACCAGTGGCAAGGAAAAATCATAATTCAGAAAGTTCTGTGCTTTTCCTACTTTGGTGGAAAGTCCAACATTCACTTCATTTCTCTTTTAGAGGCAGTTCACCAGAATTGATTAGAGAAGGGTGAATCATAAAAAATCAATCCAACAGCCTCAAGACCAAGAGCAAACATTAATTCAGTATTTATTTTATCCTGGTGAAGAAAACTGGATGGTAAAGTTCAAATAAATAGGCACAGTGCTGCAGTAGTGACTTCATAGATATATGTTATTTAAACAAGTCAAGAAACACATGCTGCATCTAATCTCAATTTGTATTACATATTTCTGAAGAAAACTGGAACCTATAAATAAAATGATCAACAACTAATAGACATTATTTTCTATTTATATTTCCAGCATGTAGTGATTGGCTAAAGAAGGTAACTGATGAATTGATATCATCAACAGCATGCTGAAATGTAGCTAAGTTTCTCACTAAGCTCTTAAACAAGCAGGGCTTCACCTTTCTGTTTTCTTTAAAGCAGACCAGACCTAGTGGGATGTGATTTTTTGAGGGAATTGAATGGTTCAGCTAACGTTACCTAGTTAGCTTGTTTGTGTTTTGGCAACAACATTAAGAAAATAACAAGGCAAATTCCTGCGTCATGACTACTTGATAATTCCTCCAATTTGTCTTCAATGTTTTTTTACCACAGGTTCAAACTGACCACTCAATTCATTGCATTCACAGGTCACTAGTGGGTATTCCTATCTTTAATTGCCTATATCTAAAAATGCCAGTTGCCATTTTTTCACTGGTCGCACCAGGCTAGTGTGATACCCACACAAACAACAATATCCATATACTTTACTGACTAAAAATTTAAATATTCTGCTGCCTGTTTGATGGTAAAATGTTTGATGTACAGAACTATAACAGTAAAAAAAAAAAAATCTTTTTTGAGTAAATCAAACTCATCAACCCTATAGGAGCACAGCAAGCACCACTGACTAGTTTGGGAGCCATAAGTAGGAATAAATATGTGGAACTAAATACTACAGCTAATGTTTCTTAGTCGACAGGAAAAAAAAAAAAGAATCATACAAACTTCACTGAACTTTGTGACGTTGCTTGACCCTTCATATCACTGACAGTCGCTTTGCCTACTGTCTCCAGAATTCGCCGGCTTTAACTGCGTCACTGCTGGTGTGAACGCAGGATTATTAATGAGTCAGCAATTGATGCATCCTCAATATGAATATCAGACCAAGAGCATTTCTGTACATTATTTGGATTACACAAAAACATTTGCGGTTTCTCAGTAGATGGAGTTATCAGAACAAAAGGTTTATTCCTCATATTAGGCCTGTGTTTCACAATCCATGTGTTTCATAGGTACTGAGAGAGATTTTTGTTAAATAGCAGTAGGATACTGAAAAAATACTGAAAAAATCTTCAGTGTCATATATACACAAATGGACCTAAACAGGCGTAGATACTATTTACTGTAGGTTGATAACCTACAGACGCTTGCGTTTTAAATAACACAAACACAGTCTGAAAGAAAAACATTGAACTCCTGTAGGTCACACTTAATTCAATGAAGAAAGTGCTGGAATACTGAAATATGTTTAACCAAACTATCACTAATTATATTGAACAATAAACCTTGCTCAGGAAGTACACTGGACATCCCACTTCAAATTCAATTTGGACACGCCTCCTGGCATGGACACACCCACTGACATGGACACACCCCTGTTAAGGGCTTCCAGCCCGAGGCTGACAACACGTTATTGCAGTTGTCATAAAATTATACAGAAGCTATATGGAAACTCCTGAAAGTGTCTGAGGCAAATAAGCAAAACAATGTCCACCCTGTCCAGCTATTATCTAGCAATAATTAAGGGGCAATGGCTGGACCTAGGGACCGTTGCTTTCACATATTTAACTGTTCTCAGTACATGCATTACATCAAGTGTGTACAGGATAATGGATAAACAAAGGAGAAGGCACACTAAGGAGCACAGATAAATAACAGAAAGAAAATGTGGTGTATGAGGAGACGGAGTGATCCTATCTGAGACACACAGACACACAAAGGCCTAGCAAACAAAGCAGAATCAACAGGAAGCTGACTGGGACAGGTTACAAAAAGATGGGATGAAAAGAGGAGTGAAGAACAGAAGATGCAGTATAGGAAGTGCAGTGAGGGATGACAAACAGAGATAAGAGAGCTGAACTAGGTCAGCATTCCCTATCAAAGGCCACAGAGTAGTGTATCAGACGCTACACTACATCCAATTCACACGCTCCAATAAAGACAACACATCAAACACATTCAAGGTGATAAAGCTTCACCTTCTTATAGAACAGATCCACTGTCTAGTAAAAATAGTCTCCTGGCATCCAGGTTAAGTTTGTATCTTCTGTCTGACATGACTGAGCTTAACAACTTCCCCTATAAGACCTAAATATGACCATGATACAGAGTTAAAAGGATGGTAGTAGTCATGATTGTGGCTTTGGGGGGGTGGGGGGTGTTTGGTAGGTTGGGGTTTAGACTAGTCTGGGCTAGAATGAAATCAGCCCCAGTCTCGCTTCTTCATATCATTCTGTGTATTTTTTTAATAAGATTGTTGGTAGTGTTGTTGCACTTGTTTCCACAAAAATCCAAAATAATCTGTTTTAAAGCAATTCCACCAATTTAATTCCACCATGCTGAAAAGCATCAGCACTGTGTCACGGAAAAAATCTCAGAAAAGTTTGACTTGGTATGTTGCAAATACAGCTAGTGTTATGCCTGGTTTACACTTCAGGATTCACTTATCTTCAAACATATGAAACACATTTGCACAGACAGTCGCATAGGTACCTGTTATGTGTACTTGCGCATAACATGAACGTGTCCATGAGGGGGAAAAAAATTAAAACTTAAATGAAAGACCCACGTTTCACTGCCATATAAATGGAGAAGTGGCAAAGTAGTGGATGCAATAACGCTGAGGATCAGTACTAACCCCTGGGTTCTAAATCACTGATATGAATTATATTAAAGTAGACCATACAGGGAATAGCTGGAGATATTCAGATTTTCTCCAGAGAGAACGACAAATCCAAGTTAAGCATGGATATTACATTTTATAAGAGAATATACACCCAGCCCATACTGCAGATCATCTCTGAAATGTATTATTTATCTTTTACTACAAAACTTTCACCTAACATTCACTTTAGCTGTCATAATAACATGACTGGAAACACTGTTTTTGTTTTATATACACTACCAGTAAAAGTTTGGACACACTAGTTTGAATATATTATTTTCATTGTCATAAAGACATTTGAAAAAAAAAATGCAGTTGGCTGGGTTCACATGTCTTGGAGGAAGCAAGCTTTCAGCCTCCCTGGTTCTTCAAAAATGCGTTAACTAGAAATAATTAGGAGCAGATGACATAGATTGAATAAATTAGTCAGTGTCTTCTCAATTCATTTCTAGGAAGATGTTATTATTTAGTAAACAAATTTGATCTTAACAGACAGTAAAAACTAACTCCCCTAATCTTCATATTGTACAATGTATACATGCACAAAATAGCACTGATGTGTGTGTGTGTGTGTGTGTGTGTGTGTGTGTGTGTGTGTGTGTGTGTGTGTGTGTGTGTGTATGTGTGTGAGAGAGAGACTCCCAGCAAAACATAACTCTCTGGTTCCAAGCATAAAAATACACCATGACATCTGAAGCACAATCTTCAGAAACACCTGACATCTCAATCGATACAAAATAAAAATTTAATAAAAAAAGGACACAGTGACAGATGCCACCGCGTCTACTCCTGCACAGCCTTCCTGAGTCATGTAAACAAGTTCAAGGAATATTTATAAAAAAATAAAATAAATGACACTCCTTGGCACAACACTCCGCTGGATGAGGATGCAGTGTTAAAGGTAAGCTCCTGGTGTGTGACGCTTTTTAGTCGCGAAACCCCCGCAGAGGTGACAGCTGTCTAATACACTCATGTCAGCCAGCCTCAGGCACTGCTAGGGTTCAGTGTCAGGATACACTAATGTGGCTCCATATGCACACACACACTCACACACACACACTTTTTTGTGTGCATAGCCCTTCTTTGATCATCACGTATAAAGAGCTACAGTGGACAAGATAAGAGAGCAGTGTTTTAATGAGTTCTAACATAAATGCCATTAAGTCGACTCTGACACAGAAGTAGGAGTGTAGTGTATTTTAATTGTACAAGGATTTAACACATGATGCACTGGTTGTGTAGTTTTTACTCCCTAACACACGGTTTTTTTTTTTAGAAAAGATCTTTAATTGATACTACTTATCAGTGTGTAGAACACCAACCTGTTTCAGGTCCTCGTGTGTCGGTGTGTCAGCGAAGCAGTAATGGTGAAAGAGCCCCATTTTCTGGCCAAGGAGACAGCTGATGGTGTGAGCTCGAGCGTTCTGCCACTGCACCAGTCTCACCAGGTCACGACTCAGAGATGCACCGACATCCACAGACCAGTTATAAATGTACACACTCAACTACAGCCAGAGATGGAGACAAACACAGTGTAACAAGTATACAGAGTTACACACGTCAGTGTATTAATGCAAGTGTAGCCCTTTTAACACAGATGTGTTTAACACATATTAAGCCTCTACTGCAACCTTTTACATTATGTGTGTAGGTGTTTATGAATCCGTGTATGTTTTTCATGGGCTTATACTTTTTAATCTAAAGGGCTTAATGTAAGAACATATTGTAAATAGTGAAGTTGATGCCTTAAAAAATATTTGTTAATAAAGAAAACACATTTACATTAGGTTTAACTTTTCTTTGCTCTTACTTCACCTGAGTAATATGTATGGTCAAGGTTATCATTAAGATGATTAAGATCATTTTGAATGTTACAGAAGTATAAGCCACTGGGGCAAACATCTTCCAAAGGGTTTTATTTCCCTTACAACTCAGCAGTTTGCCAATGATTACAATTTCTTATTTATTAAAATAATGAAACATACTTTTTAACTGATAATAGTTACATTTAATGTTGAGGGACACCCACGAGTTCCTGTTATTGCTTACGTCACATATCACTTGTTACCACAGCAGGTATTAACAGTCATTCCCTACCCAGCCTTTCTTTTTTCTCTCTCTCTTAGAGTTAGAGAGGGAAAAAAAGCAGCTAATCATGTTACTGAGCAACCTGAAAGAGCAAAGTCCTCTGTCCTGAAGAGTCTCCTGTTGACTGTTTATGTCCTTATAGGAATTTTCGCCGTATCAATTATACGACTTTGTTAAATAACATATTTTTGGCTTAGATATTATTATTATAACCCCTCACCTTCTTATGCACTATGCGCATGTGCAGGAACCTCTGGCGTGGAGCCACGCCCTTCCAGGCCTGACCAGGGCTCAGCCAATCACTGTGCTCCAGTGCCTCAAACCTCTGTAGCCCTTTATGAGCTAAAGAGAGACAGTGACGAACACACAGAGAGAGAGAGAGAGAGAGAGAGAGAGAGAGAGAGAGAAGACGAAGAAGAAGAAGAAGAAGACAAAAAGGGAACAATACATTGACAAAGAGAGGTGAAAAAGAGAGAGGAAGTTTCAGGGAGAGTTACAGAGTGAAAGAGGGAAAGAAAAGGAGAGGAAAGGAGAGAAGAGAAAACAAGAAAACAGTAAATGACTACACTCCATTGTACCTAAATCCCCCAATAGTATGCCCCGAGTGTGTGTGATTAAAAGAGCAGGGTGCTGTGGAGAGGAAGATATGTAGAGCTTATTACTGCTGAGATTAAATCAGAAATAATCTTCATAATGTCCACATAAAGGAGCGGAGCGGTTCTGCCTAGGCCCACGCACCGCTGCTCAAAGAGTGTGTTTGAGGAAACACAGCCCTGATCTCACAGCCACACTTCAGCTCAAGAGTTTCACCTCTCACTAACTTTTAACCATTACTTTTTTTTTTTTTTTTACATCTAAACACTAAATTCCAGGACTACATGATATGATCAAAATATCATACTGTAATTATACTGTGTTATATTGTGCTATATCTAAGTCCACTACACACAACTGGTGATATTTCATCATTTATCAAACTCAATCACATCCCTATTATTTAAATGGCCTCTTCTGAACTATTTTATTCATATATTCTTCCCCCCCCCCCCCCCCCCCGAAAGATAGCATCAAATATTTCATTCAAATGGTATTGTGTACACCGTGCTTTTTAATATGCATTCTCATCAAGCTGTGTTCATGTGTACTTGCTTGACTTCATCTTTCACTACACAATTTTAGTTCTTACACTTACCCATAAATTGCTGTTGCATCATTACAACTTTTATGTTCATGTCTGTGGCCATATAGTACATGATTTAATCTTAAAATTTCATGTCTATGGTCATATAGTACACAATGTCTTGTTTTTATGTCATCTTCCATCAAAAAGACCTTTGCCCACTCCTAAACATTTCTATGTCTTTTTCACTGTGTCACCCAACATGTGAGGACGATTGCATATTGATGGAAGATTACAAGAATATTATGGTGTATTTTATTTCTGTCTTCTCCTACTACCAGCTAGTTTTCTCATTTAGAGAAAATCCAGTGAGGCACTTGGAAATGTCACCCTGTCAAATATGCCACGTCAGGACCCTTATATTAGTGAAGAATGGTGCTGGAGAAATACGGCTGGAGAAGTGATAACTGATAGAATAAACACAGTTCTTGACATCAGACTATATGTATATAAAAATATATTTCTTGATTTTATGTATGTTTTATTGTAGGCTGTGTGTGTGTGTGTGTGTGTGTGTGTGTGTGTGTGTGTGTGTGTGTTTGTGTGTTTTGCCAGGCAGGGCGTCAGTGTTGATGCCTGCACTGGCTCTACACATGTGCCAGACTTACGTGTGAACCTACTAAGAACTGCAGGGTTTTCCTCATCTGAACTCTCTTCTGTGGGCAAACAGAGATAAGCACACACACTGCATGGCAACTCTACACACACTGCTAATGTTACAGAGACACACATATAAACACACACACGCATTCACTCAAGTGCCAACATTCTCACTTTTGTCTTTCTCACACAACCAGTCCTCGCTTAGTATACGACTAACACGTGGACAGAGCACATACAGAAACATGCGTACGCGCACACACACACTCTTGCAACTTTTCCAGTGACACCGGGCCAGTGCTGGTTCAAAAAACCTGCAAAACCTTCACACATTCAATTTTTTCCCCAGAAAATATTTCTGATGAACAAATTTATAAATGTCTAAAAGATCAATGACATCATTGTATAAAGGAGTATAATGTAGAAAAGAACATAACCGATTTGTTCTTAATGGTTTGTTTGTAAAAAGTTTATATCAGTACATTTCTCTGAATGGGGAACATATTCACAAGGCCCTATTTTGTAAACTATCGTGTAAATTGTGAGGAATTTTGTGAAATGAATCATAACATAAAGGGGTCAAAAAAGGTCATATCTCAATACACAGTTAATTGGCAGCTGATGTACATGCTACCAATTAATATAAATCCATGTTTATGTGGCCAGTGATAAACTAATTTAATAAACAGAACTTTACATATTCCTCAGTTTTATGAATAAAAATTCCCAGCTCTGGCACTGTGCTGCTGGAAAGTGAAAGTTTCTGTAAAAGGTAATGCATACACACTCACAGAGGACACACACTAGAGCATTTAGTAAGAAAACAAGATGTGAAAACCACACAAGCAGATAGTAAATAGGGAAAGCCGTTTCAAATAAAGCTCAAAGGCAAGTTCAAATTTGAACAGCAAATAAAGCGCAGTGAATCAAAGGCAGGCAAGCTTAAAGCTCAAATGTTTGAGAACGAATGTGTCCTGCTGAGTAGTCAGGTAACCCTCTCATTATTTACTAATCACCCAATGGAAGAGACAGAGCATGATTACTTGATCACTAGAGCAAACCCCGTCATCACACAGCCAGCTCAAGGATTACAAGCTCGCACATACCACATACATGCCTTATATGGTCACATTAGAATTATAGGAGAAAATGAAAGATAATCATCCCTCAACCGGACATTTGAGAAATGTGTAATTAAGTAGTTGGAGAAGCAGGAGTTGGGGAAAATCCTTCTAGTTTCAGGGACTAAGTAACAAGCTGGATGTTTATTTGTACCTTGCTCCATGCTGTAGTGCCACTGCTGAAAATTGCGGCCGATGACGATGAAGTTCCTGGTGGTGGATGGAGGATGACTGACGGGTTGGACGTGTGACAGAGGGAAAAAGA
The DNA here is from genome assembly GCA_022985145.1 of Pangasius djambal. Taxonomy (NCBI): domain Eukaryota; kingdom Metazoa; phylum Chordata; class Actinopteri; order Siluriformes; family Pangasiidae; genus Pangasius; species Pangasius djambal. The sequence continues at coordinate 16,828,657 of CM040976.1, forward strand.
GGTCTCCTTGAGGAGAACTGCATGAGACAGGAAGAAATATGACTCCTTAGATTATGAAGGAAAACTAGTATCCTGTGTGAACTAAAAAGCTTCATTTTAATCAAATTAAGGCTCCTGTCCTGAACACTAGAATCCAGGTATAGTTAGTTTTCTTACTAGAACAAATATCCCAAATGCTAAAACGCACACAGCGTTCATAATTCATCCCAACTAAAGATGTGCACAGGACTTTTTTAATTCTGCTCACACGGTTATTATTTTTTTGTTTCTACCCGCCCGTGATATTTTCTAATGGATTTAATTTTTTTCAATTTCCAAAAGATAAACAAAGCAGTAGCGCTAATACCTGGACCAGTTAGTTACTAAGGATGATGTGAATACAGTACACAGCCTCACATGCTCTAGTTAACATAGCCTTCATATCTCATAGCTGCCTTGTGCTCACATGAAAGCTAAAAACTTCCCAGTCATGCAAGTTTTGTGCGTGTGTGTGTGTGTGTGTGTGTGTGTGTGTGTGTCCTGTGGGATCACAGACTCAATGCATACCTTTAGTCTCAATTAGTTGCCCTGACATGCTTTAAAAAAAGAGGAATGGCTCCTATTCATATCTGTATTTCTTTCTGTTCAAAACAATCCGTTTAACATGAATAAAGTATTTTATTCGTTTACAGATGAACTTTCCTGATCTTACTTGAATATGAATATGACTTATTACAATAAATTCTCCTAAAAGATTTTAACACTAATTTAATGCATTCTTCCATCATTATTCAATAATAGAAGCCCAAAACGGTTTTTTTTTTTTTTAATATAAGCACTAGCAGAACAGAAGAAAGGTTCTCCTCTCCGTACCTGGTCCTTTCAAAAACCTTCACAGCAGTGTCTGGGGCTAGAGACGACACTAGATTCACCACCTCCGTTATGATGGAAGGAAGGAGGAAGAGAGATGAGATCTCTGTCGTGCAGTGCTGGATGGAAGGACAACCTGAAAGAGAGAGATTTGTTATAATAATTATTGCTTTTAAATATGAATATAACATTAACAACAACAACAACAACAACGACAACAACAACGACAACAGCTGCTCAAACATACCATGTTCTGAGAGACTGAACCTCACCTAGTTTGGCCATGTAGATGACCCATGGCTGGAAGGAGGATTGATAGAGTGGGTGAAGAGTGCCAACGTCTCCCTCCTCTAACTTAGTCACATGACGCCTGTAGACAGGGAGAGAGCGAGAGAGAGAGAGAAACAGAGAGAGAAGGCACTTCAGTGACAATGTATGTAATATTGAACGTTTTTGCAAGTATGTTATTTCTGCTGTACGTGTAGCTCTATTTAACTCTCTTTTTATATGTTTTAAATGGGGTAATGGTTTTCTTCTTAATTTTCTTCTTTTATTAATCCTTATGTGTTCTTGAGGTTATATGAAATGCAGTTGTTTAATAATTTCCATCGGGCACTTATTGTGGTCATTGACTTCAGTGGAAAAATGAGTTAAAGACAGTTTTTTACATAAATCCCAGGTAGCCTTACAAATCTAGCTAAATTTCAGCAACATTACAGTGGATAATTAAATTAAAAAAAAAAAAAAAACTCCATTATAAATAATAGAATAAAAAAAAATTGTCTATTGCCACTTTATAGCAATACTATTACTGACTGTAGTCCATCTCTTTCTATACACAGTTCATCAGCCTCCTTATTACCTGTCCATCAATGGAAAACGATCATCCCCAGGCCACCGCTCAGCAGATATTATCTGAGTATTAATCATTCTCAGCACATCAGTAACAATGACAGGGTAGTGCGTATGGTGCTAGAAAGAGTGCCTCAGGTACAGTAGCACTGCTGGGGTCTTAAGTACCGACACCTACTTTGCCAGTGTACCATTAGAGACTGTAGCTTATCAGGGTCAGTTTCTCACCACAGCACTAATGCTGCCTGGATATTTTGGTTGATGGACTTCTTCTCAACTCAGCAATGACTAACAGTGAGGTGTTTAAAAGCTACAGCAATGTAGCAGCACCACACACACTAACTTGCCGTCTCCACAGAGGTGTTACGGCTGTGATGAGAATGGCCCAGCACCCAAATAAGAGTTCTGCGGTGGTCCCTTTCTAGTGACATGCCGCACACCTACAATGTGTCTTTATAAAGCCGTGTAACTGATAAAGTGGCAAGTGAGTAAGAGCAGATACAAGGTGAGTGTACCTAACACTTGGAATGTGTGTACCTTTGAGCCTGCTCCCTCTCTACTGCCACAGCTCTCTCATGACTCCACTGCTGTTTGACACTTTCTGTTTTGTGTCTCCGCCGTGACACACGGCTGTCCTCCGCCTTCTCTTGCACAATGTCATCCGTTGTCTTTGGACTGCCCAGTTCTGACGAGTCCGGTTTACTCTAACACACACACACACACACACACAAATATTGAAATCTATCTATTGTATTCTTACATTCCAATAATCATGTGTGGCCGTTTGTCATATCTCTATCTGTGTTATATTCTGCACCGAACTGTTGGAGCATTTTTTTATTTTCCTTGCAGCATTAATAAAGTAAGCAAGGATCTGTGTTTGCCTGGCAAACACTCTATCAATCTGTCTATCAGGATCTGTCTGGCCATCTGTCTGTAGAGCCGTTTGTTCATTTCTATCTGTCTATATCTGCTTGTCTGTTTGTCTGTCTTTCTCCCATTTCTGTCTGTTCACTGAAGCCTCTTTAATTACATGAAAGTAAAGCTGTATGTGTGTGTTTGTGTGTGTAGGCTGTTACTAATGACACTCATCTGATGCTGAAAAAGACACATGGCCTCAGTGAGCATGTGTGGCACCCACCAAAATTTCCCAGAAGCTCCGCCGCATGTTTTTTCCGGTGGGCGTAGTTGACTCAGGAGTGTTGGCTCCGGTTGTAGGGGTGGAGCTCGGGGCGGAGCTAAGTGTGATTGGGACAGGTCCACTCTTAACAGTGGAGGCTCGCCGAGGGCTTTCCTTTACATCTTTACTCTCAGACTGAGAACTGTAGCCTGAAACACACAGCATCTTTTTAACAAAGACTGACATTCAAGAGTAAATAAGAAGAAAATAAGAAGAAAAATTAACATACTTCACGGAGAGGATGTGATGTAATGATTATTTTTACAACAGTCTACCAAGAACGCACTTTTATAGTCAGGTCCAAGAGCACACTGTATTTGTTAAATTACCAAAAATTAGTAACATTTTACTCAGTTGGGGATTATTTTTCAAGAATGCATTTTTAAGACTTTTTTTTTCTGTCTCTTCACAGACATGCATATTAGAGACATAGATAACTGATGATGTGATTCTGTACACAGCAACCTGGCCACAACACTACTCCTTTCTGTAAAACGAACCGCTGTCTATGTAATGTAAACACATGCTCAAACAATGCATATACAGATAAAATGACCCTGGGTCTACTGTGTTGTCCTGTGACACCACCTTATTTGTGCTGTGGCGAGTAAGTATCCGTGCAAAGGTTTTATTTCACTAATTTAATAAAAGCTATTGTATAATAGATACAATTATTAGCAAGCTTGCTAAAGTTCTCTGCAAACATGAAATAGGAACATTAGCTTATTTATATAAAATAAAGGAAGTTAACCAAAAGAGACAACTAAGCCTAAGCTTTATCAGTATAACATGAACATAGTGGCTGTCTCTTAATGACCAACACCAAGGATATTGCCTCTGTGTGTTCTCTATGTGTTCTCAACCCTATGGCTTTGAGCCAGGATGAACACACAGTTTTTGACTTACATAACGACAAATATCACTCGACCTGAATAACATGAATTAGTGTTTGATGACCATGTGAATAAAAACAATTCTCGTTAATGGACTACTGTGGAAAAAAAAAACTGATTGAGGGTAAATTAATTAGGTCAGTATCTCCTCACTGTTATTATTGTCTTTTTGCCCTGCTTCAGGAATGCAGAACGTCTCCAGACACAGAGGGTTTGGCAGGACCTTCATCTCCATGATGAGATCACACAGTGCGTGGCGCAGCGCTGAGCGGAGTTTCTCCGTCAGCTGCAGAGGGCTAATGTTCCCCTGCTCCCAGATATCGAACCGCACCCGTACTGTGCCACCTGAAAACACACACACAAAGGAATAGGTGGGTGAGAGTGTTTATACATCCTGAATATATCCATGATGATGGGCATTTCTAATATTATGGAAAGAATTAACAGTTATTTAGTGCAATTTTGGGTAATTATACTACGATTAAGGTCTATTTTTAAATGTACAATTTGACAAGGCACACACTGACTAGGCTCACACTGACACTCACTGCAAAAACAAAAATAATTCAGGAAATATAAGCAAAGAGTAAAATAAACACATAGTGCAGGAACTAATGATTAGAATAATGTTGTTTCTCTTCGCTGGTATTATAGACTAGTAGCCTCACTACTGTCACCTTCCCAAAAGTAAAAGGGTTGTGAGATTTTTAACAAACAAAAAGCCAAGTATACAGAAAAACCAAACATCCAAAAAAAAAAAACCCACATTTTTTGTTTTTCATACATAATTGTAAACAACTCAAACATCTGTTTACATCTATGATATACAGATTATCTTATTAGAGTTAATTTTGGCAAGGTTGAAATCGGACATCCTGCATCATGCAAGCAAGGAAAAAAGTTGAGTGCCTCAGTGGCCAATTGGGTTTAGCCATATTTAAGGCATCCTACACTATATTAAACCAAGAAAATAGCATTTAATTTTTTTTTTAATATTATGTACTATACATAATCTGCATATTAGAAAAAGAAGTCCTTGCCACCATTTGTTTCTGAAAAGCAAGTTTATAACAGACCTTCTTATAGATCTTGATCTAAATCTGAATTTCTTTAAAGCTGCTTTCTGAAAAAGTCTATTGTTTCTATTGTGAAAAGAGCTATACAAATAAAACTAAACTGAATCTAGATAGTTACCTGTGCTGGGTTTGTCTGAATCCATTTTCACCACAGATGTGAGGCTCTCAAACTGCTCAGGCTGGAGAAAGATGGAGGCGGCTTCTCCTCTCGGTGTAGCACAATCATGAGCAGAGATATACAGAGGCTGATCCTGAGCATCCACGAAGGACAGTGCAATGCAGGCAATACCTGTGGAAAACACCACACACACACGCACACACACACACACACACCTGTTAGAACTGGACCGTAGCGACTGATGGAGCCTAGTGCAGGATGTGTGAGAGGCATTTTCTTAAATGCAATTAGCTAGCCAAGACTTTCTGTGCACAAGGCAAAGATTAATGCTTATTATGCATATGCAAGCGAGAAACATAGTGGGATCTATAAATGCCTTAAACACAACACAGAAATTAAGAGAGGAGGCAGTGCTCATCCTGTCCACTGTGGATTCTCTGAAATCCAAAGTGATGACTTTCTTTATTGCACATGAAATTTCAAGTAAGTTAAGTTATTAACAGGATATTTCGCCCAATTTTATCATCCATTTGTCCTATGACGCTTTTTCGGAATCACAAGTGAGTCTATGGTTCAATCAGATCAGAGTTGAGTGCGGGCATCCGGTAGTGTGAGAGGGCAAATGAGTGAATATAAAGCCTTCCAGTTTCGCTCTGGGAATGTCTGGTAGCTGCCAGAGATTCTCAAACATTTTTCCAATAATAGAGTGAGATCGTCAGGGATGTGATTAACAAGCTGAAACAAGCAACAGCCATTTACTGAGCTAGGAGAAATTTTTAAAAATGGCAAAAATTAAAGTTTTCAGCAGGAAACAAATAATACAAATAGCACTGACAACATAATGTAAGAATTAAAAAAATAGATTAAATACAGACAAACAAAATTACGCAAATGCAGTTGTATCTTCGTAATTATTAAAAAGTGCAAAAGCGCTGATGTGTGTGAATAACCAAAAATCCAGTAAAGACTGATTAAAAAATAAAAATAAAAATTTGAATAAAGATTTGAGGAAATGTATAACAGTCCAAGTATTAATGTCAGGTGGATGAACTAATGATGGTGTTGTATTGTCTAATGGCTGAAGGGAGAAAGGATCTGTAAAAGTGCTCCCTTAGCACTTAGCTCATCACCCCACAGCCTTGGCTGGAGGGTGTTAAAGGCATTTGAGAAGTCAAAGAACATGACTCTCACAGTGCTCGCTGTCTTCTCATGTGCAATAGGCAGATCACAGCATCCTCCACAACCACTCGCGATCAATATGCAAACTGTAGGGGGTCCATTGCTGTACCCTCCACCTCAATGATCAAGGAACTTTATCGGTTGGCTTGTAGTCGAAAGCTACTGCAGGACTGCTGCCTCTACTATGCTGCCGTCTTGAGACAAAAATAAGAATAGCAGCACCTTTTCATACGGCGCCAATAGGTTGCGTATCTCGATGAAAATAGTTTAATAAGTTGTTGTTAGCCGGAATCTGAGGTTGCCTTTTTTTGTTTCTAAGCAGAACACAACACTGACACTCACACGTTCAAGCATGGCTGTCAAGTGCATATCTCAGTGACACTCGGACACTTTGACTGGCCTGCAATAATAACAGACAGTTCCATAGAAAATTAATAGGATTATTAGGAACAGAAGGTGAAACACCAGGATAGGCAAGTAAATAGATGCTGTTGCATAATTATGTATTAGTTGGACTTTTGATCGGAAGGTTGAGAGTTCAAATCCCAGCACTACCAAGCTGTCACTGCTGGCCCCTTGAGCAAGGCCCTTAACCCTCAACTGCTCAGTTGTATAAATGAGATAATTGTCTGTTGCTGAGAGTCCAAGAAAGCACAACTGGCCATGCTCTCTGTGATACTCCCTCTCCCCTGTCACTCACAGCGACACGAGCCAATCGACGGGTGTCTGTGAGTTCATGTATGCAGACAAGGCTGAATAACGCTTTCCTCTGAGGATGTTAAGCTGCCCTGTGACGCAGCATGAGCAGCAGTTCAAAGATAGCTGGCTGGCATCATGTGTCTTGGGGAAGCACATGATGATATGATAGGGGACAGTTCCCCCAGTCCCCACCCCCAGTTTGTCTAATTGTATAGTGTGCGCCCTTATGACGAGAAGTTCTGTCCAAAATATTTTATGTGCACTTTACTTTTTTGAAAGCTGTTGGGATTTTATAAGTCTTGTAGTGCATGCTCAGCTTTCCACACTCCAGGCCTGGAGGACGTGAGTGACGTGCCTCTAGTGGAGAGAGAGAGAGAGATTGATGGATCTCTCAATCTGCAACAAACAGCTACATTGCAACAGCAGTCACGTTCAGTCTGTGTGTGTGTGTGTGTGTGTGTGTGTGTGTGTGTGTGTGCGCGCATGTGTTTATCTAGCTGCTGTTATTAGTGCACACCATTAGCACTGTGAGTCATGCTCCTCATATGATGGATGAGTGAGGGGGTCATGCACACCATCTGCAGTCCTCTCTATCTCTCCTTCTCACCCTTTCTGTCCTTTTCTTTCTCTGTCTCAGACTTGCTCAATCACTGTCTTTCTCTCCTTCTTACTCTTTCTAGCACTCTCTCTCTTGCAGTAGGACATGTGTTGCTCACAACCCACACAACCAATAACTGGCCACTTCGCCTTCTCCAACCACCGCAATGTGATTTGTGTGTGTGTGTGTGTGTGTGTGTGTGTGCAAGAGTGAAAGAGAGAGAGAGAGAGAGAGAGAGAGAGAGAGAAGAGAGAGAGAGGGGCTGTGTGTTGTACAATCATTGTAATGATGGAATGTTCATCCACGCTTGTGTCTTCGCCCTTTATTTGGTGAAAGCTCTATTTACCACACAACATTACAAGAGGCTTGATGAGGCCTGACTGGCTCCTCTGTGTCTTGTATGCCCTCTAGGCAGGAGTGGGTGTTCCTCTAAGACCCATAATCTTACTAGTAATCATACCAATAATCAGGCAATTATCTAATTTCAGCAGTTATTACTTTATTCACTGCAAAAATGTCATCTTAGTAATCTTGAATCTTGAATATAGTCAAATTTAGCTAGTATTTCCTATTTGAAAGTGATCACACTGGACCAAATGTATGATTATCAAACCTGGTTCTAGATATTTTTTTTTTAATAATTGAAAGCTTGACATAGTCTTTTCCTATTGGCATATAATAATGCTTACTAGACAGCTTACTACAACATCTTATCCCAAATTCACATTGCTCAATTCACACCGCAGATGTTCAGTAGGCACTACAGCACGCTTCATTTCTTCATTGTTACTATCGGTAACACTTCAGTATCTGGAAGACTATCAGCCAAATGTACATCCGTGTCACTGAAACATAGGGACGGGGACAGCCAAAGTTATGCCAGCTGTAATTCTATCACAGCTCAATAAAAAATGTGGAATGAGACAGTGGGACAATGTGTAAAAAAAATCTATTAGGCTTTTTTACGGTTATCTGTGAGTATCACTATCACCATGCATCACCATGACACAAACACGTTTCTATGAAGCTACGGTTGCAGAGAGTTAACAGTTAATCTACTAAAATACAGTTAAACTAATGTGAACAGAGTACAGAATAGTTAAGACAGTATAGTATAGTGTGATTGTGCTATTTAAATGGATTTCTTTGGAGTTTACTTTTAAGCTTCACTTAAAATTATGGAAAAAAAACTAACATGTAGGTTACAAGCCTCCACACAACCAGAACTGGTTAATCTGATATCTATCATTTGTCTATGTCAGCGCATGTGTGCAAACATAACTGGATCCATACAGAGACAGCCTGAAGACAGCCTTGTCTGCAAAAGGCTTTGTATCATAGTAAATAGCCTTTGCATTAACTGCAAAGTAAACTCCCACGAGATGAAAAAAATTTAGAAACGCCAACACTGTGTCAAAGCTCATGCACTCTGAGCTAGCAGAAAACTTCTGAAGTCACGGATAGCAGATGAAGAATTTTCTTGTAAACATTTGAATGTAGCATTAAGTATAGCAAACACCCCATAATATTCCATGTCTTATGCTACAAGTAAAATATTATGACATATCTTCGAATGGTTCTTGATTTCAGCAAAAACTGCATTCTGCAGCAAAACACAAACTACTGATGATGTTGAAAATGGTTTCTCTGAACATCTGAAAGCCTGAAGCAAATTTTCACAATACTGACATAAAGCAAAGTTCTGACGATAAACTACAGAAAAAAAAATTAATTAAATTAAAAACAACTGCGAGCAGACCGTCGCATGCAGGCCCAAGCGTGGCTTTGTGGATTTTAGAACAAATAAGGCACCACAAACTAAACAAAGCTGAATGAGTGAGAGCAGAACCACACACACATACACACACACACACACAGCCAGGAGGGAGCGCCAGCACAGGGAAACATTGATGGGAAATGGAGCTGTGGTACCTTGGAACTGCGAGGGTGGGAAGAGGTTCTGAACGAGCTCCGACATGGTACCTGAGTCACAATAAAAAACACCCACAACAAGAGTGAGCACAGGAAAGAACACACAATGGCGCGGAGACTCAACCACAGAGGCAGGGACAGAGACAAGGGGTGAGGAAATAGAGAAAGAGACAAAGACGCTTTGAGGATGGAAAATGGGTGCGGTACCTCAGATCAAATTTTTATAATGTTTTCATTTTCGGATTTCTGATTTTGTTTTGTCACCAGTTTGAGCTAAGTGGGACTATACTGCAAGTACAGCTAGCTACAAAAGTATTTGCACTTCTTATAAAAATGTATACATAGGTTTAAAAAAAAAACACAACAGGCACAGGATTTTGCAGAGTAGCTGGACTGCAGTGAGATAATCACACCCTGGAGCAGTCACCCTGGATGTACATATGTCTAGTGCTGTAAAAGTTAGAATTTTGGTTAGCTAACCTTTACCTGCTGGAATGACAGTAATGTGATAGCAGACAGCTGTATTTGAGGATAGTAGAACTCATTAGTCCCAAAGTGCTAACTGTGCGACTTTTGTACTATTCCAATACCACTTTTAAATCAATCCAGACAAATCCACAGCCATTCAAGAGAACATAAGCAGCCTTACTTTCTGGGTGAGAAGATGACATTCCTCTTTCCTCTGTAACACTGAATAAACTGGTGTTTTTTAGCTAATGAATACACAATAGATCTTCAGTAATTATGGTCAGGGTCGCAGTGGATCTGGAGTCTATACCAGGAACACTCGGTGTGAGGAAGGAATACACCCTGGATTGGATGCCACTGCATCATAGGACACCATGCACACACACACACATATTCACACTTCTGGGCAATGCAGCCAAGTCACTACCAGAGGTGGAAGGAAACTGGAGAACCCAGAGGAAACCCATGCAGACACAGCCTGGAGCTCCCAGTGTGTCATCATAGATCAGTTCAGCTACTTTAACAAGGTGCAGTGACTGGCTTCAAGCATCTTGACTGAATCACATATGCTCCTATCAAATGCTCGTCCCACTCACAAAATCT
>CM040976.1:16839203-16853766 GCA_022985145.1 Pangasius djambal
AGGGGTGTGTAGGGCTGAAAACGCATGAGTAAAACTCTTTCATTCTTTAGGCAGGAAAAAAAAAAAAAAAAAAAGTAAACAAACCTTTGCTATGTGCAGGTACAAATTATAAAAATCACCCAAGCATAGAGAACACAGAGCCATGTTCAATATATTAGTAGATCATTAGATATTAGAAATGACTAATTTAAAATATTTTGTGTATCTTATTCATTGTTTATTTGCTCTTTTTGTTGATCAGTCCAAATCTCCAGAACACATCACATTTCCGCAGCACTTAGCTCTGCCTTTTGGCTCAGTTTGCACCACATAGCTCATTTTAGCAGCTCAAATCTACAGACAAATGTCGTCTGCAATCCAAAACACAACATGTATGGCTCATGGGCTGATTCAGGATTGAACCGCTTTCTCACTACAACCAAAGCATGCTAGAGTTTGATTGGAACCTTCACCACCATGCAGAGATGGGTTCGATTCAAATGGATTAAGCACTGCATGTGTGAAAGCACGCTTAGTGTCTACAGCATAATTCTGACTATTAAAAGTAAACTGTATTTAGAGTAATTTTTGCTATTGGCCACTGAAACCATCATTTACCCTGTTATGATGAAACTTGGAACTGACGCTCCCACTAAATACTACCTGGAGTGACATTTAGAACATTTAATCAATCTGACAGCACATGAAGGCAGTATTATCTTTTCGTCTTCCCGGGTTGGTAGCTACCACATGATAGTGGACTTAGCTAGTGAGTGGGATACGAGTCTAAAATTGGATATAAATTTGGTATATTAATATGGGCTTCAAATAAAGTGGAGAATGAATAGAGATGTAAATGAGAAATAGGTGAGAGGATGGCAGGTTAAAAAGTGAGGGATTAGCTTACTGATAAAGCAACTGCATAGCACACTATCAAAGAGGATTTCTGTCTGTCTAGGAGTCTTTAGAATGCAAACACTCAGTGCAGTGTGATACATGAAGGATAATGCTGGGCTTCAAAGTCCTGTCAGCATCAGATATCACACCTGTGCTGCACGTATAGAGCACAAATCACTGCCCACGCTGGTTAATCCATGACTGCAGCTGAACAAGATTAAACCCACACATCCTGGAACCAAGGCCAAAAGCCCCACGCCGTTCTTATTATCCAAACCTACACTTCTGCTAAAATTAAGCCTTCGTAATTTTAAGACCCAAGGCACAAAATCAGTACCTGAACGACTCACGATTCGCTTGGCCAGTATTTTAAAGAGTCATCATTTAATTAGCCGACAGCCACTCCAGGCTGGATACACCAGCAGCGTCCCTGCTTCTACCTGCCAATTAGCCCTCGCCAGCCAGACGTATTATTATTAGCCAGACATATTATCATATTAAATTACTGAGTCACTTCTCAGTTATGAGTTGGACTCAGCTCTTCTCTTCACAGTCATTATAGAGCACTTAGACTTTTATACAAGGTATAAAAACATCAGTAACTGCATGACCTGGGCATCACCAAAGATTAAATCAAAATAACAGAGTTAAAGTTATCATATATAAATATATCAGTGATGCTGAAAGTGTGTTTAACAAGCCTGTGTGTTAACCTGCAGACCCATGCAGTAGATGACATCAAATGAGCATTGATATTATATTAAAGGAGCAGTCTGTAATTTTTACACCCTCTTCAGCCTGAGAGTTGAATTGCCTCACTCTTTCCTAAAATGACCCATATAAAATTATGTATGCTTCATGAGTTGCCTTGTAAGAAAGAAGCAAAACAGACCAAGTTGAAGCACCTGGGGGTGGAGTTAATCCTGGGACTTTAAAATGTAGACAAAAAGCTGGAACAAAGATTAAAAGATGACTTTCCTGTTTTTTGTTGTTGTTGTTGTTGTTGTTTTACATTTACTTTTAATTGTCCATTACACTGTAAACCCATCAAAAAACTTAAAAGTCAGCCACTAACTATACTAATTAAGCTTAGTAATGTGTCCTCTGCCACTACTTGTCTATAGGCTAGGTCAGGCCAGTGCAACTCTTCCTAAAAATATGTTAAAACGTTATTGCAAGAAACCTATATGGGGATAACATTCAGTACAAATTATAAATAATTGCTGACTTTTCAGTTTCTACATTTTATTCACCTGAATTTCTCTCATATGGTGGCATAATAGGGTGTTAAAACTTGCAGTGGCCTCACCCAATCTATTTGTTTGTGCTTAGTCTGATCAAACTAGTATGCAAAACTACCAAAAGCAAAACTCTGAAATCTACCTTTCAGTTACAACCCACGAATGTGTTATGTGGCAGTGGAACTTAGGTTTGATTCTCAAAGTCAGTGTCAGAAGGTGTGTATATCAAGGGCTGGACTAAATGCAATTTTGCCTGGCTTGTGTACTTGATTGTGGGTCATAGCAGGCTGGGAGTTTTGGGACGTGGGCTGTCATTGTACTCATTAGAATATAAGACAACTCCTAGAGAGCTCTCAGATCAGTCTCATCAGTGAAGCCAGCTTATTCATGAGCAGTGTTTTATCATACTTATCTTATTTTTTCTTCCATTTCCTTTCTTTTAAAGAAATTTAAATATTGTACACTAACTGAATGTCAGAGTGCCCAAAATCTAATGGCAATGCATAGAGTTTGCTTAACATAAATTTGTGCAGATTAAAATGAGTAAAATCCACTCATTGCCTGTCTCTCCTGCAGCCTGTCTCACTAAACATTAGTCTCACTGTTCATTCATCAGTGTTCATTCATCAGTGTCTCACCCAACAACGATCTCACCCAGTAACCGTCTTACCATCTGCCTGCTTTACTCATCATCTGTCTCACCCTCTGTGTGCCTCACTCATCTGTCTCACCCACTGCCTGTCTCATTCATCATCTGTCTCACCCACATCCTGCCTTACTCATCATTTGTCTCACTCTCTGTGTGCCTCACTCATCTGTCTCACCTACTGCCAGGCTCATTCATCATCTGTCTTATCCACTTCCTGTCTCACTCATCACCAGTCGCAGCATTGTCCCTTACACCCGATGACCATCTCACCCAATGACTGTATCACCCACTTCTTGTCTCACTCATCATTTGTCTCACCCGTAGCCAGTCTCACTCATCTACCCCTCCCAACCCCAAGTGAATAAGTGATTATCTCATTACAAAGGCACCTGTCAAGGAGTGGGATATATTAGGCAGCAAGTGAACAGTCACTTCTCGAAGTTGATGTGTTGGAAGCAGGAAAAATGGGCAAGCATAAGGATCTGAATGACTCTGACAAGGGCCAAATTGTGATGGCTAGACGACTGGGTCAGAGCATCTCCAAAACAGCAGGTCTTGTGGGATGTTCCCAGTACTCAGTTTGTACCCACCAAAACTGATCCAAGGAAGGACAACTGGTGAACCGGCGACAGGGTCATGGGTGCGCAAGGCTCATTGATGCGCGTGGGGAGTGAAGGCTAGCCTGTCTGATCCGACCCAACAGAAGAGCACAGATTGACGAAAAAGTTATTGCTGGCTACAACAGAAAGGTGTCAGAACACACAGTGCATCGCGGCTTGCTGCATATGGGGCTGCATAGCTGCAGACCAGTCAGAGTGCCCATACTGACCCCTGTCCACCGCCGAAAGTGTCTACAATGGGCACATGAGTATCAGAAGTGGACCATGGAGCAATGGAAGGAGGTGGCCTGGTCTGATGAACCACATTTTAATTTTTATCATGCGGGCAGCTGGGTGCATGCACGTCGCTTACCTGGGGAAGAAATGGCACCAGGATGCACTATGGAAAGAAGGCAAGCCAGTGGAGGTAGTGTGATACACTGGGCAATGTTCTGCTGGGAAACTTTGGGTCCTGGCATTCATGTGGATGTTACTTTGACACGTACCACCTACCTAAACATTGTTGCAGACCAAGTACACCGATTCATGGCAACAGTATTTCCTAATAGCAGTGGCCTCTTTCAGCAAGATAACGCACCCTGACATACTGCAAAAATTGTCCAGGAATGGATTGAGGAACATGACAGAGTTCAAGGTGTTGACTTGGCCTCCAAATTCCCCAGATCTCAATCCAATCTAGCATCTGTGGTATGTGTTGGACAAGCAAGTCCAATCCATGGAGGCCCCACCTCGCAACTTACAGGACTTAAAGGATCTGCTGCTAACGTCTTGGTGCCAGATACCACAGCACACCTTCAGAGGTCTTGGAATCCACGCGTCAGAGCTGTTTTGGTGGCACAAGGGAGACCTACACAATATTAGGCAGGTGGATTTCATGTCATTGCTGATCAGTGTAAAGCTTAGCAAGTGCATGTGCCGGGGTGGATCTGCACCCAAACGCTAAACTGGCCAAAAGCCAATGAGTATCACACTCCTCTTCAGCTGGCAAATTACTGATTAAAGAGCTGCTTGCTAGAAAGAAAGAAGAAAGCATGCCAAATGAACAGCAGGCATATGGAACTGTGCAGTGACTCTTTTCCCTTTTCCCTGCAACAGATTCACTGGAAGACCTTTGTCCTTCGCCTCAGCACTACAGAATAAATACACATGAGTTTTCTTGCTTCTTTCTGTTAAGGACTGTTGATTTGCTGCTTATTGGTTTCTCGATGTTCATTCTTTACTGGTGTCTTCCACATCCAATTAAAGGAAAGCACAGGGGTGTTTTTGTTGCTGATAGGTAGTCAACGAAAGGGATTTCATCACTGGATTTCCTCTTTAGTTCGCACTTCTCCCTAACTTGTCTCTCTAAGTAGATAATTTATTCAGTGTAAAAATGTGCCTGTTCATTTTCCCCTACAGATTTATAGCTTTCACTGTAAAAGTCCTCTTCTCTCCAGACAATTATCCCCAAACAGTGCACAAAAAAGATGTGCTGCTTGGTTTCCATTCTGCACGACTTCGTTTCACTTCTTGCTGGTGAAGTATTGGCACTGCTATACTTAATGATGTTTAACTTCTAATATGGATTTAAAACTCTCCTGAATGATTTACACACTGCAACAGTTTAAAGTCTATCAAAATGACAGTCTTGTCAGTACACCAAGGCAGGATTAAAGACATTACTCAGGTTCAAAATATTTCCAGTTCAGCCTGGCTGATATGACATAGTGAGCTGAGCTGAGAATAATTTTGTGCCAACAGACATCTATATAAACCCCTAAAACTCTCAGGTGGTGGGTCCATATTTCCCTTCCTGACTCTTGTAACTGTACACGTTTTATATTAGTTTTACTGGAGTTATTGAATAATTCATAGTAGATACTAAATAATATGATTTAAAATAAATAACTGAATAATGAGCCTGAGGTTTAAGGAGGTAAAAGTAAAAATCCTACCTCTGCTGCCCAGGCTGTGTTTACGGACAGCCTGCCAGGAAAATATGAAATGATTATCCTAGGTATCTGGGTAAAGCTTTTGATTACATAAAATTTACCCAAGATTAGGACCGCTTACTTTAAATCAAAAGAGGAGAAATTCTGGCGAGGTACATGCAGACTAAGTCGCTAATTATTCATACACGTTCACACACAAGTAATCATAGTTTTAGGTTCCTATAAGAATTATGGCTGCTTCTTTTACTGCTTACAATGAAGCAAAGGAAGTTAGAAGGATTAGGCTTACAGATCAGCATCACGCAGTCAATCCCTATCATCAGTAAGCTTTGTTTCCTCAAAAACTCTCCATTTAAAGTCACAGAGATCACACTTTTTCCCCATTCTGATGTGAACATTGACTGAAGCTCTTGGCTTGGCTCTTGTATCTGCATGATTTTATGCATTGGGCTGCTGCCACACGATTGGCTGATTAGATAACTGCGTGCAGGTGTACAGGTGATCCTATTAAAGTGGATGGTGAGTGTATCTAAGTATGCTCTGGCAATTAAAAATTATGTCAATAAAGCATTCTGTAATAAAATAAAACACTGAGAGAAAGACAGACAGAAAGAGATAGAGTGAGAAGGAGGAAGAAGCAGAAAGTGAGAGTATGGTGGAGCTGAGAGAATGTACCTTTGCCACCTGTTCCTTGGCCTCCAGGCTTGTTGTAGAGATAGATATCAGAATCAGGCAGATCACTGCTCACATGGAAGTAGTGCTGAAAGAGAAAGAGAGAGAGAGAGGGAGAGAGAGAGAGAGAGAGGTGGGTGGATTGATTGCAGAACACACTGAAAGACTAAGCACTCAGGAAAAAGAGAAAGTTGCCAGCATATTGAGGTTGAAACTTTTCCAGCACTTCTCAAAATTATTTTAGGATGCTGAATAGCTGGGATTTGAAAAGAACAGCTCTTCATTAATGCACCCCGAGCTAAACCTCTTACACCATGCAACAATTTTTATATGTTTATTCTTTGAAATTCACTATGTAACTATGGATGGGTGATGCTTTTGAACAAACAGAACAGTAAGCCCAGAGTGCAGTAAAACCAGTATGTGAGGTGAATCCAAGAGAAGCAGCAAAGGGCACACAGAGTGTAAAAGTTACCTTGAAGTGGTGCTCCATGTTACTGTCTGTGTATTTGGGGATGTGCAGGAAGATGAGCAGATTCTGGCGGAGATAATGGGCCAAAGCTCGGATCCATGGGACGCTGTACTGAGGCAGTCTGAACTCCATCACCTCAGTAGGAGCAGAACCAGGAGGCTGAATAAACTGCAGAGAGAGAGAGAGAGAGAGAGAGAGAGAGAGAGAGAGAGAGCAATAAGAAATTATTTTCAAAAATGTGCAAAAAGAGACAGATCCTTTCATATCTCACAATATGCATGTTATAGATACAGAAGTACACTACACTTGTGAATAACCTTTAGCAACTAAACTCGAAAAGGTCTGCAATCCAGACAGAAATCTACTTTTGTAACTTATTCAATGATAAGTTACTCAAATAAATAAGATAACATTGTCTATGTGCATTGCTGCAATGATGTCAAGTTAAGAACACAATAAATGGATACAAACACAGACACGAATAGGAGGCGCACTATTTCGGGTGGTTTTTTTTGGTCAGTGGTCTGTTCCAGTAGCTCGACCTAAACACTGCTTTACTGAGGTCCAAAATAAAACCATATTTTTACCATATGTCTATACAAACAAGACCGAAACATACTTTTATTTCTAGCTCCACCACTCGCTACAGCCCACAAAGTTTATCCCCAGAACAGTGTATCTCTGCTTGGGTCTCATAAACATGTTTTAATTTTAAAAATATCAGCTTGTACATTCATTCCATGTTTTTTTTTTATTATTATTTTAATTTTACATGAACATTCACCCTCGTTCATTTACTCAGTCACTCAAGTTTGCTAGCAAGGTTCACATGGTATCTGGTTGAGACCAATTATGTACAGAGTGATGCAGCTGAGGAAATTTTTTGTGATTTTTCCAGCAGTCTTGTTTTTTTTCAGTGTTTCCAGGGACATAGTTATAGAGTTGACATTTTAAAAAATAATAATAATAAATAAAAAATTTCAGTCTGGGCCACACCCACTCCCAGTTCAACTCTGAATGCAGATACAGATACAGGAGCACTAAACAGATACAAACACAGTGTGTGCAACATGGAGATTTTATATTTTTATATTAGATTTTGTGTTCAAGCTTCTTGCGAGATTTGTGAATTATAATTCATACTATCGGTTGATAATTCATGCCTCACTTTAAGAGATTACAAAGCAGCCTGCAATTTTATGAGCAGTTTTGACAGTTTCTAGCCACAACTTGCGAATCTTTTTTGTTTCATTCCCACCTCATTAGCTTTTTGCAGTCCACTGCTTCATTAACACTCCTCAAAATACAGAGATGTTTCAGACAAAACCCTCAAGCTGATTAGTAAATTTAGCATAAAATTATTCACAAATGAATGATCTCAT
Source organism: Pangasius djambal (assembly GCA_022985145.1). NCBI lineage: Eukaryota > Metazoa > Chordata > Actinopteri > Siluriformes > Pangasiidae > Pangasius > Pangasius djambal. The sequence goes on from CM040976.1 coordinate 16,847,047, forward strand.
TGTTACATTTATGTATGTATTACTTTTGACAGGAAAAATAACTCCTTATGCAGTACTCTATTTAGGAGCATGGGAGATTTCAAAAACTATTAATAGATAAGTAAAGGAAGAGGCTGCGAGCACCTCTACATCCGCAGGGGTCAGTTTGCAGTTTCTAACCAGCATCACAGTGATGATGTCGAGTGTGGCCTCATCCAGTCGCTTTCTAAGAACCTTCACCAACTCGTCTGTGATCTCCGGACCTGCCAATCAGAGCGCAGATGGGTCAAGATAATCTTAACTCCAGAGACAGGCACTATTAAAGCTATGCAACTTCACTACCAAGTGCGTGAATAGAACAATCAGGGGTGTACTGCAGACAGACCAGAGCTGATAATCACTGAAAGACTACTACACCTTAGAGTGTATAACATTATACATCTTTTTCTTACATAATAACAACAGCAACAGCAACATTTATGAAAGTACAAACCCATATAATTGGTTGTATTGACTCCATGATATATACAGATGCTACATTTTAGTCTAAGGAGAGAATAATTTGTTCATGCCTGCTGTCTGGTCCTACTAGACCACTTGTGAGGCAGCTGTAAGTGCACTCACATGTTAAGCTCCTGGCTGGCCCAAGAGCACACAAATAATCATCACCTTCCTTTTAATCTCCTAATAAAAAAATTAGCTGAACATTACCTTAACTGTGAAATTCCTGCATCACATTCAAACATGTACTGATCATTTGGCAACCCATTTCCTTCTTGTTTCTTTCTTGTTGCATTTGCACTGGCCCACTTTTGCACACCCTGCCCTATTATTATTATCTCTATGTTTATTTTCCTAAATTTTAATATTTTTATATTTATGCTCATAGTTTTCATAGCTTTATAATTTCTTTTTACTTATGCTTCTCATTTCATAACTTTCTCTTCTCTCTTTTACTTATCTTACAATGTTTACCTTATTAATATTATTTTTATTTCTTGTATTTTACTGTTATTACTAAGCACCAGCACACCAAGACAAAATTCTTGCACTCGTAAACCCACGGTACTTGGCAATAAAGGTGATTCTGATTCTGATTTCCATGTATTGTTGAATATAGCACAGAAATATTTTCTGGAGGGTTAAAGAGACGTCGCATAAGTCAATACATTTCTGCTGTAGTGGATGGAACCACATGGATACCCTAAAGATTTTCATTTCCCAAAACAGTTTATGCTCAAATCCCTCACTTGCTTTACTGAATAATCTCACCTGGATACTGTAGATTCTGTACCTAAGAACTGCTGCTGTAATCATAATGACTGTCCTGCGATATTCACAATATGCTCATACTGAACGTTTCAACATATTTAGCACTGTTTGCCAGTGTACGGTTATGTACAATCACACTATGCAGTGTCACCCAGAAGAGGATGGGTTCCCTTTTGAGTCCTCTCAAGGTTTCTTCCTCATGTCGTCTCAGGGAGTTTTATTTACCACCGTCACCTCTGCCTTGGTCATTAGGGATCTAAATCTACATCCAGAGTTATGTAAAGTTGCTTTGTGATAATGTCTGTTGCGAAAATGCTATACAGATCAAACTAAATTGAAATAAAAAGACATCTATTCATCATAGGACGTGTTGAGACTTTTTGAGGTGAGTGATTTAACCCTTTTAAACTCCCAAAGCTATTATTCATTCATTTTAAAGCAGATTATTCAGTAAACGGTATTAGTGAGTCTGTAACAAGAGTGTGAGTAATAGGAAAATATGTAGTTATGTGTAAAGAATGGAAATCTGGACCCATAAGCAAGTTGCTTGGAGTTTAAGGGCTTAAAACACTGACGGAGTGAAGCAACAACAAACTTAAAGTCAATGAAGAAGAAGAACAACAACATGAGAAATATATGAAAATTGGAACGGTATAGAAATGAAGGAACCGTTTGTGTCAAGCACGTAACTCCAGCACTCAAAGAACCACAGAGAGACAAGATGCAGGAATGTCTGAAACGTTGTATGTTTAAAGTCCAGCAAATCCATTTAATCAGTCAGGTCCTGTGTGACCTTGACTATGCGATAGAAAACAGATTTCTGTTTTCTAATAAAGATAAAGGTATACCAAAAATGCCCCAGGTCTAGAGAACACTAATAAACATGTCACCTGCTGAGAGACAGTGGGCACCGCAACCCCTCCCATAAACTCTGCAACTTCTACAACACACACCTAAACCCCACCTCTCACTCCTACCCTCCTACCCTGATTTTTTACCGCTGTTGTTGTTACTGTTATTACTGCCTCTGTCATTATTGTTATTTGTTATACAGCGATTGTTCTCTTGCTATTACCATCATGACTGTTATCACTATTATTTGAAGTTATTATGGCTATTATTATTGCCATTCTTTTCACACTGTATGCCTAAAGCTCAGTCAATATTGTGCTACATACAGTCACACCAATCAAATCTTAACAGGATCATATTAAAGTGAGAGAATAAAAGAGACAGGATAGACGAGCGAGAGACAGAGTGAGTAGACAAAGAGATGAAGTGGTGACATCATGGCTTTCACAGTTAAAAAGCTGTTTAAAGAGCAACAGCTTTCCCTAGCAGGATGTGAGCGGTACTGCAGGCATTCAGCCTGCAGCAAATTCACACACATTATCACTGCATAATCCAATACATCGTGACACTTCCTTCACATCTCTGCCACTTTCCCAACATGTGTAAGGTCTTAAAATTTAAAGGGTTTTTTTGGTGAAAGGGACTGAGCACTAAATGCATACTGAATAAAAAAAAATAAAAAAAAAAACTCAAGTTACTAACTCCCATACTAACTCCTTTCTAACAAGGTTTTAGCTTAACGGTATAACAGGCTTAACAGTATACTTAAACACTGGCCTATTTGTAATAGTGTGAGGATATGTCTTACAGTGAAGATTACAGAACACAGACACACACTCTCTCTCTCTCTCTCTCTCTCTCTCTCTCTCTCACCTGCACGTCCCACTCCATGCACTAACAGCAGAATGTGTTTGTCCACCTGTCCAACTGGCCTTGAGCCCTCCAGAGATGATCGGGAGCCCTGGAAACAAGAAATATATCTAACACACATGCACAGTATAAAAACCTGAATTCAATTCTCCCTCTTTCACACACACACTCACATACACACACACACACATACACACACATGCCCTTGTAGCCTATTTTTCAATTTATGAAGTGCGAGATCCTCGTAGCTTGCTCTGCAGTTCATTCCTCCTTAAGGAGGAATCTCTGACTCTGAGCGGCTCATCAAGCTCCTAAACCGAAGGATGTGTTCCTGTTTTATACACAGTAGTGTAAATAAATCACCCAGCAGTGACTCTACTTGCAACCAGAGCCATAATGACTTCTGCAGGCTGCAGTTTCCTGATGCTTAATGTGTGTGTATAAAGGAAGCCTAAAAAAACACCACATATGTTCATGTTCAGTGAAATGGGTAAAGCTGGGATAGACGCAATTGCTGCTAAGAAAAGACCAACGGCTATCTTCCTCATTAACATTAAACACTGACTGAAATCATGAAGTAGTATATCATGCTGGCAAACTGTGATTTCTTACCCTGTAATACAGGATTGCATTTTTTGTTTAAAAAAAAATTCAGATTTGATATCACAATTGATCTGTGGCAATCTGTGGCACAGCAGAACGTCACTTTTGTTATATACTGTTATATAATAGCTCCTTCAGGCACCACATTTAATGGCTGTGATTTATTCTACTTGCTCTGACTCTGTTTAAGCAAATTGCATTAAGTAACGAATAAACTTCACAGTCAAATAACTCCTGTTATGGGATGTTTTATACAGGCTTGCGTCAATGATTAAACCAGCCAACATACACTGGTAGTCTAGTTACATCCAGTGGGGATTAAAAAAGAATCTAAGCATACTGTTGTATAAAAGCCCTAAAAAGGATTTTAAAAATCACTTAGCATCAATCATTTTACAGAATTTTTGTCTTTATGTCATTAGGATGTGGGAATTACTCGATCAGGCAAAGACAGAGAAACACAGGTAAGCTCTGTAATTAAAATATATATATATATCCACAAAATCTTAAACAGTGCTTGTTCTGGATGTACTGCATGACTTTGTTTGTGTCTTTTATACACAGAGAAGAAGTGCAAAAAAAAGAAGATGCAGTTAGAAACATGTCCATTTAATTTTTTCTTTTCCGCTTTTACTCATATGGCTGATGACTTACAACTGAGACAGGATACAATTGAGCATCTTATGGATTAAGGGCCTTGCTCAAGGGCCAGACAGTGGCAGTTTGGGATTTGAACTCAAAGCCTGCTAATCAGCCCAGTGTCTTAGCCACTGAACTACCACTGCCATATGTATATGACATTTTTCCATCCAGCCATTCAGTCACATCACTGACCACCTCAAACATCATGAATTTTTTCAGCTGTGGAGAAAAAAAAAAAAAAAAAAAAAATTCAGCCCTTCAATCATTCTGGAGTGAGATTCAAAGTTTCACCCTCTCAAAACACCTGCTCATGCCCATACTCAGCTCCGACCTTTCGACATTACGAGATGCTTAGAATTTTAACATTTCTAAGTGTATTTCAGGAAAAAAAAACTTGTAACATATTGCATTTATATTATATTCATCCAAATCTTCTAGATTTTTAAATGGAGCTGCATCAATGGAATGATTAGATTGGAATCCATTGGTTTGGAGTGCAAAACTGGAGTACAAAATGCAAACAGATGGTGAGCAACAAAGCTGCTTGATGACTTTCGAGATTTATTTAACTTTCAAAAGCAATAATAAATCCTACTCCACTTTGTAGAATCTTGGTTAAGACAGATTTATAAAACTGCCTGCCAATATCAAACTGAAATAAATAATTAAGTAAAATACATAAACCATGCCTTTAATTTAGAATAGGAAATCCATCAGATCATTGGAAAACTTTAACAGTGTGTGTGTGTGTGTGAACGGTACCGTAAGATCTTCAGAACTCAGAGGCTCCTGACTGCGAGCCAAACCCAAGGAGCGAGAAGCATGGAGATTCATATCCAGATCACTGTATGCCCCTGTCTGAGAGGTTTCCGAAAGTCTGACGAGAGGAGAGAGGAATCAAACCAGTTGAGAGAGAAAGATTTTACACCATGTTAAGGCCTTCAAAAAAATGTTACATATCAGAAGGAGCAGGAGCCAGCATGAATAAGTGATGCGTGATGAGGAGTGATGCGAGGGTAGAAGCCAGACTTAATGGAGGTTATCTGACCACCACACTGACCTGAGGTAGAAAACAGATTTGGTGGTGCGTTCCTGGTACACAAACATGTTCTTGCGGTTGACCACACAGAAGGCACTCAACACTGAACGCAGAGCCTGGATTGCTGATAGAGAACAAAGCAGGAAGAGTTTAAGAGCCTCAATTAGCAATTAACAATATCACCAATTATTAACAATAATGCCAAATACAACTGCTCTACAAAATGAAACAAACAAAATACATAATCTGCACCATGTTATTGCAATATGTACAACGTTTTCAGAGCTTTATCTTTGGTATATAATAATGTCTTAATTATAACTATATTTAGTACTCTATATTGCTTATTTATCCAACTATAACATTTTGGATAAGGTGGGTGGCTGTGGAATTTAACTGCTAACCAAGCAGCTTGGATCTATTGTCTTAACATATACGGTAGACTCTTAAACTTTAGTACCCCATACACTGTATCTCCAGTATTAAAATTTAATTTAAAAAAATAAAGGGGAAAATAAACACAGCACAGAAGTAATAATGTTAGGCTGAGACAGTCAATCCCCATAGGGTTTATGGCACATGATCTGAATTACTGGAGGTGGGAATTACTGATAGTGTGTATGTGTGTGTGTGTGTGTGTGTCACCTCGTGCCACTCCCATGTTGGGCCCCATCTTTAGTCGCGGGTGGATTTGGATGATGGTGTTCCAAACTACGTCACACGCAAAGTGACCCGGCATGAAGTGCATAGTAGCAGCCAAGTAATCTCTCGGCTGGTAGCTTTCATCCGCATTATAGTCTGTAACAGATGGAGGAAGAGAGGTAGAGGGGGAAAAAAAGAGGAAAGAAATAAAACATATTAATAGACAGCAATGGATGGAGAGGTGCAAGGAAGGAAAAATGTAAGGATGGAAAGAGAGGGAGAGAAAGAAAAAAGAAGCAGACAGAGAGAGACGCAAAATGAACATTGAGACAGGGAGAAGCAGAGGAAGAAGGATGATGAAACAGAATGAAAAAGAGGGAAAGAAAACGAAAGAGAGAGACTGTTGTAGTGTCTTCAGTATAATAAGGCTATAATAGCATGTCACTATCAGTACTCGTGCCTGATGCCGCCCTGGAGAGCCACTGAAGTTTCACAGCACAATTACTCTCTGGATTCAATTCATTTGCACACAGTGGAGTGGAACGATCTGCGCTGTTAGGAAATGAGAGTGCTAATTCAGACCCAACAGCAGCCACAAAAACACAACAAGGGAAGGAAAAAAGGGCTTCTTCTTCACAAAAATCATGAAATATGTGGGTTTTTGTGTGTTAGTGTTTGTAACTCTACCTACTATACATTTGGAGTGTTTGAGAGTAAGGCCACTATAAATAACAAAGATATTAGTGTGACAAAATTTAAAAATTAGCAATTCTACTACTTTGATCCTGGGAAATCAAGTAGATTGTAAATAATCAAACTAT
>CM040976.1:16856998-16900747 GCA_022985145.1 Pangasius djambal
TAGCTCTTCTGTGGGATCAGAACAGACAGGCTAGTCTTCACTCCCCACGAGCATCAGTGAGCCTTGGGCGCCCATGACCCTGTCACCAGTTCACTGGTTGTCCTTCCTTGGACCACTTTTGGTAGGTAATAACCACTGCATACCGGGAACACCCCACAAGACCTGCTGTTTTGGAGATGCTCTGACCCAGTCGTCTAGCCATCACAATTTAGCCCTTGCAAAAGTCACTCATATCCTTACAGTTGCCCATTTTTCCTGCTTCCAACACATCAACTTCGAGAAGTGACTGTTCACTTGCTGCCTAATATCTCCCAACCCTTGACCTTTGACAGGTGATAATCAATGCTATTCACTTCACCTGTCAGTTGTTTTAATATTATGTCTGATCGGTGTGTGTATGTGTGTGTGCGTGTGCGTGTGTATATATATATATATATATATATATATATTTACACATGCTCCCTATAGATCACTCTCTATCACATGACCTGAGAAGAAAAGAAAATTTAAACTTGCAATTTTGTATTTTTTTGTATTGTGTGACATAAATGCAAGTGAATGAGTGACATTTCAAGCCCACCCCAGCTTATTGCTGATTCCAACTTTTTCATTTTAACTCGACAAGCTTTGCCATTTTAGTAGTGTCATTTGAGCTAAGGAGACACATAGTGGCACTTCATGAATTTCATAAAAACCAACAAAGGAAAACTAAAAATAGCTGTTTTTAGGACTGTTTCTAAATTGTTTGTCGCTGAGGATATAGAGCCTGATCAGGAATGATGCTCCAGAGTCATGCCTTAGGGACAGCTGATGGGCTCCACTGAATGTGTGTTTATCCCTAATATATTTATGCAACAGTTATCGTCTTTACCATCTGAGGCGGTCATTCTCTGCCTGTACAGAGGCTCGTTTTTCCAGATGTCTTCCTCACTTTCAGCCACCAGGAGTGAATTACACACATGACTGTCATGCAGGTCTTGCAGCAGGAGGCGCTGTTGAGACAAACATTACATTAATTTAATAATCATAATAGTATGTTTAATTTATATAGCTCATTGGAAAAACTCTCAACCAGAAACAGACACTCATCTATCACCATTTCATCTATCACCATTTCCATTTACCATTAAAAAATCAACATACACCATTATAAACCAACACATCAGTATTTACCATCAATAATAAACCAATATACATACATTAAAATTTACCATCAGCTCACATGGGAATATACCATCAAACAACAACACAAACCACAACATAACCAACAAACACCCAATAATACACCGATATACATTCAAATTTAAAAACACCAACACCCATAAAGTTTCACCAACATACACCAACACGCACCATCACACAGCAACACAGTCTGTGAAATTAATATTGTTGTTGTATAGTATTGTTGTTGATACACTGTGCAAGCCTCCTAAGCTCAGAAAAAGTACAGAAAGTGTACAAAGTGCATTTACCTGATTGACTTTTCTGCAGATTTTCCCAATCTCTTGCACTATGAGCTGATGAAGACGCAGATACTCCGGGATTTCCTCCTCTTCTTCTTCTCCAGACTGTCTCTCTTTTCCAGCATTAAAACTCCTGACAACACACAAAAAAAAAGTACAATGTACAAAACAGTGGAAGAAAAAGCATTCACATCACACTGTAGAATTGCATTAAGCACAGAGGCAATATACACATAAGCCCAAATCACAATGGATTAATGTCATTTCTTTCTTGGTAATGACGACTGTCGACACTAATGTATACTGAAGAAAGAAATAAAACAAAACAAATTGTTTTATTCTAGACATTACATAATGAAAACTGTTTTTTAAATTACCCATTCTTTAATAAGCAAATGAAACCTCCATCACTTACACTCTACAAGATGCTTTTAAATATGAAATAACGTATATAAGAGCCACAAGTGTAGCTGGCACACATTAGAGAGCATATCAGACCCAATGTGTATGATGCTGGTGGCTACATTCTCAGAAAAAGTACCAAACTGTACTTTTCCTTGGCACTGGGTAGTAACATCAACGGGAGATCTTCTGCACCATTAGTATTTACCTTATATCTGAAAATGTGAAAAAGTAATGTTCCGTTAAAATATTTTATGAAGATTTTTTTTTTAAATAATTGGACCTTAAGGACCACTTCAAGGTCCAATTATGGTTAAAAATCTTCAAATAATATTTAAAAATATTTTTTGAAGATTTTTTAAAAAAATAATTGGACCTTAAGGAAAACTTCAAGGTACCACATGCACCTTCTAAGGTAAAAGATACACAGTAAAGGTCCAAAACCTGTCCCCTTTGATGATACTACTACAGAACCAAGGGAAAGTACAGGCTGTTACTTTTCTGAGAGTGTATAGTGTGTGACATGGGTAGCTGTAGTGTGTAATGTGAACTTGGCAAACCTAGAGTGTGAGAAAACCTCCAGTCTGTCCTTCTGGATTTGGATAATGAGCCAGAAATCTGGCATGAGAGGACTCAGGATCTCATGCTCGTCCATGGTGGGTCCGTCACACTCTGAGTCACTGCTGCCCCCATCATAACCTAACACACATACAGTATAAACACAGAATACTGCATTACTATATTTCTAATATCATACACTGCCTCAAATAAAACTGAATCAATCCTAACAGTAATCAGGTCATGACTCATTTATATAGTTAGTGATGTGTAATAAATAATGTTACCTAGCATGTCTGAGTCCAGACTGCCCTGGCTGGAGACGACGCTCTGAACTCGGCTCGGCCTGATCTTTCCACTGCCTGAGAACACAAAACAGTGGACAACTAAACTTTAGATTAAAGCTGAAAGAATCATTTTAACAGAATAACACCTTACATGCTGCCTGTCATGTGCTGTATCTGGGGTTTGTAGTCCCAAAGTCCTTCTCACCCTAATGTTTTCTTGGCAGATAATTGTCAAAGTCCCAGGAAAAGGTGTAAAATATTTTTTTTGTTTAAAAATATGATACTATACTTGTTATAACAGACATTCAGCAAAATTTCTATTTTAAAAAAAAGCAGAAATACTGCTTAAACACTGCTGAACTCACCAATCAGATCAATCTGAGAACACGATAATGCAAGCAGTGAGAAACAAGTTCATTCACACCTGCATGTACAAAACCTGCCTGATAAATGAGGTGCATTGCGTTGCACTCTCCAGACGTTTTTGGAAATACTCACCATGTGTAATGGACTGCACTGACTCCAGACTGATCCCTGAATGGGTTTCTGTAAGGGGGTTGTGGTCAGCACTGCTGCCCGTCTGCTGACTGGTGCTCTGTGAATGACCGTCATCTGTTCCAGCGGCTCTGATTGGCTCAGAGAGAGAGTCGCTTGTTGAACCTGAAGCTCCTGGCTTCACTTCCTCCTCTTTGTCCATGACCTCTTCTTGTTCTTTCTGCTCCTCTGTTTGGTGTTGCATCTGAGTTTCCTCACCTCCTTCAACCTGCTGGATTACAGCATTGTCATTACAAAACATAAATTATAGTAAACAAGGTCATTTTTGCAACTATAAGATGTGAGTTTTTAATATTTTTTATATATTTCTACGATTTTAGAATAAAAATGAAGACATTAACACTATATAACAGCACATATGGAATTACACAGTGATGAAATAAAATGTTTGCACATTTGTTAAGATTTTAACTAAACTAAATTTAACTAATGTGAGATATAAATACCTCTGACTCCACCTCCTTTTTCTGAGGCTCTGCCTCACTGTCTAACTCCTTTGATAATGGGGAGTGACTGGCTGTTGTTTTCAAGCTGCTATCAACCTCAGGAAGGAGGGTGGCAGGTTGAGAGATGGATACCTCTCCCTGAGAAAAGGCCGAGTCCTGATTTAACTCCCGGGCTGTCTGTAGTCTGCGTGAGTGCTGCCGACTGCGAGAGATGTAGTAGAAATTCTGCTTCTCCGCGTTTAGCAAGTAACCAGGAAAAGAGAAACGCCTGAACTCCTACAGATAAAGAACAGCCTTAGAACACATCAGCAGTGCTTACAGTGAGAAAAGTGTTCAACGTTTTAAAATATTTTAAAAGCACAAAGAAGGTCAGTCTTACGGTTACATAAAATAGGAGAACATGTAAAATAAATAAAGAACAGATCAAACCTCTTTAAACTTCTCCAGTGATTGCTCTGGGCCGAAGACGAACTGCAGAGGGACGAGCTCGTGATGGCAGCCAGGCCTCCCGCTGGAGCGAAAGACGTGATCAGCCACCTTCTGCAGAGTGGAGCAGTCCACCACAGACGAGTGACGAAGTGCTGAGACGATCTCATCCTCCAACAGCCAGCGGATCTACGGCAGAGACAGAGAGAGGAATAAAGACAAGGGAGAGAAAGAAAAGGGATCAAGAGAGGAAAGGACATATAAGGAGCAAGAGAGATAGACAGATATAAACAGACAAAAGAGGGAAAGAACGGGAAATGGAGAGCAAAGAGTGTAAAGGGGGGAGAAGAGAGAAGCGATAGACAGTGATACAAAAACAGAGAGAAAGAGAGAAACAGATACAAAGAGAGAGAAATAAAGGAAGAACAAGAGAGTGAATGAGTGAGGGGTTTGAGAAAGCTCGCCATTAAAAAAAACAGGTCACAAATGGTCCTAGAAGTCTCTATATTGCAGTCTCTCCCTGTGCCTATTCTTTGATATCGGCATCAGCAGAATATTTTTCTGTAGACCTGAATGCTGTGGTATCTAATCTGTTTCTAGCTCCACTTGACCGTATATATAAGCTATAAGTTCCTCTACTTTTTAACAACCTTACTCTCATGGCACAAAACAAAAGCAGCATATTCCAGAGAACAGTGACTCATGCTACTGACTGTACTTGGGAGAAATTGTGCACATTTCATTTTTGGCTGAACAGCTCCTTTACATGTCATTCTTCTCCTCCAACTGTGTAACTGCTCTGCCTACATGTCTACATATGCTGCATGTTAACCTGCACCTGTATATACTGGTGTACGTGTATAATAACAGTTGCACTGAATTAAATTCCATCAGAATTGATGCTATTGTATAGCCTGGAAGGTTAAGGTCCTAGAGGATTTCTTTTTTTTTTCATCTGGATATCAGTTTGGCTTTAAAGGCATAGAGCAGAGTTCGAACAGCCAGCAGGACAGAGTAACTCACCTCGTCCATGGTAGCTAGCACGGCCTGTTTGTGAGGCACTGGGAGTTTGGACAGAGGATCACCTGTCATACTGAGAGAACAGACAAGCTTCAATATCACGGTGTCTGGCATAGTGAGCTGTTAAGATGAATACGTTAAGACGAAAATGAAAATGTGATGGCAGCACAACATCAGGCACAAAGAAGAATGTATGCCACATTTTTTTGATGACAAAATGCAAAATAGTTTTAAAAATCCCAGATCCACACTAGCATAAATTAGTAATGTCATAGCGGCTGTCAAACAAAAGCTGCTTATGAAGTAAATATTTCACCATTAATGGTTTTTCGAGTTCTAACAAAGAGCTTAAGATCAGAATTGTATCAAGTGCATCAGCTTAGGGAACAATGCAGCACTGCTTTACAGGGACAAAACCTAAAACCTTAATTGTCTGATAGAGCAGCTCTGTCAGCCATGTTTTTGAAACGTTCATGTTTACTTTCATAAGGTGAACAGAATTTTGAGATTGCCTTCTCGGAGATGGAACCAGGCGATGCTCCTTCAAACTAGTCTAAATTAAGTACAAAATATAGTCCGAAATAAAATATAGTAAAATGCCTATATTTTGAATGACAATACTGCAAAGTGTAAATATCAAGATATGTTGGGTAACCAATTATCAGTACACACCAGGTAGCTTAACTGTATTATACACAAAGTGAACAAACTGACCCATCCATTCCAACCCCACGCAGGCTGTCCAGATTCTCCATGAGCTCCTCGTCAGAGCGGTAGGAAGACGGCTGGCCAGGGGAGCGGTTCATAGACACACTGCTCTCAGAAGTGTACCTGTGCATGCGCGCATACAAACACACACACACACAGACAGACAGAGAGAAAAACAATCAGCAAGGGTCACTAAATAGAGCACATTTGACATTTTCTAAATATGCTATTCTTATTCCCAAGACTCCCAATACCAAAAATAAAATGATGTCAGTAAATACAATTGGATTTCTTACCTTATGTGATTGATGCCAGTGGCCATGACCTCTATTTCCTGTGATAATGTCAACACAAAGATGTCCAGAGTGATAGAGAGCTCGTTCAGATCTACTGACTGAAGAGACTCTGGATTTTCCAGACAACTGATCAGCTCACCTGCGACAACACAACATAATAAATAACTGAGAATTAAAAGAATACTCCCCCTATGATGTTTTAACTATATGGTTGCTGTTGTTCCTCTTTCAGCTGCTCCAGTTCGGGGTCGCCACAGCGGATCGTTGGTCCGCGCATTTTGATTTGGCACGGTTTTTACGCCGGATGCCCTTCCTGACACAACCCTCCCCGATTTTACCACGTAGCATCAGTGTGAAACTAAAGAAGCAAACTTTATACGCTTTAGACTTTTTTGCTGTAAGGGGAAAATTTCTTTAACGGCTCTGTGCTTTGGATTCTCACCGATTTGAAAAGCACTGTGAATAAAACTATCTACAACATAAATGTGACATTGCACAAAATTATGGTCAAACTCTGATATCCAGACACCCCATGTTCAAGAAAGATTCCCTAATATTCCGTAACTGATCAGTTCATTAAGTGTTAATCCGAGTCAGACAGTGGTTTACATACCCAGGCAGGTGGGCAGTGTCCTAATTGGCATGGAGCCATGGCAGCTTTTTGTGCTAAGTGAGCAGACGAGGTGGACGAATAAAGGAGGCATCTCAGGCTCAGGCGCTTCCAGAATCGAGTCTCCATCCAGGATGCTGAAAGAGTCCTCATCCTGATTTACTGTGTTTGACTCGCTCCCAGAGTCGTCTCCCGCTCCCTCCTCCATGTCTCCTTCCTCAGCTTTCCCGTTCCCTTGGTCCTGATACTCCACCTCCAGATCCGTGTCGCTTTCTGACACCATGCAGCAGCCGGACACATTCTCTGCGAGTTAGGTTAAATATAGTTAATAAAAAGTACTATCCAAACAAGCAGTAATAATATTCTATTTAAGTGAAATAAATCAAATGTAACGCACGGCCTTGAGTGGCTTATTGCTTTATTTTAGAACGTGAGGGTTGAAAGATGTTGTTTTCAATAATCACTGTACAAATATTTAATTGCATCGACTAACTATGCCTTTACACTAGCAAGAAACAAGTCGCCACTGTTACAGTCATCACTTGTGGGCGTGGCCTGTTCTGCTTTTTCGGGGGTTTTTTTCTAGGCTACAATCTACAGACATCTATGTGTTCCTTTTGTTTATTTACTGCAATTAATACTACAATTTTGTATTAAAACTTTATTTTAAAAAAATTAATAACAAATTTTTTGTGCTGTCTGTGTGTTTTTCATACTATATTACCTCCCGAACAGAGTTTTTAAACAGACAGTACTCTTAATCTGTGACCTGTGAAACAGTATCAGGATGTATTTATTGATAGAGACTTTAAAGCACTTCTGTAAGTCGCTCTGGGTAAGAGCGTTTGCCAAATGCCATAAATGTAAAGGTAAATGTAAAACTCAGGAGCAGGTAGGAGATAAATGTGTAGCATTAGTGGATTTCCCACCATCCTCTGTGGCCAGCTCAGCCTCAGAGACATCACAGTCCTCACTGGGCCTCCTGTCTCTCTCGTCATCTGAATCCTCCTGGAGAGAGGGATAAGTAAGGAAAAGCTTATGAACTACTGTAAAAAGATTCTAGGAATTTTTAAGACAAAAATTATGACACAGTTTTAAAAATAAACATCTATGTAAGCTCACGTCGTTCGTTGAGGACTGGGGGCAGTAGAAGAAATAATGTGGATTGGAGGGAACAGTTTTAAAATGCTGAGCTCCAATCTCTGTGAATTTTTCCTATAAAAGAAACAAAGATATTACTGTTTACACAGCAGATGTAACAGTCACTTGATTAACGTCATTCTAATTTGATGTACAACCTGTATGATTTTGTGCAGGTCAGGGTACACCTCACACTTCTGCTGTGAGTGGAGCAAAGACAGGGGGAATTCTGGGATTCTGAGGGAACGGGGTTCATCTGGGGCCTCAGGAGTGCTGGGGGTGGACACTTTCCCTTTAGACTCCACCTCACTTACATCCTCCAGCTCAACGCTAAGCAGAGGACATTCAACAGATGTAGACAACAGATTCAACACACTGTGGTAAAACCTATTTGAGTTTAAGAGTTTAATTTATTTGAGTCTATTTGAGTCTAAAGTTCCTCCATTCGATCCTGAGCTCAGGTTACTGTGGAGTTTCACGTTTTCCTCGTGAGAGTATGGTTTTTACAGGTTCTCCAGTTTCCTCCCACCTGATAAAAACCATGGCTGTAGGTGGATCATCTACTCTAAATTGCCCCGGGTAAGACTGGTTACAAACATGAGTTTGAACTAACTAACTAACCAATGAACCAACAAACAAGCGAGCAAACTAATTGATTGATTAATTAAATGTTCATTTACACGTTTATTGATTATTGCTGTTATTTACAAGTATTCATAACCATTCCTGCTCTTGACATTACCACTAAAGATACAGGTTAAAAACTCCTCTTTTTAACCTAAGCAATTCACTTCTCCTTTTGTACATGACATTTTTGTAGTCCACATACTACAACGGATCAGAGTGATTTCCGCAGCTATGTCATTAAGGCAGATTCATTTTCCCATCTCCATGGCCGTCTCTAAAGTGCCAAATATGTGATGCAGACATTTATCCATGAAGCTGTTACCTGGATGAGGAAACTAACATCACTCTGCGTGTTCTCTCATACTCCTGCTCTCCGACGGTGAAGGTGGCCCCTGGTCTCAGAGTTTTCTTTGTGCTCTCGGCTCGGTGGGGTTCGTGTTGCTCACGGAATGTGCGTACATGACCACACAGAGTCTGCAGGAAGGAAGTGATGTCGATCTCCTGCAGAGATTCCTCACAGTAGTCCATCGCTGTCAGGACGTCCTGAGAGGAGATATTGTATGCCAGCTGCAGACTGCGGAACACACCTGTGAAATAGTGCACACACACACACACACACACACACACACACACACACACACACACACACACACCCTTTGTGAAGCATTTACATTGACTTTTGCATTGCTGAAGTTAAATAATGCAATGCCTACACCAGCACCTACAAACACAATTTTGATATCTCAGTAATCAAAGGGATTTTTTTTTGGATCTTTTAGTTTCTGGAGAAAATACATTCTTGAAGTAGAGACAAGCTTCCTCAAAATTCCCACTTATTTCTATTATGGAAACATTTGCACCTCTACATAAATATATGCACACACCTCACACCTATGCACGCATATAGACACAGAGGGAAAAAAAAAAAAAGAGACGCAGAAAGACACATCAGATCAACACGTGCACAAATAGACACAAATAATTACAGACATCCAATACATGACCAGACAGACACGCAAATATGAATACAAACACACATGAAACCCACACACAAAGACACACAATGCATATACAGACAATACACCACACTTATTTCGCTGCATGCTGTGACATCACGCTGACTTATCCCTCAGTATTCTGTACACTGTACTAAATAATGCGACCACAACAGAATGTAAAAGCTGAACATCATTTCTAATACATAAAGTAAGCACAGAACAGTGTGTGTATAAGTGAGTGCATGTGTGTGTACCCCGGACGTAGCTCTGGTGGTAGTGCTCTTGAAGCAGGTTACAGTAGTTGGCCAGCTCTTTCTGTCTGTGGGAATGAGTGCCGAGCTCTGACCAAGACAAGGCGCTGCTGCGCTCCTGAGAGAGAGACCTGAACCAAGCACACCAACACACACCATCAGTAATGACACAACACGCACACTGACAACACACACATGCATGCTGCCAACACCCTTAACAGCCATTAAACATTCAGGCTGGAAGAAGAAGACCAGAAAACCACACACATATGCAGTTAAACCTGTATATAACCTGTATATAACACGGTACACAATAAAGTGGAAATTAAATATGTTTAGCAGCCTAGTGCTCTCAGGCGGACTGCTAAAATGTACAAACAACACTCGTGAACGAGCACTGGGTAACAAGTTTTTTATCATTTAGTTGTGTTTTATTTGTTCTGGGACACAACCGATATGTAAATTTCATGATAAGATTCCACAGATGTGCTTAAATATTCAACCCCCCTTTGAACCCCATTGCAGTGTTACAACTTAGAATTGAAACGGACTTAATTGAGTTTTTTGCCATTTGATTTACACAATATGTCTGTCATGTGAAGGTGCAAAATATTACACAAAACATGATTAAACAAAAAAGCTACAAAAGATTTGTTGGTTGCATAAGCATTCACACTAGGGGCAAATACTTAGCAGAATGACATTTGACTGCAATCATATTTATGTCTCTGTTAGCTTAGCATCAGGATCCTGATATTTGTTCCTCCATTCTTCTTGAACTTTACTCACACGCTGTTAAATTAGATGGAGACTGTTGGTGAACAACAACTTTCATGTCTTAATGAGATTGAGGTCTGGGCTTTGACTGGACCATTCTAACACATTCAGGTACTTGGTTTTGTCAGCAGGTATAGGGTCCATTTGGAAGGTGAACTTCTGCCCCGTCTCAAGACTCTAACAGGATCTCTTCTAGGAATCTTCTGGGATATTTGGCTCCATCCAGCTTGCCCTCAACTCTGACCATTTTCCTAATCCCTAATGATGAAAACCATCCCCACAACATGGTGATACCCCCACCATGCTTCATTGTGTGAATGATGTTTCCAAGGTGATGAGCAGGACTGGGTTTCCACCAAACATAATGGCTTGTGCCAAAGTCAAAATGTCCAATTTTAGTCTCATCACAGCAGAGAGCCCTTTTCCCACGTTTTCTGGCTTCCAAACAGGATTTCATAAGGCTTTCTTTTCAATAATGGCTGTCTTGCCGCTCTTCCGGGAAATCTCAGACATTGACCTACCTCCCTTCTCTCCCCGACTCCTTTTTTTCAATATATTGTGCAATGTAAACAACCAACTTCAATCTGGCCAAGTTCAGTCTTAAACCACATAAAGAGTATGGGTGGAGTCATACTCTCCACTAAATATAGAAATATGACAATCATATCAGTAAAGTCCTGTTTAATTAAACCTATTAATGTCTGCTTAATTTTTGATCATATAACTCAAAGCCAATATTCTTGCTTATCAGGATTTTTAAGTTTCATATCGGCCATGCCCCAATTTGTTCCCTGTAAGTATCAATGATTGTCCGCGGCTGTAGGCTTCAATCTAATTAAAGAAAGCACAGGTAATATAGCAGGCTGCATCCAAAGCATGCGTTACAGATCTTGAGGAAAAGCCAGAAGGAAGAGCAACATGTTTTCCTACAGGATTGTGCATAAATTGATTTCAGGCTTCAGAAACTGGAAGGACAAATGAAAATCATACTTTCATTGGAAAAATAAGCATTTCAGAAAAAACGAAGTGTGTTTAGCCATATTGGGATGAAGAATCAAATCTGCACATCTCCTTTGTGATAAAACTCGGGAATCTGGAATCTTGGCGCTAACCAAGAAAGAGTGAATATCCAACAGGTTCCTTTTCCTATGAACTTCACATTGTAACATTATTGGATAATGAGTGTATTCATAGTACACCACAAACACGATATTGTATCTCGCGTGAATACAAAGTCATGCTTTATATTTTGCTTTCACAGGGGTGGAGGAAGAAAAAAAAAAAAACACCTGCATTGCCATTCTGAAACAGATGTTAAAACACATCTCAGCTCCCCATATAAGACTCATTTCATCCAAATAGCACTGTTGTTAATCACAAAACCTTTAAGCATTAGTTAAGTCATTAGTTTAGTAATTTCATTCTCCAGGTGATCTTCAGTACAGGGGAAATGCAGAAGTACCCATCAGTATGTCACAATTTGCCTGCTACACACAGACACTGGCAAGCAAGCAAGCAGACAGACAGAAGAGATTGATTTCAACAGGAGGTCTGCAGCAGGAGGTGCATGAGTTATAAACTGACCTACAGTCGGGTCCCAAATTCTGAGTCCACTGCCAAGTATAAAGCTTATCAAGAACAAATATCTTGTTCCAGCAGGACTGGGCTATTACCAGGGTTTGACATTATATTGCCCCATGTTAAATACAAACAGGACTGTGCCTAAGGGAGTTCCATGCTCAGCAAAATACAGAGGGTAATTAATTAAACAAAAACCACAGTGTCTCCTGAGGTGAATTTAATTCAATTTGGAAACGACATTTCACGCTGCAGAAATCCATCATTTAAAAATGAGAGAAATCTGTTTCTTTACTGTTTGAAAAAAAATCTCAAATGAAAGCGAGTCTCGCATATGAATCTCAATAGCATTTTCCAAACTACTTCGTTTTTTATTCCTTTTTTATAATTATTATTACATTATATACATCTTATGCACAAATGCTAACATATTTATGTCTTAAAACAGCATAACAAACATCTGATACTGACTCAGTGTGCTCATCTATGCCTTTTGCATTAATGTCTCTGCTGCTTTCATCCAAACAGAACACACATTTTTGTACTGACATTAGTGAAAACTATTGTTTGAGAAATAAACTAAATTTGTGTCTGATAACTGAAGGTGAATTCAGACTTTTAGACACGACTGTATATGCAAATTTGGGGTGGTAACTATTATAGTCAGTGTGGGATTTAAGACCTCGTACTCTGTAGGCTGCTGTAGCCAGTGTATCAGAGAGAAAGAGAAAGAGAGCGAGGAAAAGCCTTTACATTCCTCAACCCTTCTCAGTGAGGGTAATTTTGGCTCTGCAGCAGCAGCTGGAAGCAGTAAGCATTGCTACCTGGACTTCAGCTCCTGATTGAGCTCCCAGGACAGTGCATCTTGAGATCTATTCTCATCGAAAGGAAAAAGCAGAGATTAAATGCTATAAACCAATACTATAAAGAAAAGTTTCCTATTTTCTCCTCACCTCAAACATCGTCCATCAGTCAAAGCATAGCTGGCATCAAAGGTTTGCAGCCTTATTTTTTTCCAATGGTGCTATGTGGCTTCTATCACTAACAGGTCATGGAATCTTGTAAGCACTGCTTTAACACCGTGCAAACTGCATGTTCTCATAATACAGCAAACCCAAGACACTAAACATGGCTTGGCTCATTGACTATATTTGAGATAAAGAGGAAAACTGATTCTTTAATTAAAGAAACACATGCAAGATGTCAAGGTCATTGAAGCTTATTGTGAGGGTTTACAATTATCCAGATTATTTTGGACTGTTTTTTTTTTTTTTAGGCATTTGCCAATTATAAAAGTTCCATATTGCATATAACCTTTAACACAGTTATCAACTTTTAACAAGTATCACAATACTGTATTAGTACGCATTTACCAGTGCCTGTGTACACAATTTAAATATATTAATCCTCTTCTATAATAAAAAGAATCATCCATAAATGAATATGGAAGTGGAATATTCTTAATCTATAAAATTTTCTTATTTTCTTATTTATGAATGTATATTTTATTTCTTTGCTGGTTCATCTCTTCTTGTTTTCCCTGCTGGCTGTATTTCATAAGGATAATAAGATCATGTCAACCAAACCTGATAGGTAGGGTCAGATATTATTACTGGTTTATGGAGTAAGACATGGTCAATCTCTGTGCATAGTATCAGGACCAAAAACTAAAAATAAATAATATATAATAATATATAAAGAACATACATGTCTTGTATATCAGTGTATTAACTATAAATGAACTTCTTGTTCAGGATCAAGCTTCATTATACATCATGCATCATTTCTAACATGGGTTACATGGGACCACCGTTTAATCTGAATTGCTTGTTAGCTTCTCAAACATACTTGTCTATTTAGTTAGTACAAGTAGGGCAAGCTGATGTAGTTAATTAGAGAACCACTTTAGCTGAGAAGTGAAATGGCTGCCTGTTCAATAAAACAGCCTGCTCCCATATGTAACACTGTGCAGGTGATCATCGTCTAAAATGGCACATGCTAAATCAAGTTATTGTCTCAATTATTTCTCTACCAGTGAGTGGTGAAACACATTTGAGAGGGAATGTGTCTAAGTTAAACGCAAAGATCATGCGTGTGTGTGTGTGTACCTGAGGAAGACGTCTTTGGGCCGACGGTTGGAGTGCTGTTGGAGCAGCTGGTCTTTGAGTAAGTCCATGCAGCAGTTGTAGATGTAGACAGGACAGCGAGGACGAGCAGCATCTCCACCACTCTGCTGGGAAAGCTGGCGATGGTAGTCATGCTTCTGCGGCTCTGAAAACTGCACACTGTCCTTCTCTTCTATGGACAAGACTGAACACACACCAGTACCAGTATCAGTGTCAGTGTGACAGCACACTCAGAGACAGAGATAAAGAGAAAGATAGAGGGATAGACAGAAAGAAATTCTACATTAGGGAAGGGGGCTGACGCATTTAGGAAAGATATATGTGTGTGACTGTGTGTGTGTGTGTATGTATGTATATGTGTTAGAGCAAATAGACAAAAACTGATGTTAATGTGGTTAACCTTAAAGACGGGACTGAGCAGACATATTGTGTGCAGTCAGACACGCACACACACACACACACACGCCCCTCTAAAGCCTGACATTGAAGACTGCCAACCTGCGGGAGTTTGCTCTGAGTAGCGGTTCTCCTTCTCCTCCAGCTCTCCTGATAGAGCTTCAGCAGCCAACAGTAACTGTCTATCACCTGCCTCCACCACAGACTCTGTCTCAGCTAGAGGGCCGTTAATTGAGCTGCTGAGGGACCCACTCTGTGACTGGTTGTTTTCCAGACTGAGTGTTTCCTCCTCGTCCTCATCACAAGCACCACTGACTTGGGGTTCAAGTCCCAAACCGAAGGACATCAGGATCTGCACATCTGAAGCAGCAACAACAAAATTCACACATCCATTAAATTTTACAGTTAACCAATTACTTATTTACAAAGATAAAGTGTTAATGATGGTTATTATTGGCTTTGAAATGGACTCAGCCGGTAACTAACTAACTTTCGCACCCACATGCTGGTTTGCTACTTCAGTCCCAGTTGGTTCCACATCTGAGTGGGAAAATGCCCAGTCTTTACATAATCTCTGAGAATTTTTAAAGTTGTGTAGTATATCCAAGGCTTTAGCTGTTATGGTGTGTGTGTTTCTGAATTTATTTGAAGTTGTAAGCTGCTTCTGAGAATTCAGTTTGGTTTAAAATGCTGTAGTTTAGGCCACAGGTGATTGACTAGGTAGGCACACAATTTTCTGCATGCGTGTGTGCGCGTGTGTGTGTGTATTACCGGTGTAGGTGGCTGGGAGGAAGATGAGTAGCACTTGCTGAGCACTGATATGTTTAGCATAGCATTTCCACCGAGGAGACAAACTCTCTCTCTCCATCAGCACTGGCTCCTCATCCACCAGATCTGTGTTACTGAAACTCTGCTCACACACACAAACATATAAAAGACCTCACACATCTATATACACTTACTTTGTTAGACACACTTCTGGTGGCCCTGGTACCATTACCAGAGCTATAAACACCACCATTCACTACTCTGCTGAGGAAAACTGTCAACTACCCTAATAATACAATATATGGACACCTGACCATCACACCCATATGTGGGTCTGCCCCAATCTGTTGCCATGAAGTTGGAAGCACACAATTTTCTTGAATGTCATTGTATGCTGTAGCTTTATCATTTCCTTTCAATGGAACTAATGTACCCAAAACTGCTCCATCATGAAGCATGCCCCTGTGAACAAAGCGAGGTCCATTAATACGTGGCTTGCCAAGGGCGTGGAAGAACCTGACTGGCCCACACAGAGCCCTGACCTCAACCCCACTGAACACATTTGGGATGAATTAGAATGCTGACTGTGCCCCAGGCCTCCTTGCCTGACATCAGTGCCCGACCTCACTAATGCTCTTGTGGCTGAATCCTCACAGACACACTCCAAAATCTAGTGGAATCTTTTGGGAAGAGATGTTCAACAAGCAAATCCGCTGTGACATACCTTTGGACATATAATGTATTTGTTAGTGGCCCAAAGGTGGTCCTATCATGGTCCCCATACTAATAAATAGTGCACAGCGACAGATGCATACAGTTGTAGACAGTTGTATTTTATTCCAACCTGAATAAAATCTACCCCAGGACAGAATCCAAGCACAGAGTATAACAGCTGTGTGGCACATAATCAACTTCATGTCTTCATGAACTTCACGGCTGAAACCACTCACACGAACGGTATGATGTCAGACTGAACCAGCCCGATGAAGGGATCACAACAGAGGATCAGACACCATGTCAGCATGCTGATGGAAGTAATGAACAAAACACTGCATGATATGAGTGTGTGTGTCATACCTGCAGAGTGCTGGTGGATCCCGTCACCTCTTTACTGCTCCCGACTGTGTGGAAGGACAACACTGTGTCCTGCCTCTCTGTGGGTTTCAGACACTCTTCTATAAACACAAACACACACACACACACAAACACACAGGTTTTATCTTTGTGTGTTATTTCTTATAACTTGTTCATTGCTGTAGCTAAATAATGCCGATATTATATTTAAACTTTAACCTCAGTAACCAAAAGAAAATTTGTATAATTAGAGGGTTTTTTTATTTTTGAAATGTAATCATTATGTGGACATTTGAGGAGCTAAAACCTGCACATCCAAACCCACACACAATGAGGGCTACTCTGTCGTTTTGTCTGAGTGACCGATGCACATATTACTTATAATTAAACGTTAAGAAAAAGATACAGGATGAGCAACACACCCACATCTGAACAATATCAATGTCTCTGCTCAACAAGCAGTGTTTACTTTATCGTGCTGCACTTCTGTGTGTGTTGTTGTTCTACACTGTTGTACTATGTGCACTATGCGCACTTGCTGAGTTTTGTGTGTTGCATCATGATCCTGAAAACTCAAAATCTCATCCCACAAAAGATTTGGGAACACTACTGTCAAATACAACTACTCAAAACAGCTTCAGGCAGGAGAAAAACCTGGTGTGTCCGAGATAATATTTATAGCCAATATTTCTAATCTCTGCCCAAAAAACAGCTTGTATTTTGATGTGTAGCTAATATATCATCGCTGATCGAGTCTTGAGGATCTCCTCGGCTCAGTTAGGACATTCTGATTATGGTGGAAACTGAGTTCTTACATTGTGAATAAACTCACAAGGACAGTGACTGACAACCTTCCCAGTTTACCCTGTAAGATCCATACAACAACGAATTCACTGGAGCCAAATGTATTTGATTCAGCACTTAACCGCATCATAGCAATTCTGCATAAAATCAAGAAAACCTGTTGATTTGTTTGTTATAAAGTAACACACTGCAACAGGAAGTACAGGAAGTGGATTTGTGCCTTGCTGTGTGAATGTGGAATAAATCTACTGGACTTATATACACACAGTATTCACCAATTCACTACTTTCGATCACTTCTCTGTGCACGCTAATCCAGAAGCTCGATAACATTTTAAATAAATTTTTTTTAAAAAAATAACTCGTAAATTTTTTTTACTTGTATGTCATTACTCATATGTATGTGACACGTGCGTTTGTGTTTGCTGCATGTTGTGTGTTTACAAAGTCAGATTCCTTTTTGCGATCTACGGTTTAATTACCTTTAATTACGGGAAGCGAGAACGGGGCCACATGACCGTCCCTCTCCCTCTCCAGAATGTGATTCATGAAAGTCATGTGATCTCCATCAGCCAATGTTATCTCACGGTCACTCAGCTCATTCTGTAGAGAGCTGTGCAAAAGGCTGAGCAGCAGATCATTGGGGAGGGAAGAGGCATTCTGGAGCGTGTCCTCGTTCTCTGCTATAGAGGACAGTAGAGAGAAGAGACACGTGTGTGAAACAACACAGCAACCTACTAAACAATCACAGTCTGATTACCGTAAAAAAAAAAAAATCCCAAATTTTGAACATTCTGTGGAGCACTATTAAATCCATTATTTAAAAAAATGGAAAGAATACGGCATGACAATAACTCTGCCTAAAGGAGGCCATCCACCAACGGACAGTGACTGGGTAAGGAGGGCATTAGTCTAAGAATCGACCAAGAGGCCAAGGATAAATCTCAACGTGATGCTACCACCACCATCACTGTGGAGATGGTGTTATGCAAGGCACTATATAAGTGTTCAAAGGAGTGTATGTAAAGATGGACACAGTAGCAGTACCTTTGCTGAAAGTATAGAAGAAAAGCTCTATCTGCTGACACCTGGGCAGCAGCTTCATCAGGTCAAACTGAAAAGGCACCATATGTATGCTGTCAGCTGGAGCAGCACCTGGGGTCTCACCTGCAGTCACAAACACAGACACACACATCTATTTGGTGTTTTGTATTTGAAAAGTAATAGAGAACAGATATGAAAAATGCACAAATAAAGAAAGAAATGTGCCATTTTTCTGACCTGCTGCATCTTTGCTGTTGCTGAGAGGCTGTGTCTGATCTTTGTTTTTACACAGCTGTATGAGGTACTCAAACGTCAATAAGGTGGACATGCACAACTGATCACGAGGAAAAATCTACAGAAAAATATGATAGTCAGCACTGTAAGTCATGACATACACTATGCCTTTTCCCCAAATTGGTCATTTGACAATTCCCAACCTCTAGCCAGTTGTTCTCTATCACAAGATAGCTACCAACCAGAGAGCATGAGGGCTGGCACATGCCTCCTCTAAGACACATGAAGCCAACTACATCTTTTCAAACTGCTGCTCATGCGACATCACAGGGCAGCTTAACATACTCAGAAGAAAGCGCAAACTACCCTCTTCAGCACACAAGCTCAGAGGTCTGATGCCATCCCTCCCACCCAAAGAGCGGCCAAGTTTCATTTTGCAGGGGCAATTTATTGAAATAAAGCCTGTCATCAGAATTGATCAGATCACTCAGATTAGTTTTGAATGCTGTGTTTAATAGAAGATACTGACAGCCTGAGGGATGTCTTGGAAGCTGAGGTTGTGGAAGTGGCGCTGTTGCTCCGAGCAGCTCAAAATGCTCCCACTCTGAGGCTCCACCCAGCACTCTGTCACCAGGTTCAGCTCTGTCTCAACGTCTATGGCCTCCACCTCTGTGTCATTGTCATCATCAGTAGAGAAGCTGGGAAGACGAGAGCGAAAAATTAACTGGTTTACAAAATCAGTAATAAAGGAGTCACACTAACAAACCTACTATGAATATGGTGGTCAGAAAGCAGCAAAGCAAAGTTTAGTGATTATCTTGCTCAACTTTATGCTCAGGTTTAATAAGCAGAGTGCAAACAGTCCAGTTTAGCTTTAGCTTCCAATACTCTAATTTTACACAGGGGTCATTCCATCTCAAATGGTCCAATACAGGTTGCTTGACCATTTTTAATTTTCCCAATTTTTTTCTGAGTGATTACCTTTATGTATTGGCATTGCAAAACCACCATTTAAAAAAATAAATAAATAAATAAATAAATAAAATATATATATATATATATATATATATTTTTTAACCTGGTTTAACTATGAAGGCCATATTTGTGTCATGGCACACAACAAATTTTGGTTATACAGCTGTTTAGGAAAACCTCAATACTGTATCTCGGCTGAGGATGGTCTTAGCTCCTTGGAACAAAAACTGAACTCCAAAGCACATTACAAGGTACCTGTACACACAAACATTTTGCACATTCTTGTTCCTTAGACATAGAACTTAAGTCCAAATGTAAGGCTCAAGATTGCTCACAGTTCCACTTTTAGGATCACTTTATAATGAGAAGAGTTCAAGTCTCAGACTTAGTTTTTTAGGGGGTACCTAGGTAAGGATAGCTAGCATCCAGAACATTTCAGATTTGAGATTCCTTTTTTTTTTTTTTTTATGTGGGCAAGAAAGTTAAATTTTCTTAAAATTCCCCTCACTTTCGGGTTGACTTTCTCTTGTCACAGAAATAAGTCCTCTGTAGTAGCACTCTGCTGTAAAGAGTTTTGAATTTGAGATTCCACTGGTTATAGAGCTAGGGCTAGAATTCTGGGGAAAAGCCTACTGTATTCTTGCATTCTGAGAAATGAACAGATGTAATATAAGCATAACAAATAATAAAAATGAACAGTATTTTACAGTAATTATGTTTATGATTGACATCCAATAGCTTATGCTTGTCAGTGAGGTCTAAAATGTTACTACATTTGATATTGGCAACTGTAAAGCATGATCTATCACAGGGTTCTTCAAATCTGCAGAGGTTAGCTTCAACCTCCAAACTCACCTGCCTGTAATTTTCTAGTAATCCTGAAGACCTTGGTTAGCTTGTTCAGGTGTGTTTGCTTAGGGTTGGAGCTAAACTCTGCAGAACAGTGGACCTCAAGGGCCAGATTTGAAGATCCCTGATCTATCATGTTGGTACAGGTGTACAGTTGGTATGCGTGAATAGATTTTATCTAAATATAGAATTATAGTCTTCAGTTGGGTGTTTTATAAATGAACAGTGTCATAAACAGAGCTATTTCTGGGATTTCTGAGCTGTAATTTTATAACTATTACAATTATTGGACCACTTGAGATGGACTGATCCATAGTCAGACTTTGTGTAATCTATAATAAATAACTATATGTAAAAGAAGTAAATAAAAATGACCCAATAAAACAAACACTGTACATGCAAAAGACAACAAAATAAAATAGAATAAACAAAGACCTGAGGTGAATGGTCTTACCTGTCCTTGGTGGAGGTAGAGTGAGGAGGAAACAGAATGTACTGGACGATGCATGTGTGATGCTGTGTGTCCTGCAGTGCTGGAGTCCCCTACAGAGACATTTACACAACAGGCCAGATTAATAAACACTCCACACCCAAGCACCTGAACTGAGAAACACTGACAAAGGTGCAATGACTTCAGAGGTCCTTCAATGTCAAGTGGCATATATTTTCAGCATGAGTCTTAAAGCATCTGTTGCTAACCAGTGAGTAGACGCCCAAAAAATAAGCCATGTCTGAAATCCTTTAGCTTCCAACGTTGCCTACTGATTCTACTAGTAAAATGGAAACAAAAGTTACTAGCACAAACCCAGCTATCGCACTAGTGAGCATCTCAGATGGACACATGGATGTTGAACGGACACATGGGCTGAGGAATGGACACACGGACAGATGCATGAAGAGCCCGAAAAATAATTCTTTTTCCACTACCAGCTGCCCCTTGTGGCTGAAGTTGGTATAACATGCTAATTGTTACCCTTCCAGTGCATCTCAACCATGAGAGAAAAAATTGCATCTGTTTTTGTTATGTGTTTGTGTGATTTAAGTAGAACCTTTTGTGTTTTGACAGCCATGGGCAGCTCCATCACCATGTTGACGATTCCCTCACCACTGGCAGCAAAGTGGAAGCCCTCAGACAGACGGATCCTGCAGAGACACCAGGACACAGCACTAATTAGTCCACAACACCTATCAATCTAGCAAAACCTTATGTACAAGAGAAAAGAGCTGACATTGTAAAATGTCAAAATATTACACTCTGTATTACACTCTAAGAATGTAAAGAAAGTGTAGTGGACTCACTCAGCAAGTGTGGAAAGGATGTGTGCAACAGCGTGCACTGAAACTACACCCCCTGGGCCACTCTGCACTGTCCACACCCAGCGCTGCTGCAGGAAATACCGTGAGAGGAACGCCATCGTGGAGGAGGCAGTGCGCCCTGCAGCCACACTGAGCGGCTGACCCAGACCCTCCAGATTCAACATGAAGGGTGTGCGGAAGTCTGTAGGAAGCTTCTCATACCTACAAGAGCAAAAGATAGTTTAAAGTCACAAATAGAGGGTTTCTTTGTTGAACATATAAACTGCTGCTCACCGGGTGCTTTTTTTTTTGCTTTCTTTTCCTGTGTAAACTCTATAAACTGTTGTGAGTGAAAATCCCATGAGATCAGCAGTTTCTGAAATACTCAGACCAGCCCATCTAGCACCACACACACCACGCAAAGTTAAGTCACCGAGATCACATTTTTTTATTCTGATATTTTATCTGAATATTAATTGAAGGTCTTGACCTTAAAAGTCTTGATTTAATGCACTGCACTACTGCCACCTGAGTGGCTGACTTCATGAGCAGGGGTACAGGTGTTCCTAATAAAGTGGATGGCAAATGCATAGTACTGTGAAAATATCTTATGCACCCTAAATGTTTGCTAAAAAGTTTTTAATATCAAAATATAAAATTTTAGATTTTATTTTACAAAACATTCATTTTTATTAAAAATAAATAAATAAAAAATGCTTGTGTATGACAAGAAATATTATAAGCAAAAGACCTGAGCATGCAAATCGATGCAGCTTTACAGTCAGACGTGATCACAGGAAATTTGTGAAGTTTGACTGCTGTTAATTGTAATTGTCTGTATTTAAAAAACCTTGATTTCATTATTTTTGAAAGCTTCATCAATCTGCAGAATTTATTTATTTTTATTTATTTATTTTATTATATATTTATATATATATATATATATATATATATATATAATTTTTTATTTTATTTTTTTTTACACAACAGGTATTACTGAGCCAAACAATGTCTTCTGAGTGCTTGTGTGAGGTGTCTGCTGCTGACCTGATCAGTAGTTTTTCCAGAGGTTTGTTAAAGATGACCACACATGGCCGGTCTGATAGAGCAGGCTTTGGTGCTGGGAGAGGCGGGGACTTGGAGGGAGATGCATTACCCAGATTCTTCCGTTTGGTTTTTGGTGTGGCTTCTTTATTTTGCACCCGGTGGGGGAAACGAAGTCTGAGAATCTGCTCTCGCAGCTCATCCACAATCTGCCAACAGAATAATAGAGAGAGAACAGAGATCACGACTGTCTCTCCCAAAGCACAGACTTTGCATAAACTGTATAGTCTGAACAATTTTCTTATTAAAAATCATTAAAAACCAGCTTCTAGTTCCTATGGCCTTAATTTCTAGAATGTTTCAGAGAGAAAATGGTAAAAGCAAACACTTTTGTAGATCTTCCTCATAGATAAAAGTCCAGAGTTTAAAGACAAAGAAATTAGAAGCTGATAAACTTTTGCTTAAACCACTGCAAAGCTTTTAGAGAGTTGAACATCTGAGCACAAAATGTTAAAGGTCTGATGTCAGACACTGTATTCTTCTGTAGGGCTTTACTAGTTGTGCTTTAATGTACCTTGTTCCTGGTGTGGGCAGGGGTTCCTATGGGGAAGCCCAAACGAAGCACCATGCATGGAGCTTTGGAGATGAGACGTACCAGGTAGAAGGAGATGGGCAGGTGGGCAGCAGCACTGTTAGGTAATAAAAAGACCAAGAACACTTCATCATCACTTTATCATTTTGCTAAATTAAAGTTTTTTTAATGACAGTGTACATTATAAGTCATTATATATTTTTTCAAATGTAAATATCTTTATGTAATGTTTTTATTCCAGACGGTTTTTATTGTACATCAATATGCTGTTAAGTATATTCTCAAAGTCAAAATGCATTATTTGTCAGCAGACCTTATTTATAAAAATTAAATCTGAAAAACGTACAGTCCCCTCCGAAAGTACTGGAACGGCAAGATCAAGTCTTTTGTTTTTGCTATACACTGAAGACATTTGGGTCTGAGTTCAAAAGATGAATGTTTTTACAAAACACATAGTGCTTTGAAACTTTGCCCAAATACAGTATCTCAAAAACGACATCTTAACTGGGTCACTCCGATGCTTTCATATAGCTCTTCTTGAGCAGTGGTTTGTTTCTAGCCACCCTCTGGCACAGTCCTAAGTTAGGCAGAGCTCTTGAAATGATTGTCTGGTGCACCTTCACTCTCATTCACTGTCCTCTGGTACTCCTTCAGAGTGACTGTTGGCCTCACTGTGGCTTCATTCACCAGACTCAGTCTTGTTTTCGAGTTCTGAGGTAGGGCCTTTGGTGGTGTGATGCAGCTTCCATTTCCTTACTATTGATCCAACTGTGCTTATTGGGACGTCCAACCTCTTAGATATAACTTAATACCCTATTCCTAAGTTATGGAATTCCATCTCCTTATCTTTAACTTTCTTAGAACGCTCCTTAATCTTCATCATCACTGCTTTCCATCAGATTGACAGTCTCTTCAATGACAATTCAACTGAGGTAGAATAGAGTAGTATTGTTTCACAAGTAAAAACCAATTATTAGGCAACTGTGTCCTTGTTAAGACAATATCTTATCTGGAGCTTCTGGAACATCGGGGGTGAAATAATGATGCAAACAGCATTTTTGCATTTTTGCATTTTAACGGTTTCTACTTAGATTTAATGTTGTTGAACGTCCAAGAGACAAGTTAGTTCCTGTTCTCACTTACATTATAGCTGCAATAAACAGTCATTCCCACATCAGTATTTCTGTCTCTGTCTCTCAAAAACTGCAGTTTGTCATTTACTGAGAAACCAGAAACCAGTGTCAACTCCTCTGTCCGGAAGACTTTCCTGTGCTGATAAACTTCACAAAGCACCTCACAAACCATAAACTCCTTCCATAAATGTTAAATAAATGTCTCCTAACAAAATTCGCCACCACTTAAATGATTATAGGTTTTACTTTGTTAAAAATGTTGTTTTTTTTTTAAATCTGTTTATTAGTAGTCTTGGACCATGGGGCGCGTCCGCAGTACAAGTCCCTGTGAATGAGCTGTTACTATAGAAACAATACAACAAGGGCATTAATATTAACCTATCGTTCATGTTATAGCCGGAACTACGTGTGCTGCTATACTAAAATAATGCACACTTTCAACCGCGCTGTGGTATAAGTGTATTCCTCAATTGTTATTCAGACAAATCTGATCAATTCCATCTTGGTGAGGTGTTGATGATTAGTGATACCTGTAGATGAGTTTGACGTAGGAATAGCCCTCCACCAGGACAAAGCTGCTCCAGTCCCTCAGCAGGGAGGTGAGGGCTGAGTGGGCTATTCGGCACTGGATGGTGCTGAACCTGCCGTTACTGCCTGCACTGTGGACGTGTTTTGGAACGGGACTGTAGGAGGGACGTAGGGCAAATATAGTGTTAATGCTCTGCTTGAGTCAGTTCAGTTGTTTTCTTAGGCTACTATGTATTTATTAACTTTTAGTATGTTTGTAAGTTATTCTTCCTGTTTGTCATTTTTTTTATTACAGCCTGGGACAATGGGACACAACATAATAAAAAAAAAAAAAAAAAAGGTAACTCACACATCGTGTTCCAGGATGATGGCGATACGGTGCATGTGTAACCAGCGCTGCCAGAAGTTAGCATCCATGGACAGGATGGGCTTCCAGTAGGAGGCAAACTGCGAATGGCTGGAGTCTTTTGAGCCACTGTGCTGTAAGGAGAGGACCTGAAAGAGAGCAGGCTTGTGTTAGGAACAGGGATACCTCTTTCACAATGCTTCTCCACACTACTCGCCTAAGGTCATTTTCAAACTGTCCCCTAAATCATATACAGCTTTAACACAGGATTTTTTTACAGAACAAAGCAATTTTTGAAGGCCAGTGAAGTGTTGATTTTTAAATACAGACTTTAAAAAAATTACATTATATTTTTCAGAATAATGTCTAAATTCAGTAAAAGTCACCCACCATGGATCCTTTTATAACCCATGTAGCCCAAAGGGTCCTTAAAGTTAAAATGTTGACATGACATATCCACACCAGTTAAACCAGTGAAATTAGAAGTAGATATAAGTAAATACATACACAGACACACACACACACACACACACATATATATGTATGTATGTATAAGAGCTGATGTGTTAGGTGAACAAATTTGAGAGTTTCTTAATGAACAGTGTAAAGATATTAACTATGGAGAATTTTGTTGTCCTTCTGACTTCTGACAGAGATACTATAAACATTTAATCGCTGTAATAGACAACAATTATATACAAGTTATTTACAGATACTCACTTCACTTGGCAATAAAGCAGTTGGGTTTTCACGGTTGTGCCATTACTTTTGTTATTTTTTCAACATTACTTTTCAAATTTCCCTGTCCCATCCACGTCTTTCTTTTAATGACTCTTTGTGGCCCAAGAACTGGCTATTTTGAGTTGGAAATGTGTGGAAAGGTCCAAATTTTGGCCCCAGCGACTCAGGAGAACTGTGTATATACTTTGAAGTGACCGGACTTATGTTTGACTCAAGGATGTTTCTCTGCTCACCTGAGGGTCTTTATCAGGTCTGCTGAATGGTGATCAGACATGATATGTTGGAACAGAGATGACAAGACACCATGACAGGTGGATGATAAGTGGGGTATCAGAGAGATTACTGCTCTTACTGGTGTGGTGGATCCAGGTGGGATGTAGAAGAGAGGCACGCCATTTTTAGTGCTTTCAGGAATCGTGTAGTGTTCTGGGATGGAGTTAAAAGACTGCAGATGAACCAGCATTTGGTCTGTCTGGTTAATGCTGCAGGGAAAAACATAGACACTGAAGGTTGTAAAGGAAATATACAGTACATTAATGTCCACAACTAAATCCAATCCCAAGAACAAATTCATGAAAAAAACAATACTTACGCTGAAGCATTTTTTTGTGCATCTGTTTATAATACAAGTCTAATAAAATGCATGTTTTATTCAGATAGATTTCAATTTTGTTTGAGGATTTCTCAAACATTTTATTAATTAATGTAGTAAATTTATAAATTTATGTAGTCCCTTGTAGTTCAGTGTTGTTCTGTGTTTGTCTTATGCAGCACCCTGGTCCTGGAGAAACGCTGTTTCGTTTCACTATGTACTAACTGGCTGTATAATGACAATACACTCCAATTGACTTGACTTGACTTCTCCTGCAGTTAATAGCTGTCTGTCTCAGTTTTAAACACTCCGTACTCTTAAATAAACGGCATCACCAGAATAACAATTTGGAACTGTGTTTGATAACTGAATAAAACTGTTCTCGTTTTATAACTGTATAAAACTCAGATTTGCCTGTATCCAGAAATATGTTTCTTTTATAAAACAAAAATACAAACACACAATCAGCCAGGTTAGCATTTCAGGATAAGCTTTTGTATTTATGTGTTGTGGCAGGTGTGTGTATTACCCATGCAGCGTGTTCCAGAAGCGGCGGATAACGGCGGTGCGGTACGGGCTGGTGATGGGTTTGCGTAGCGTACAGCTGAGGTCATGCAGGATGTCATAGCTGCCTTCCATAGTCACCTCCACCCACGTGCTGCGCTCAGCAGGGAGAAGCGGCCATGACGCCACGGCCACGTATTCAACGCGCATGTTGTGCTTCCACAGCAACACCAACTTCACCTCCAACTGTGTGCCTCCTAAAGAGAGATGGAATGTGTGAGACAGAGTGAGCAGGTCATACCAGTAACCCTACTCATTACCAATATATTCGGCTGATATCACAGATTCATTTATTTCTTTTCTTAACATTAATATCTTACTCATGTCTCACTGGATTGTTATTGCTGTTATAGCGTTCATGTAACCTCTTAATGTTAGCACACCGTTCCTTTTATCTGTATATTTCTACTAATGAATATGTTCAGCTTTGGATGTTGTAGGGGTGTAACACAAAATTTGACACCATGTCGATATGGTAGTGTCTCGATACAGCAAAAATAAGTATCGCCTGAATATGTGCCTTAGGTTTCCATTTTCATTTGATTGAAACATTAATCATTATAAAAGTACAATAACCAAAACTTAATATTGACACAATGTTTTGCGTGATCCACTCAGACTCGTAGAAGCATATTATCTAACAAAAGCTGAGCATTAGTATGTAACAAAATTAAACATGGCTAAATAAACATTAGCTCAGGGTTGCCAGGTCTCAGCAAAATGTCCACCACCAAAACCACACAAAAAAACCTGAAACTTTTCCAATTCGGCAACACTGTTGTGCCTCTCTCTTTCAGATGAGTGTGACTGTGATTAATGTTAAACTTTATTTTGAAGTATGTTAAATGTATTGCTTGAATCGAGAGCCTCGTATATACACTACGATATGCTGTATTGTTACACCCCTAATATTTTGTACTCAATACAACCATGAAAGCCATACTGAAGTGAGAGAAACAATCATTAAAAGCCAAAGAAATAGAGTGATAGAGAGAGAGAGAGACATAAAGACAAAGAGTATGTGTACTTACCCTTAGTGAAGCTGATGTCACGGATGGTGTAGCCCTCTCTCAGCCTGACCGATAACACACTGATCAGATCTGCATGCACTTCTTTCTCCGTGTGCTTCTTCCTGCGCAGCCCCAGTGCTGGATTCCCGCTTGCTGATACTAGATGCTCGTTAAATAACCTGTGCTGGGAGACTACACACACATACACACGTTTTTTTAAACCACAAATTTCTCACATTTGAACACCTGACCATTAACCAGCTCATATCCATCACACTAGTGTGCAGAATGAACACACACGCTTCTACTGCTGAATCTCAGGTAATTCAAATTAGAGGGGAAAAAAGGAGGAAGAGATGGGATTTTTTTACTTTCTTATGAGTAGGAGCAGAGGTCAGATATGAAGTTCAGGGCACAAAGAAAGCCCATGTTCATTAGCCCTTTCCTTCATTCATCATCAGTAACTGTGCTGGCCTGGGTCCTGGCCAGGGTCACAATGGTGTAAATTACTAATTTGTTCAGTAACAGTCCCATACACACTTCTTTTAAGAGGCTCTTCCAAGGCTTCTATAATACTCAACAAGAAGAAGTGGTCAAAAAATATACTAACATGAGAGGCAACATCTGATTATAAGACATCTATCTAAATAAGACTAATCAGACCACCACTGGGTTTGGTGAAAAACAGCAGGAATTTCTCAGAGGTGAACTTTCTCATATCTGACCTGTTAACATATTCGAAAGTAGAAGTAACTGCAGGATAGATATATACACACTCTCACTTCCTGCTGTGTAGTTTCACATACTAGTCAAAATAGATGTTAAAAAGGCTCATATCTCAAGCCGTGAAAAACGGAATGGTAGCACTTCTGCAAAAAGGTCATATTTTTATCGTCAGCACACAAACTGACAGTCATAAGTTCTTGAGCTTGTATTATGGGAATTGTGTTGTACTTTCAATTAAAACATTCACTTAAACAGTAGATCTTAATAAATTAATGAATAAGGGTAGGGGTACAAGGGTGAATGAAATGAAAAGCCTCATTTGAGTGGCTGCACATGCAACCGGAAGAACATGTTTCTAGAGGAATCCTGAAACTCATTAACAGTTAGGACACTCACGCTGAATGGAAAGGAGATTATGTAGAAAAATGGTACATTTTATGACACCTGTTTGCAATAAACAATGAAAAATAAAAAAAAATAAGGTTTTCATTTGAATCACCCTTATATTATATTATCATTTAAACGATTTTCAAAGTATCATTTCACTTTCAAACTTCCTTTAAAAGAAGAAAGACCCCAAATCCAGTCAAATCGTGTTCGTGTTAAAAGTCCTGCTCAAATCCTGCGGTTCCATGTCTTCAGCAGGCGGTGGGGTACTTACAGCAGTAGTAGTCGGGGTTGAGGGACTCGTTTGTGCGGAGAAAAGAGTAGGTGAGGAAGGAGCGATGGTAAGAGTTCATCTCTTGCTCCACCTGCACTGGGTCAGGACACAAGGACAGGTACGAGCCAAAAGTTGCCATAGAGATGAACTTCATCAGCTCCACGTTTGGGACATAGCCAAAGCTGCAGTCATAGGAGTAAGCTCCACCCACCTGATGGCCAACGAACCAAGTAAAATAATGAATTATAGAACCAATAATAATTAAGAATTATAATCTACAGTGATATGATGTAGTAATACTACTACTAATAATAATAATAATAATAATAATGATAATAAAAGTGTCAACAACAACTGTTTTTATTATTATTATTATTAGTAGTAGCAGTAGCATTCACTGTGTGACTAACCTGAACAAAAGAACAGGCAACGGTTCCACTCCTCAGCTGGTTCAGCAGAGTCTCACACACGGCCACGTCTGGCACACTCATCACTCCATCCGTGATAATTATTATACCTGCAGACAAATTAACTTTTATTTTAACAAGAGATTTTTAGGTCAGATCCCTCTTCTTTAATGGATGCTTAATCAACAAGACAGCTTCATTAGCATTCAATTAAATAAATAAATGGCACACATGCCTTCAAGTACCTAAGCATATTAAGAATATTTTCATATTCTCATCAGCTAGAGTGTCTTGGGGACATTCATTCATAATATATATTGTAGACTTGTAGATGTACTCACTGGACATTATGTCAGGGAGACCTGATAATTTTTAAAACACCTTTCAGGGTTAGGGTGAAAACTGTCTTCCAACCGAATATTACACGTGTGTTATTAGTCTAGGCGGTCTGGCGTGGCGCTCTACCTGCGCTAGAGTTCGATGGGAGGAGCTGAAGTGCCAGGATACCCTGACGCACCATACTGACCAGCCCCACATCCGCAGTTACCATGGAAATGCTCTGCTTCCACTGTGTCAGGTCTTCTGTTGTCTCAGCAGGGATGGAGCCATTACACTAAAAAATACAGAGACAATTCCAGTGTTATGAATGTGACATTTGAAGTCATGTGAAATTTCAAGTGCAGACATATTCACAAACCAAAAGACAACAAAAGACCCAACTCACATTCAAACCACAAGAGAAAGCAATACATACTGTATATCCATATAGCATATACTGAAGACATAGGGCAAAACAGAGTAGCATATATACTGATATAATGTTTTAAATGTTCACCTTTTTAAAATGTAAAGTTTTTCCATCTATATTATTAATAAATGCTTATAAAATATGAAAACAATTTTTGAGGAAAATCTGGTGTTATTAATGTGAAACTGTTCTGTTTTGCGTGTGACGTGTCTGAAATTGTACAGGCTGTAGAGATTCACAAGGCTGTATAAGCACTGTATAAAACTGAAGGGGGGGGGGGGGGGGGGTGTAAAAAAAAAAATTAAAAAATCACCACCCCCAAAATGCAAGGACTAACTACAATCCAGATGACAAATGTTTGTTTGCACTGTATACTTCAGGTGTGCTGACTTATAAAGTAAGAAATATGTATGCTTTAATTTTTTGCATTAGCCTAATTTTAATATTAGTATTGGCAGTGGTAGCTCGGTGGTTAAGATGTTGGACTAGTTATCGGAAGGTCATGAGTTCAATCCCCAGCACCACCAGGCTGCCACTGCTGGGCCCTTGAGCAAGGCCCTTAACACTTAACTGCTCAGTTGTATAAATGAGAGAAATGTAAGTCGCTCTGGATAAGGGTGTCTGCCAAATGCCATAAATGTAAAAATAAATGTAATATGGCCCATTGTGGTAGTTAGCGACCTCCTGAAATTAGCTTTATCATAACAGCAGTGATCGGACAAACTGAAGCTGCAAATAAAGTTAATTACAAGGTTATAGCATTATTCATTTCTGTGCAGTGACACCTTGGTAACTGTGGACTTACAGAGGCAGTACAAACATTATGGAAAATAAAAATGCCTGCTATATTAAAGGGAGCACTAACTACTCAGCAGGGTCTAAGACCAAACAGATAAAACTTCTTAAACTGGTTTCTCTTGCCTGCTTATGCTGCTGCTGTAAAACCTCGGCGATGTTGTTCTCCACAGCGCGGAGCTGCTGGTAGATCTGATGCAGGAACTGGTCCAGATCTGTGCAATCCAGTTGGCATCCCTGCACTAACACCTGCAAAGCAAAGCCAAGATATGCACTATGTAGCACTGAAAACCACGGAATAACAGTTCTCTTGATACTACTTGTGCAATAGCAAAGTTTTTTTTTTTGTTTTTTTTGTTTTTTTTTTTTACTGTTAGGTAAGATTAGTCTTTTTTTTAAGATTAGGTCTCTAATAGTTGATTTGTGGATTCAACATTCGTATGATTCCTGCCCATGTTCATGAAGCTCCACCCCCAGGATCTATGGTGGCCCAAAGAGTGTCTATAAAATGACTGACATGAGGTCCGATTGTGGACCGGATGTCAGTTTTCAATATGGGATTTCACAGACACGGCTTTATGCACTGCTTTTTATTATGTTCTACATATCTTCCAGGTAAGGAATAAAAAAAATCTACTATTGCACCTTTAAGTAAACTGTGGTAAAACATTACAGTGACATGCAAATGAGGAACAAAAACCCTTAGTGAATCAATAGAAATCCTTTCTACAAATACACAGAAAAAGTTCTAATTCTGTGTTTAAGAACCACCAGTACACACTAGACAACTGGCATTTGGACAGTGATAAATCCGATGCATTCTAATGCACATTTACATAAAGAAACACCCCTGAATCACCATATATGGTAAACAACTTTCCTTTAAATGGGTGTGTAATCGATTGCCCAATTACATTTATGAAACCTGTGATTACATGAAAATCCTTCATTACCGTTTTCTTTACATAATTGGGTATGTAATATATTGCAGTGTGAGCAATTTGAATGCACGTAAGAGGTTTCATTATTTGGCATTATTTGGTTGGGAAATTCCCAACCTGTCTCCATTTCTCACTGAAATGTGCCCATGGCTACAAACCCATAGGCAGAAAAGACTTGAGTGTGCAAAGGAATGCTGTTGTGCTTTTATTTATTTTGGACGTTCCAAAAGTAGGGTGAGTTGCTGGCAGAGATCTACTCAAATTGCACTTGGCAAAAGAAATCAGGGCATTCATGACTCTCAGCAAAGAGGTTCCTGCATGCCTTAAAAACGTGTTCCATGTGCAAAGTGTGCCAAATCAAGCAAGGCATCATCCCAATCAATCTTTAGAAGTGCCTTTTATGTGATTTTACTTTACATTTCATTTGTAACCTGTCTGCACCTTGTTGTGAAAACTATAGTCAGCAATTACACTGTCAATTATGCCAATATGAATAACAATAAAAAATGGGGGGCAGTTGTGGACTAATGGTTAGAGTCTCGGACTTGTAACCTGAAGGTGAACCTGAAGGTCATAGGTTCTAGTCTCGGGTCCGGCAGGGATTGTAGGTGGGGGGAGTGAATGACCAGCGTTCTCTTCCTCCCTCAGTACCATGACTGAGGTGAGACCCTTGAGCAAGGCACTGAACCCCCAACTGCTCCCCGGGTGCCGCAGAAAAAAAAGGCTGCCCACTGCTCCGGGTGTGTGTGTGTGTGTGTGTTCACTACTGTGTGTGTGCACTTGGATGGGTTAAATGCAGAAATTCCAAGTATGGGTCACCACACTTGGCCACAAGTCACTTCACTTCACTTCACTTCAATAAGAGGGATAATCAGTTTACCTGCAATTACACGTTTCTACAACTAGGGGTTTATGCATACACATGGTCAGGAGGTGTTCTAAATATATACATATTCTCAGGCACAAGAATAACTTGCTAAATCACATTCTATGCGTAGAATTCGTGCATATGCATAGGTGATAAGTAAGACCCCTGATTCATTATTTTCCTATGTGCCATGCTGAATACCCAAAATACTGAAATTTAATTTCACATGAAAGAGTATTATAATGACCTGGTGTGAGTTGAGGCCAACAATGGATGAATAAGCAAGGATGGTGATGAAGACCTCTGGCTGAAACAAGAAATCCGTGCCTGGGACTTTAAACTGTGCAGCCAGTCCGGCCAGACATCGACTCAGAGCATGGAAGACCTCGTCAAATATCATCTCTCCTGTACTGTCATCCTGCAACAGAAAGAGAAACATTGGATCCTGTTAAGTCAATAAAATATCTCCGATTTAGAACTAAAGCCAAAATATTATGACTAATAATACGCTCCAAAGACCTCCTGCCAGTCTGTACAAGACGTAGTCTATAAATTTAACCATTTCAAACAATGAATGTTTGAATATCAATAATATTAATATTATCTAATTCCTGCAGTTATCAGTTGATTCAGTTTAAGTCAAATGGGTTTTTGTTGTCATTCCTCTATATATCTTGTGTACATTGGAAATACATGAGCACAGGACAAAAAACACACAGAACTATATACACAGGACAATAAATACATACATATGACAATAAATACACAGGACATGGGCTGTAAACTGTAAATTGTTAACTATAGCAGCAA
Source organism: Pangasius djambal (assembly GCA_022985145.1). Classification (NCBI taxonomy): domain Eukaryota; kingdom Metazoa; phylum Chordata; class Actinopteri; order Siluriformes; family Pangasiidae; genus Pangasius; species Pangasius djambal. The sequence continues at coordinate 16,891,212 of CM040976.1, forward strand.
TATTGGCAGCAAAACAAGTTCCATAAATGAAAAAGCATCTGATGCAGCTTTGTAAAGTGCAGGTGTGCAATGTTTTTGAGTCATGCTGGGTTAGGTGTTGCACTAGCCCAGGTGACTGTTGGGAGGCAGCAGGGTGTTGAGTAATGTGACTGCCTCGGGGAAGAAACTGTTGCAGACTCTGCTGGTGGTGGCACAGATGCTCCGGTGCCTTCTGCCTATTGGCAGAATGGTGAAGAGTCCATGAGATGGGTGAGAGTGGTCGTCCGCAATGCTGGTGGCTTTGTGGATGCAGCGGTTGTTGTAAGAGACGTTGAAGGTTTGCAGAGAGACCCCAATGATATTTTCAGCTGTTCTCACAATCTGCTGTAGGCTCTTGCAGTCAAAGAATGTGCAGTTCAGCTTAAACAGCATCCAATGCAAAAGCCTGGATTTTAGCCCAACTGTAAGTTTATTTATATTAATATTACTACATTAGTATGTATAACTTTAATCTGGTAGATTCCATTTTTCTTTACATGTGCCTGTGCAGAAACATAACCAGATAGAGAAGCAAATATCTGCCATGACATGGTTAAGCTGTGGTTATGTTGCTCACTTGGAGAACCATTTTTAAAACATTTTGCTCCTAATTAGCATCTGCAGTGTTCTGGCTGTGCATGTCTGTCATTTGGAAAATTCAAACGAAAGGCTCCCGAGTGGGGCAGCACTCTTCCTGTCATCAAGACACTGTGCAAATAAAAGAAAATGAGGGAAAAAAAAAATAATTCAAACCAGGGGGGCCTCTGATGTCTCTTCCTGCTAAAATGTTTTTTTTTTATTTTGTAATACAATTACAAACGCTTATTTGAGGAAGTTCCACTGATGTTAAAATTTTGCACTGAATCTATTAAACTGTAAAAAGACATAAAACAAAACCTAAATAACACTTAATTTTAATAGAACACTATTCTAGCAGTTCATTAGCAAACGTATATATTGTGACACATACGGTGCATTGCAGAAAAGTCTTCATCATTCATTCATTCATCAGTAACTGGTGCTTTATCCTGCTTTATCCTGGTCAGGGTGGCAGCAGATCCGGATCTAATCCCAGGAACGCGGGGCGTAAACGCAAGGCAGAACGCCAGTCCATCACAAGGCACCATGCAGACACACATTCTCACTCCCAATTCACACTTACAGCGAATGTATCATACCCAATTTACCTACCAGTATGTTTTTGGGAGGTGGGAGGAAACCTGAGTAACCAGAAAAAAACCCAGAGAGACACTGGGAGAACATGTGAAACTCCACATAGCCCCAAGCTCTGGATCGAACCATGGACCCTGGGCCTGTGAGACCCCACTTCAAGTATCATGATATGATATTTTTGTCATATTCTCCATCTCTAGTACTGAGAGTATAATATAATCGTTCGAAATATCCAAGCAGGAAGTCACTACTTATACTAAAGATTCAAAAGTATGCAATTTTTGATAAAGCTCTGGTTATTTGTCAAATAACACTCATTATTCCTGGCCACCCAGTCATGAGATATTTCCTTTACAATCAGTGTGTGTACACTTTATGTACACTACCAGTAGGGTATTTACTAAAATAGGCAGTGGAGATTATAAGGCACTCTTACCACAATCCCGGTGGAGGGGCTGAGGTCCAGCTCGATGACGAAGCGGTACCTGCGGGCCAGGAAGATGACTCGCGTGGATGGAACCAGCAGGTACGGCAGCGAGGAAGGAGGTGAATCGGGCTGCCATCCTTTGGGGAGGATGCTCAGGACATCCAACTCTTTATCTGATTTAATCTGCAAAAACAAAACAACCCAGGAAAATTCACCAAACTGTAACGTACCAATAACACCTGAATGATGTACTTAAATGAGGTGTGGAAAGCTGGACAGTGTTTTCACTCAGTGGTCACAGTCAGTTTGTAATGATACAGGAGAAACCATCAGAGGGCACTATAACTTTCTATAAAATTTAGATGCACTGACTGTGAACACCACTACATGACAGACGGAAACGAAGAGCAAAAGGTCAAAACCGGATACTTCGGGTTCACAGTGACATGTTAGCAATTATCTGGAGACACGATGATCTGTGGTTCTGATTTCCCGTAAGTGTCACTGTTGGGGGGGTGAAGATCGAAGTTTTCCCTCCAACACGTGCCTGGGAATCATGTGGCCAGTAACCTATACTTATGCTCCACCCCTGAGCACCTCTGATTGGCTGAAGCATGGTTACATCAGAGTAAGACAATTCTACTTGGGTGAATTTTTTAACCAGACTATGCAATGTAATTTTTATGTTTTTTTTTTTTTTTTTTATGTTTTGCTGTTTTTTGTCTGTCAAGACGTTGAATTGAAAAAAGAAAAATGATGCATGCGGATAATAGGAATGCCCTTGTGGATGAATCTTAAAAATAATATACGAGTTGATGAGACATTTAATGAGTTTAAAATAGTGGTGGGATGATATATCTATTTGATGAGGGTGAAAGAAATCTGAAAATATTATTTCCAGCTGTAGCATGTTGCTGTAATGTGATTGTTTAGGATGGTGACAATTGATAATTGTCCTGTTAAACTGCTAAAGGCAATGAGTTACCTTTAAAACAAGTCAGCTTTAAACAATATTATAGTAGTTTCCCTGACTGACTAAATAAACATTAAGACTGATACCACAGAGTTACAGGGCATCCTGAAAAGCCAGGGTCGAAAGTTTATCATATTGGAGATATTTATATTCATCCACCCTTATTCTGAAACCAGAAATATAAAATAAATCTAAAAATCAGAAATATAAAATAAACAGTCTCACACACCAGCTCGGACTTAGGCGAGGGCCGGATGACCTGGTTGAGTCTGCTGAGGAACCAGGACAGACGCACATTGCGTGATATGTGGTTGTTTTCATTCATCAGCAAGTACACCTGATCAGCCTCCTCCACCTGCAGAAGTAATAAGGACACACTCACAGATGCATGTTCACTGAGTGCCTGTAAAATTCATACTGCCCTTGAGCATGTCACAGTGTATGACCACAGGCCCTGCACTGCAGCAAAAGAGCTGTATATGACCACGCCATGATTTGTGCTAAAAGCTGTTTACTTTTTAGCTGTTTACTATTTGTTTACTCATGTACAAAAACAGTAAGAAGGTGTAAAAGTGCAAAAACGAGCATGCAAAACGAGAAGAGAAGCAGCTCAGCCTCTGCAGCTAGATGCCTCTGTGTTTGCATCTTTAACTAGTTGATTAAATTAACTTCTGCATAGGACATAATAACATTGCAAAGACAAATGAGTGCTGAGGCTCTGCAGAAACTGCCTTCTAGGTTTAAAAAACAAAAACATACAATGAATGTGGCTGTGAACACACTGAGCCATATCAGGGAGGGGCAGATAAACAGCATGCAGATGACAACACTGGTTTTGTCTCCTCAATACAACTAATGATGGCAGACTCTCTTAATAAACAGAGGAAACACTTCCTAATGTCATCTGTCATATTCTGCACACTGGAAGCACGGATTTAATGTGTCATTTACCAGACCACATAAAGGCTTCGTAACATCATTTAAAACTGTTACAAGACATATACAATCATAAACTAGAACTGATTATCCACAGAAGTGTGCACAGTTACAGCAGAATATTAAATTAGGATTTCTTAGACATAATAAGTAACTGTCCTAAAAAAAAATCACAGAAAAACAAGTGAGTAAACAAGTTCCATAAATGGGCCATAAAAGAGCATGGATTATAAACGCATACTGTTTGCATAACAGCTAAAGCATTATGTTTATTATACTTACCTCATTGTCCTGTTTTTCTGCCATGCCGTGTTTACCATCACTAGCTAATTCGCTGTTTGCACAATAACAACAATTTTTTTTTTAAATTCCGTAGTGCTCAACTTAGCCTCTGCTGACTGTAGGTAACTGGCTGAATCCTAAACGCCGACCTCTCAGACATATAGTGCACTACTTAGGGTGAAGAAGACCATTAATATACATCCTAAGTAGTGCACGTATATAGGCGGTCGAAAGCAATTTGGCATTCAATCGTTTCCGACGGAAGACAAGAGAGAGAACACAAACTTCCGCCTTAGCGTTCATAACAATGTCAAAAGAAAAGTTCTTCTTCGTTACTAACCAATTCTTATTTGTTCTAAATAAAAGTTGTTATTTATGTAAAACAGAAACAAAAGCTAATAGTTCAAATAAATGTAAAAAAATAAAATAAAATAAAATTAAAATACGCAATTATTGAATAACCAATTCTAAATAAAAGTAAGATTCTAAAAAGTAAGGAGTCTTTAAACTTCCCGTTACTGGTCATAATGTCAAAATAAAAGAGAGATGTTCAGGGGTAATTCATAAATAGCAATACTAACAATATTGGTTTAACAATTAAGAATTAATATCTTCTTCATCATTATCTACTGTAAGTGCAATATCCTGGTCAGGGCTGGTTCATCCTGGGAAACCTATCCCGGGAAACCTGGGCATGAGGTGGGAATACGCCCTGGAATGGGATGCCAATCCATCACAGGGCACCATGCACAAACATATTCACACAACATTACACATTCTGTGCTTGGCACAGTTTCTCTAATTAAAAATACTGTTTATACTGAAAAGCATTGATGAAATAATGCTAAGAAATACGTTACAGGTGCAGCTCATGGCCAGAGATTTTGGTGGGGAAGGCCAACATTAATAATAGCCCCAAACAAAATTAAGTTGAGAGGCCGTAACACCTGACTTATGCTAAATTGTACTGTGTAGTGAATTCTTCAAGTAACCCTGTAGGAGCCGTGTAAATTGTCATGTCTGTTTAAACGTGAATATCATGTGATTGTAGGAGAAAAGGGAGTCTCATTGATTAGATAGGGTTAAAACACCTGTTGTTGTATATGTTCTCAATATACTTGTCCAGTATACCTGTGTCTTGACTATTGGACATTTGGACATCTTATAGAATTGTAGACATTAAGACATTTGGACATCTTATAGAATTGTATGTATTTATTTGGTTAACCTGTTCTATAAGATGTCCAAATGTTTTTCAGTAACGATCTAAGCAATCGTCTGAACTTATGTCAAAATGTATCAATACTTGCATGTTGGGTGATTACAAAATACAAGTCAAGATAGAAGTATATTAGATGATTATAGATTGATGAGCCACAGAAGATATTTCTTCACTCAGCTTAGCTCAGCTTTATGGTTTGCTATTATAAAGCTACAAAGTTTTAGATGTTCCCTGCAACTGTGTTTAACCAGGGTTGACAGATTTCAGCAAAATTTCCAGCTCAACTACACCTCAGAAACCATACAAAATACCTTTTTGGGCATTGCAAAATGGAGACGTTTTTTCTTTTTCTCACTTTGAGTGGGAACTGATGTATGCATACAGGTATTATTCACTTTAATTATCTTCCTTTCTCTCTTTGCAATATATTTAAGCAATATTGCACAAGTAAGAGTGCTGTTATACTGAATATCGGCACAGCTGAGTGCCTCAGGTAATCACAGCCATGCTGACATTCAGTACAACAGCCTGATAGTGAGTGTGATATTACTTTATACAACAGTTCTATTAATAAGAAATTAATATAAAGTAACTGACATTTCAGAGACAATATGGCCAAATGTTTTGTTTATTTTTACTCCAAAAGTGGAAGAAATAGTTCCCAAAGAAGTCATAGCTGGATAGAGTGTTGTGTCTTGGCATGCAACGCACAGACTGACTGACAGCCTGTAGTAAGTGTAGTAACGGTTTCAATGTAATGAACTATTGTTAGAATTGGAATTGTTTGTAGTGAACACAGACAAGTGGAGTGATACAGTGAAATGTACCAGTGCTGTTATACTAAATATCAGCACTCTTGGGATGTCGCTTGTCCAATCAAGTAGTGGACTGGACCTAACTGTTATATAACTTATAATAGAAAGGGGTCTGTACACTACTGGCACACTTTCTGCAGTTACGTTTCCCATTTTGCAGGAAATTGATTACATTTTATTCAGATTTATTCAGGAATTTTTAAACTAGTCCAATCTGGCAACGCTTTTTAACAGTCATTTCCGCTCCTCCTCTTCCTCCATTAGAAATGTTCATAGAGCGAGAATGGGACAATAAAATATTTGCCCATATGAATGTCTATTAGCACTAGGAAACGAATCTATGGAAGCTAACTGGGTCTGGTTCAGTTAGACAGAGCTTTTCTAAGAAGTCAGCATAACTGGAGGACTGCTTTGCTTTTTATCATTTGCTTAACATCATATGCCCAAAATGTAGGTTTGCTAAGGTTTCTTGTGTTTAAAAATGTTCAAATCTGTTCAGTGTGCTCTGAACTCTGGGAAGCATGTTGAATTCCTTTTCGGTATGACATTTACTACACAAATAAACTTGCCTTGCTTATAGGAATATCCAGACACAAGCCCATCTACTGTTAAATCCAGGAATGTGTAAAGCAGGTCAAAATGAGTTAAAAAATGAGGTCAAAATCAATTTGTCATAAGCAACTGCACTTATCAATTTTCAGACATTACTTTTAATTTTCAACAATGACATATAGAGGCAAATTATAAAAAAAAAAAAGATTACTGACCTTCCTTTACTTTCAAATCTGTTTTTTTTTTTCGTGCTTTATTATTTCAGCAGGATAGTGCTCCCTGCCACACTGCAAAAATTGTTCAGGAATGGTTTAAGGAACCTGACAAAGAGATCAAGGTGTTGATTTGGCCTGCAAATTCCCCAGATCTCAATCCAATCGAGCATCTGTAGGATGTGCTGGATAAACAAGTCTGATCCATGGAGGCCCCACTTCTCAACTTACAGGACTTAAGGATCTGCTGCTAACGTCTTGTGCCAGATACCACAGCACACCTTCAGAGGTCTTGTGGAGTCCATGCCTCGACGGGTCAGAGCTGTTTTGGTGGCACAAGGGGGACCTACACAATATTAGGAAGGTGCTTTTAATGTTATGGCTGATCGGTGTATAATGTTTTTGCACATATGCACCGATTTGAATCGAACTGTAAACCGTTAATGCATGCATGGTACAGATCGGACTGCATCTTCATTACCTGACTGCATCCCTAGCCAAATTTTAAATCCATACATCGAGCAGGCGACGCGGCCAGGTAACTGTACTGCTTTGCCACGTGATTTGCACATCAGTAGAGAGAAGAGAAGAGGAGAAGTTTAGGCTCACACCATCAGAAATGGACTGAAAAACTGTTTTTTATTCCTTATACACTCGCTTGTTTGGTTGAATATTTTTTATCAGTATCTTATTACTTAGAAATAATAAACATGAAAAAATAAATGCACGTTTGACAATGTAGGAAGGGCATAGAATATAATCTAGCTATAGGAGACTGTTGTAGACACAGTAAATTTTCCCAAAACTCAGAGAAGTGTTTTGATTGATCAACATGATAGTGCACCACAAATAACATTCATGAAAAGACTTCCACAAACAAGTAATAAACCGTAGCCTACTGATAAATATCATAATTAAAATATTATGACCCTTTGCAGATAGGTTGCAGACAGCTAAGAACAACACGAACAGAAAACCACCAAAGTGTTCTTCTTTATTATGGACTGTGCTTTGCTCATTCATTCACCCTTGAAGCACAAGGTTCATCTGCAAAGCCGGTAAATCTGAGCCTTTTACACCAGCACGCTGAAGCAAATGGGCTTTCATTAATAACCGCAGGATCACAGAGTGTGTTTCAAATGCCTATTAATTTCTATTGCAGAGATAAGGATGGGAGTGTATGTTCTGCAGTAGTTACAAAGATGCTGACAAAATCCTCACCCCTCTGACAAAATCCTTCCTGTAGCAGCTAGACTCTTTTGCTTTTCAGAATATAATCTAGTGACCAAGACCTGTCACCAGACTACAGTTCACATGAATATTAGTTTCTGTTACAGAGATAAGGATGGCAGTGTAATTTTGCCAGTAGTTAAAATTATACTGACAATATCCTAACCCCGAAATGTTACCCATTTCCTGCAGTATTTTGGCATTGTTGTTTTAAATGAAGTGTTCTGAATTTGATGTCTTAGTTCTCTAAAGTGAAAATCATTGGTTATCAAAGCAATCAAGGAATCAAGGAAGACAGAGTGTGTTGCATGTGCCTTTAGGAAAGGGGAATTCTGCTGGGGAGTGGAACTGGAATTCTTCCAGGGAGTGGGAATTCGGCATAACACCTGTAAGAAATTACAGACTGTCTCTAAGCAGATTCCACTCCAAGGTAGGTGTTAGAACAAGCTCATCCTCCAAAAAAGGCTTATCATAGGAACAATTCATCTCGGTCTCAGCAATATGTGGTTAATACCAACTGAAGTTCCATTCAATCAATTATAGCATGGGAGCTGCAGTGGGACCTCAAGACTTTGTCACTGCTATGCTGCAATTGAAGTTATACTTTACTGTCGTCTTTGACGTCCTCGTCATTTTTTCTTACAAACTGCTTTATCCCTTTAACAGGCACACAATGGAATACTGGTACAAAAAATAGTCTTGTTAGTCATGTTAATTCTTACTAATTGGATCACATTCAACAGAATTTCATTGATTTTTTTTCTCCCAAATTCACCCTTTAGATTAGGAGTTATGGACGTCTACTGGCCAGTTCAGTTGCCTGTTGAAGGTGTGTGTGTTCGTCTTGCAAGTTCTGCCAAGTGGTATCACACTCTGTCTCTCTCTCTCTCTCTCTCGCTCTCTCTCTCTCTCTTTCTCGCTGGTTATAGGAGTTACTGAAAGCACAAAGAGACACAAATAAGTAAACTGGCAGTAATAAGACAAGGTGAGAATCATCACGTGTTACCTGCCAGTTGGACCGGCCTCCTCTCCGTCCACAGCTGACGCTCGACCGTGTCCCCACTGCCACAATATATTTTTTTTGATATATCATCTTTTTGATAATCATTGTAAAACAACAAGTTATCTAGAAATTGCTGATAAATCTCACCACTGACTGATAGCATGCAGTTTTACCACAACTCATACATAAATACAGGGACATGACTATAATATTATACCTTCATAATGGCAAAAGTGGAAAGTCAAAAACAAGGAATGTGTTTTATTTTCTGTTTGGAGACAAATTTATGAACACTATATATATATATATATATATATATATATATATATATATATATATATATATATATATATACATTGATAAATGTGTGTAACCATGTGGTTGAGCTGCCTGTGTGTTCACAGCCTGCACAAACCTGCAAAATATGAGAAAAGAAAAACAGAGAGGAAAAAGAGGTAACACATGACAACAACTCTGTATTGGTTTAGCAGTGATCACTCACACACAAATAGGCAGGTCTTGTGCAAGCATTGCCTACTGCAGTGATATTTGGTTAATGACATAATTCAAATCAAGAAGATCATTGCTGAGCAGGTTATTACAGTCTGAGCCTGAACAACCAGCTTTCAAATATCACTTTCTATTTATTTTTGAATCTCTCTATTTTCCAAAGGCTATTTGAAGGGGAAAAAA
>CM040976.1:16912623-16924585 GCA_022985145.1 Pangasius djambal
TATATATATATATATATATATATATATATATATATATACACATATATATGTATGTATGTATGTATGTATGTACATGAAAATCTATGTTATTGCAGATGAAGATGGCACTCGATAAGTTCAGAAGTTTAACATCATGGTTACGAAGTTGTTTAAACTGTAAAAATGTGTGCTACATGTAAGATGATGTACCGTGCTGGAGATGATTCGTATGATGATCATGTGTCCACATACTATATAATATAGCATTTATAGTGCATAATAATAATTGAAAAGCTAATCCAAACTTTTAAAAGGTAGTGTAAATTTCAGATATTAATGCTTAGATTAACTGACTGCAGTTAGTGTTATTACCTGAGCTACTTCCTGTCCAATCCTGGCAGCTTCTGCACTCAGTTGTTTCTCCTGCTCTTCTACTTCTGGGTCGGGTTTTGTCCTCAGGTGGTCTGGTACGATCTCATGGCTGAACACAGGCACGCGCTGCTCTGTCAGTTTCTGGATTAGAGAGAGATAAACTGAAGGATATAATTCGGATTAATTAAAAAAAAAACACCTTTATGCAGTTTCACCTGTTCTGATTAGAACAGAATGAAGGCCCCTGATACTAACTGCCAGCTCCTCGTCTCTGTCGGGTGACAACAGCAGGGGAATGATGACCTGGTTCCGGTAGGACGGAGTTTTCTCATTACGTAACAGCTTGTTGATGGTGTTTAGCTGCCCAGACAAAAGTGCAAAGTTGTCCAGCACTGAGGGCCTGCAAAGAATAAAACACATCAATATCAGCAATGATTGGTCTTCTACACCAGGCTTTAGGTCGTTTGTGCTGTTACTTGATGGCAAAGTAATCAGTTCTTGAAATGTTAATGTTACTGTAGTTCAGTGCTGTATTGTTTCCTCAGTTGCTTCAGTTTGCTACAGTTCTGATCGCATGCTGTGGTCAACTAAAACTTGTAAATCATCATTTCTGACCTCCAATTAGAAAAAAAAACACAGAAAGTGACCCCTTAACCTGGAATTCCCAGAAAAGTCAGGAAGGCCTCTGCTCACAGCATCAACAGCAAACAAAGTAGCCCTTCTTTACCTTTAACTGAGTTATACTGTGTTCACTAGTATTTGCTTTAGGTCAATAAACATACAGATGTATTCGCTTGTTAAGTCTAAAAAAACTGACTATATAGCTCACTGTTTTGAGGAGAAAAATATACATCAGTCATCACACACTGTTGCAAATAACAGAGGAACAAGGAGACGCCCATGCTTATTTTTTATATTAAGACTGTGAATTAAAGGAGTGTGCTTTTGAAATACCAAAAGTGCGGTTATAATTAGGCACTGACATTATTAAGACTGTAGCTTTACCATATTTCAAGATGGGAAAGCAGAGCGCACAAAACATCGTACAGTCTGCAAAATACCTTACGTTAGAGGGGTGTGTTAAGTTTACTTACTACTGTGCTAGTTTGGAATAAATAAATAAATAAATACTGGGGTTAGTAGTTTACTGAAAGAAGGCTGTTGACCTCAGATGCACATAGGATTAGGGCTGGACAATATGGCAAAAAATATCTTCACAATACACGATATGTAGATCACAATATATAATTCTGGTAAGGTTTTGCAAACAAAGTGCTAACAAAGGACCAGTAAAGTTTCAGAGATTTTTGTCCAGCAATTATAAAAATGAAACTATTTGATGATGAAAAGGAAGGAAAATTAAAACAATTGATTAAAAATTTGTACTTTTATTTGAATTAAATCATAAAAACACTGAACCTGACAATAAAAGCTATACTTATAAAAGTGTATCAGGGCTCTGGGTTACTGATCATAGGGTTAGGGGTTCAAGCCCCAGCACTGCCAAGCTGCCACTGTTGGGCCCTTAAGGTTCAAGGTTCTTTATTTGTCATGTACATATTACATACATGTGATGTAATGTAGTGAAATGTTTAGTTTTTCCTTAACTCTCTCTACTCCAGGGGCACTGTATCATGTCTTACCCTGTGCCCAACTTCCTTACAAGCAGGGATATGTGAAGAAAAGAATTTCACTGTGCCGTAATGTATATGTGACAAATAAAGGCTTCTTCTTCTTCTAAACATTGCTTCTCACAAGTACACCTCACAACAACAATACCATTTAGTCTGTCTTACACAAAGTTAATATTTACTGTGTAGCACATACTTACCACGACAGTCTGTCATATTCATTTTCCAGCTTATAGATGAAACTCTGTAGAGAATTCTTCAGATGGGCGACTCGAGAAATCAGAGACTCAAGAGATGCTTCCAGCTGCTTCTCCTCTCTTTGCTGAAAATCAAAATATTAACAGATAACTGTGTATTTTGTGATTTCGATCCTGAATTGTGTTTATTCATTTCTGCCTTTTTTAAAACAATGTGCTGTGTTGCAGTGGTTCTCAAGGAGGATCCAGTACAGTATCCATGCACTTTCATTAGTACTAGTCAACACACTAAGAAAGAGAAACTCAGCTAGCAAATTCTGCATAACAATCAGAATCAGAATGAGCTTTTATTTGCCAAGTGTGCTCACATCCACATATATATACATACATACACACACACACACACACACACACACACACACACACACACACACACACACACACACACACAGTACAGTAGGCACAACAGGCTTAAACGGAACAGATATATGTACAGATGTAACATGTAAACATTATCGATACAGATTTTTATCGCCGTGTAAAGATTCACATGAATGAAGTTATGTTTACATGTTTATGTTTATGTTTGTGTTTGTGTTTGTCTGGGACAAACCCCTACAGCGATATTTGGCGGTTTAAATCTCAATTACTCTGCAATACATCAACGTTATGTAAAGCTTCCTGAAATTAAAAGCAATGCGGCTTTATGAGTGACAGTCATGCTGCTCTGCTGAGGTAGTGTGAGAATCCTGAAACTTAAATTAAATTAAACTTTACCCTGCTTACCTGCATATTTACTAAAAAGCACAGCACCTCAACCAAAAACCGAAAAGAGCGGAAATGGATGACTTTTGCACCTGAAAATGGGTCCGGGCACAACAAGCGCTGACTAAACAGTATCCGAGATTAGAATTAGTGTGTCCTAAACCGTAGTATGTTGGAATGAGTATCTCAAAGGTACCCGGATGTTCTACTATTTCCGGTAGATTTTCGAAGTGTGGATCCATGGACACTTTTTCAGCTAATATTGCCCATAACTCCTTGCGCGACGGAGGAGGAATTTTGCGACAGATCGCTTCGCCAAATTCAAGGACGCATTTTAGAGAGATGTAAATGAAATGTGGAAAAATAAATCAAGGTAATGGTAGGTTAAATTATATAGTATAAATTATATAATGAATAATGAATGAAGAAAAGCTGAAATGGAGTTTGTTTATGGTGACAGTGTGTGTAACTAGGCAATGACGTTCTCTCCCGTTACATGACGTGTTAGTACGTTTGCATTGCGTGCGTTTGACGTCATTTGCTATCGACTGGCACACGGCTAGTCGATTAGTAAAAACTTCCGGTTAGTAAAAAACCGTTAGTGCTCCATTTGAGACGATACTACTCTTCTAAAATTCATACACTAGACGACAGAATACATAGTTCATAGTGTATAGTACGTCATTTGAGACACAACTATACTCTTTTGTTACACACTTCAAAATATGGACTTTTTCTTCACAAAAAGAGTACACACTTTTAGTGCATAGGCGAATTGGGACGCAGAGCTTTTCTGCTTCTTCTTCTTTGGTGTTTTGCATACTTCTTGTGAATATCGCCATCTATCAGTTACAAAAAGAAACTCGCGTGTGACCAGCATTTGTGGGTTTATGCAGCTATACCACGGTGAATAAAAATCATTATAAGTGTTTATCAAACCGGATTCATACATAAATCTGTAGAAAGCTTTCCTCACTACATCTTCATTTCCCTTTGTTGCCAAGATCTCTTCCAAGTTCCTCTCTTGCCTTCCCAGTTCCACAAGGACCTTGAATAGTTCTTCCCTTAGTTTCTTCTCTGTACTGTACACAGTGTAAGATGACATGTTCCACTGTGTCTGCGACCCTCCATGTATCACACAGGCTGTATGCATGTTTACTAGCAGCTATGGATTAGCTATGTCTGGCTTGTCCCATATGTAATCTCATGAGAAGTACTTGTTCTTTCCTATCCCATCTTTCTAACTGATTTATGTATCTTGAACATGTGGCGTGCAGTGTTATCACTGTGCAATGTTTTTCTGTTATTTCTCCATAATCACTGAGCGGATAATAGATTTAGCTCATCCCTTACCCTGTTGCAGTGTTACAGCCACCTTTGTTTTATGTAGAGCAGCTTTTGCCAGTTTGTCTACTCTTGTAATATTTGCACTATTGTCACTAGGTCACTTTTAAACAGAACTGCGTACTGGTCGGCGTTGTAGTCATTGTACTGTCTTGTTCTGTCTTGTGCTGTCTGCACATGTTTGCACTTGTGCACTTTATGTATAAATTATGTAGTCCCTGTAGTTCTGTGTTGTTCTGTGTCGTCTTATGTAGCACCTTGGTCCTGGAGAAATGTTGTTTCGTTTCACTATGTACTTGTATATGGCTGAAATGACAATAAACTCCACTTGAACTTGAACTTCATTAGACCTTCTCATTTGCTCTTTAGTGATATTGAGCCACTGAGTGCTGATGCTCAATCCGAGCATATACAGTAACTACTCTATTCGGTCTGAGCTCTTCTATTATTGCTGTTAGTTCAACTGAATAGACAAACAGGTCATTTGTTAGTCTTTCTGAAAGACAGATTTTAAAGTTAGGTATATTCCATCCATCCATCCATTCTCTGTACCTCTTATCCTACACAGGGTCGTGGGGTAACCTGGAGCCTGTCCCAGGGGACTCGGGGCACAAGGCGGGGGACAACCTGGACAACCCAATATATATTAGATTGTTCTCTAATGAAAGCTTTAACCAGAAACCCTACATCCTCTGCATCTTTCTTCTGTAGTATGTCTAGATCTACTGTGGGTTGTGCAAGTAGACATGGTGGTGTCTACAGTTTTATAGTTTCTGTTCAATAGCCCACTTTCGATTACCACATGTTTTACAACCCACCCAAAGCCTTCATTTTTTTTGTTTGTTTGTTTTTTAAATATTTCCAGCAGTCCTCAAGTATTTCTGTAGCATCTACTCTGGTTGGACCCATACAGCCTCACCAGATATGCCAATGTTAGTATTTCCCTTCTCAATGCTAGCAACACTTTAGCAGCATCTAATAAATGTGCACTTATAGGAGTAGCTCTAAGTCCACCTGAGCACCGGCTTACTGCTCTACTTTTCTTGTTGGTTCATTGAGGTCTTCGCTGCAGCTGTGTATACCATACAGCCATAATCAAACACAGATCTAATCAGAGCTCGGTAGATGCTTAAAAGGGATTCTCTGCATGCACCCTAGCTATACCCTGCAATGGCCCTCATTATGTTTAACACACTCTTATAGTTACATTCCATATAATCTGTGACTGTGTAAATTATGCCCTCATAATGATTACAAGCCTAGATATTATTTGAATATAGTCACCCTCTCTAAGGAGCTGCCATAAAGATCTTTCTCTGTGAATAGAACATAAAACATGCATTTACTGAAATCTTGAATCCCCACTCCACTGATCATGATTCTACTTTGTTCACTGCTGCTACTATTGGTGATATTATATGCATTTCTGCCCCTCTCCGTATGACCCCATCACTGGCATTCAATGCATTTCCAATTCCCATTCCAACAATTTCAAATATATCATTAATCATTACGTTGAATAGCACAGGACTAATAATTCTGCCCTGAAGTTTACCATTCATAGCAGAGAAGCTAGAGGATTTCTCTGATTCCACTTTAACGTTAAATGTTCGTCCAAATAGGAAGTCAAAGTGCCAGTTGTATAATCTGCCTTTTACTCCTAATCTATTACATTTGATCAGGTTGCCCTCCATCCATACTGTATGTTATGCTTTTTCAAGACCAAGATACACTACCACTGTGCTCTCTTTCATCGCTAAAGCTTTTTCTATTTCATTGCTTTCTCTCCCCGGGGCATTATGGGTATAACTTTTTTTCTGAAGCCAATCTAGCAGTCACTAAACAGACCTTTCTGCTCTAGGAAGTAATGTAACCATCTGACTATTTTTTCCCCAGTTTGCCCAAGTAAGAGGCCAGAGCTATTGGTCTATATAGTTTGGTGCTACTGTTTTGTCTTTTAAGCCTTTTACTCTTTCAGCCCAAATTTTAATTTAACAGCTCAAGTATCATTACACGAGTGTCATCAGGCAGATGTTAAACATTACTTACCATATTCCATCTTGTCCTGGAGCTGTGTTCTCTCAATTGCTTAATGTGGTTTTTATTTCAGACAGTGTAAATTCTACATCTAGTGAGCTTTCAGATATTCCTCTTCTTTTGAGTACATTAGGGTTAGCCTCTAATACTGCTCTACTTATTCTGTTTTTTGTGTGTACATACCATTTAATGAATGTGTATTTGTGTACTTGCTCAAAAGTAGCTAGCACATTAGCCTTTCCTATCAGATATTTGTAACCTTTTCTCCTGCCTTCAGCAATGGGATATATACATGTGCCTTTCCCCTTTTACTTATGTCTGTATTGTTGTTTATTCGGGAACAGAATAGGGAACTTTCTCCACGTGCTTCTTTTGGCTGATTTAATGACTGGCTGATGTCTTGATCTTGTCTTGATCTCTAAATGCTCTGTTACACTCACTGATTGCATGTGCACATTCTTTGTTCCACCATGGAACTGACCATTGTTTTTAATTTGGTTGTGTTTTTGGAATGTGTTTCTGTGCTGCCTCCATCAACCATGATCTTAGAGAACATGCAAATTCCTCAGCAACCCTGCCGCATGACCCTGTATACAGGAGCTGAGCAGCGTTCTGCAAATGCCTCCCAGTTAGCTCTTGGTATGTGTTCTCTTTCTTGATATGCGGTGTCATATGCAAATGTCCATGTGATCGAACAATGATCTTTTCCTAGTGCGGTGTTTGTATCAACATACCATTCGCAGGCTCCAATAATTATTCCATAAAGTCGGATGCAAGATGTTGTGCCCCATATCTTATCTATTCTTCTTCCTTGTCCTGAGTTTGTACCAGTAGCCATCTATCCATCATATCTTTCATATTATGTCCATTTATGAGAGTGGTTGAGTTATTTTGTGCATTGACTCCAGTATCTCCTGCTATTTCATCAAATCCATCTCTTGATAGTTATAGATATTAAACAGTTAAATAGTTTAATGTTGCCTTCCTGACAGTAAACTTTAACAGCTACACATTCCCCTGCCACTTGCAATTGTCTATATGCTAAGGTTGCTTTGATAAATGTGGCAATTCCACCACCACACCCCGTATTCCTGTCTCTCCTTATGGAGTTGTAGTGTTGTAAGTTTCAGTTGTTGTCTGAAAAATGTTTCTTGCACACAAATAATATCTGGTAAGATTTCCACATCATCTATATATTTTTAAACTCCTGTCCATTGGCAATTAAGCTAATGGATTCCACTGCTATACAGTAAATATCATGGAGCTAATAAGAAAATTGAGATGTGCTGTTGTATTATATGTGTCAGTTGTTCTAGTACAATTTGTGTGGAAATCCTGTTATTCCATTGAAATTTTGTTATTTTATTATTATTTTTTAAAATCTAGACTTCTGGACTGCAGTTACATTTTTAAGTTGACAATGAATGCAGTAAAGTTTATCCATCATGAGTACATTGTCATTAATCTTACGCCTGTGTATCTGTGTTCTCTATATTGATGTGTTTGATTATTTGCTTTTGTTACTCTGGTTCACATTTATGCCTTTGCCACTGAGTGGTGTAGGCATTAAGTTTTCAGGTTGTCCATGTGTCTGTCAGAGATTCTCCTTTGTGCAGTATCTCAAGTGGTTCAATGTTTGTAGGATTTATATGGAATTAACACTGTAACCAGCAGATGAACTGATTAGATTCTGGAACTTATCCAAACAGGGTCAAGGTCACAGCAAGGTCAAATGTCTGAAATAGTTTTTCTTCAATAGCTTCCTTTCTGTTTAAATACATTTTAATGGTATTTCTGGCATACAAATTAGTAGCAATAAGGACTAGACTTGTTGGTAGCAGAGACAGCCCTGTTGACTCCGTTGGCATTGGGTTCGACTTGTTTTCAGTTAACTTCTTTGAAGCCCTTGCAGCTTCAGCATATGAAATTTTGTTTTCCACTTTGTATTTCTGAAACTCTCTGTTTTCTGAGCTTCACATCCACCACTAGTTCAGCTCTACAGTTGAACCTCCAAACAACAACAGGGTTTTGTATTATTTTTTGCATTTATCAGAGTAATGGTCTTCTCCACATTCAACACATCTACTTTTTCCTTTACAGTCAGCAGCTAATGTCCTATTCTCTGACATTGTAACTATAACTCAACAATTACCTACAGTATAGGTTTGACCTAACTGTGTGTAAGTATTTGCCCACATATTCTTCAAACTCTAATACGAGTTTTAGTTCTTCTGGTATGCATTTCTGTCTTTCCCTGATATTACACTGATGACACTTCCTGTAATTTTTATCGCCTTGTGTGTCCATGTCCACAATTCCTCCCTTTCTTACGTTTATTTCTGACGGTTTCACATCCCTGACTTTCTGATTCCCATTCAATTCCATCTGAGCTGTCACCCATGCTAGAGGCAGAAAAGAACAAAGCAAAAAAGAAACTCGCCACTCTCACATCGAAAATCAGAACTGCTGCGCTTCTCAAGAGCTATTTACAGTTCACAGTTTTTATGGTGAAGATTTCCAGAGATTGAAAGTTATTTTTAATTAATGGATTTAATTTAGTTGTGTAATTAAAATTAAAAAAAAGTAAATAAACCTTTCTATCGATGAAAAAATCCTTCCAGCATGATAACAACCCAAAACACAAATCCAAGTCAACAAAGGAATGTCTTCAGAAGAAGAAGAGCAACATTATGAAATGGTCCAGTCAGAGCCCCGATCTGAATCCTGTCGAAATTCTGTGGAATAACTTCAGGACTTAAAGATCCCCTCGCAAATTGATCGGTTTGGAGCATTTT
Organism: Pangasius djambal; assembly: GCA_022985145.1. NCBI lineage: Eukaryota > Metazoa > Chordata > Actinopteri > Siluriformes > Pangasiidae > Pangasius > Pangasius djambal. The sequence continues at coordinate 16,921,744 of CM040976.1, forward strand.
TGCAAGAAAGAGTGGAATAAAACCCAAAAAACTGAGTGCTGTATTACAAGCAAATAGTGCTTTAACAAATATTATTTAAGGGGTGTGCACAATTATAATTATGCAACCAGGTTATTAGCCCCCCCCCCCCCCAAATTCTATTTGTTTTTCAATTTTGTTAATTGTCATATCGCTTTAAAGGTGGAAACAGATCTGAACTGATTTATCTTGGTTTCATTTTTTACATCACAAAACACTTTTAACAGGGGTGTCTAGACTTTTTATATCCACTGTATCTCACTGCCTTACTGTGTTTTGACCCTTGCCATATTTATGTTGATTATCTATTCTATGATGCTATTCCTGATTGTGTTTTGACCTTTTTCCTGCCTTAAAATTTTTTTTTTTTTGCATTGTGATTATGATTTCACATTGTCTGTCAAATAAATGTCTTTGCACAGGCGCCCTAACTCTCTGAGTCTATCTTGTTAGAATACGGTTGTGTTTTGGACACCAATCCCTTTCAGTAGGTCCATGGACATATTTTCAAACTGAAATTTGATGGGACCATTACAAATACATTTTGGTGGTAATAGATTAGTTTCCATGGTATGTTTTTTCCTTACAGATTAAACCCAGCTGAGAAAGTTTTTATTGTCTGATGTTTGGACAGTGATAGTGTCTTTTTCCCCACACTTATGACAAACCATCCCACTAGTGTATCCAAACTTTTACTCTGGTCAGAGATCACGTCTGAGCCAGGAAAAAATGTTCACTTTATGACTGACAGTAATTTGGAAAACTTGACAACAGGTGCGACATTGTCTGAGGTTAGAACCGATGAAGCCGACGTCTCTTTTCTTCAGCTGATTTCTGGCAATTTAATGCTCAGGCAATGTATAATAAAGGAGTCACATCCGTAGTGAAATGCATTGCTCTCAGGGCTGGTCAGTGGAGGATGGGTTCTCCCTGCTGAGTCTGCTTCCTCTAAGGATTTCTTTCTCCTTAGTGCTGTCAGAAAGAGTTTTTCAGAATTTTTTAAAAATAAATTTAAAGAAAAAGGACCAAGCATAACAAAGTGCTGAATTTAGGACAATTTACAAAAATGTTTTCGATCTGTTAGACCATTGTCAGTGCATGAAAGAAATTCCACAAACCATAATCTTAAGTCCAAAGGCATAATAACATGACCATATAGTTTCATTAATGATGACAACTGCCTAACTCACAGAGGTTTGATGCTCAGAAAGTGGCTTTGAGACAATTGTATATAACTCTATTCTGAAATATACACCCACTGTCCAATTTATTAGGAACACCTGTACATTCATGCAGTTATCTAATTAGCCAATCATGTGGCAGAAGCACAATGCATAAAATCAAGCAGATACAGGTCAAGAGGTTCAGTTAATGTTCCCATCAAACATCAGAATAAAGAAAAACTGTGAACTGTGAATAAAGAACTGTGATTCTCTTACATAGAATGGTGCAAAATCAAAAACCATTGAGTGAGCAACAGTTCTGTGGTTGGAAACACCCTTTGGAAGCCCTTTGTGTAACTAGAACCAGAAGTATGCACTCTTCTTTCTGTAAATTAATTGACACATATATCAGCCTTCATCAAGCCTTCATCATTTGCCTGCAGGAATAAACTGTAGAAACTTTCAGAATATATGCGAATGCAGTTTTATTTGTATTAATTCGTCTTAAGGCGGATGGTCCAGGAGTCTGGAAAATGGGGTTGTCGTCTCTCGTGGGTTAAAGATGGTGAAACTAGAGAGGAAGGGAAACAGTTTGGCTTCACTTTTCAACCACTGTGCACCATATACTGAGTCACTGGTTCACACAAAGCATGTTTAGTAATAATTCAGATAAACATCAGGTTTATGAATATAAACATTTAACTGGATGCTTGTTAGAAGTGAATTTAATTAACTAATAGTAATGCCTCACCTTAGCACGCTTAGAGAGTGGTTCATCATTCGAGCAGACGCTCCATGCAGTCTTTCTCTTCCTGCCATTTATATACTGAATGAACCCAATGAAAAATGTCAAAATTATCATTTTTTATTTACTTACTTAATGAAGAAAGCATCTTCCTCTCTCTTTTTATGACATGCCATACATACTTATCTGTTTTATTTTTTTGTTTGTTTGCTTTAATTGAGCTATGCAACAAAGTCCATCTAGCTCTATCAACTGAATTGCAAACAAGTATCAGTGGCCCTCAAGAGTAACAATATATGTGTATTTTCCTTGCATTTTTAAAAATGAAGGAGCAGCCAAAGTAAATAGCAATGAATTTTGAATGGGTTTAAAAAAAAAAAGAAACAGACACACAGACACAAACTAAACACATAAACAGGCATTGTTCAATTGAATTTACTTAAAGCAAAAAAGTGAACAAGCAACATGCACCATGAAATACATGATCTTTGGCATCCTGTGGGGAGAATGAGTAAAAGTTTTCCCCCAAGCCTGTAATCATTTATCAAAGTTCGGGCTGGTTTGAGTATTGGGGTCACATGACTTGGTTTAAGTTATCTGAGACTGTTTAGACAGCCTGACCAGAGACCATCACGGCCACACAGGGTGCAGGCGATGCTGAGCATGTGGTAAGTAATTATACATGAATTATGTTTTCAGTAAACCTCATAATATCAGTTCTAAACATTGTCTTTACATGCTGATGAAAAAATAGTTCACATATTCTTCATAATGTTATTTAGCTTATTTTGAAGTGCAAATATCTCCAGAGACCCTCGTCAGTGAATGAAAAGAATTGCACAAATCTTAAGTGCAGAGGAATAATCACATTAATGACCAACACTGCACACCTCACTGAGGTTTGATTCTCTGAAAG
>CM040976.1:16925623-16972683 GCA_022985145.1 Pangasius djambal
CTGTTCATCAATCTGACCATTTAACTTTAACACTAAAAACATGTCCTATACCCCAAAACATTATTAGTAGGCAGATACAGAGGGCTCCTGTGTCTCTAAAACTGAATCACACACAATCCTGTTCCCGGCATTTAAATGCAATAAAGTTACGTATTTTAAGCAGGCTATTAATTCTCAATGAGCATTTAATTAGAGTATCATTTTGATTGCTCGCTTATTATTGATTGTGTGGGTTTGACTGTGGAGCAGTTAAGCCTTCTTCATGGAAGCACTGAAGCACAGTGATAATGGATACTATGCTACACTAGATAGCAAAGTGTCTAATAATAATAATAATAAAAGCCCTACAGAATTTTAGAGCATGCTGTTTCTCAGTATAAAGTAATCAAACACAGCCATGATGTATAATTGCTATTACATGGAAAGAGATAGTAGCCTTGACTTATAGAGTCTATAAGGTGGCCAACCAGTCAGACATGCGAAGCCAGAAAAAGTACCACATCACAGTGTGTGCACACTACTACAACTACCACTACTACAGCAACAGCGATTTACGATGATTATGATGACACAAGACAGTTTTTATGAGTTCAAACCATATTTCCTACCTGACATGTACCTGATTTTGACTCTGTGGGACTTCTGGCGCTGCTCGTTTTCCTCAATCTGCTTCAAATCTGGCTTGTATTCAGCTGTGGCTACTTGAAGCAATTCTTTCAGGTGTGTCAGTAAGAACAGTGTGATGCTCTGAGTTCACATGTTTCAGGGTTGATAAAACCGATTCACAAATACAGGTTGACCCAAGCACTGATAGTAGCCTAGTAGCTTGTTTTACATTGGCATACTCCTCCATTGAGGTTCTCTCCCTTGGAACAGACTTGAGTCTCTCATCTTCAGAAAATTCAGTCATCTCCATTTCAGATGTAGCTTCATCTGTCACAAGTGAGGCTTTCAAACAGTCTGATTCAGCAGCAAAGGAGTTAACAAGCATCATAATTTGTGACCTTTTCAATGTCCTTGAAGCTCTGTTGTAGATTTGCAGTAAGAATTGTATAGTGTGCGATACTTGGTTTTAGGACCTCGGATCCTGGTGCACTTGCATTTAACACAGAAGGACAATGTGTTAGTCTTTCCTTTTTAAGATGAGTCTTGATTAGCTTGAGTTTGTTGACAGATGCAAATATTGTTTGCACGAAGTCAGGCAGCATCTTTAAAATTCCCTTGTAGATTAGTTTCAGTGTGTCCAGGTGCTGTAGCATGTCCACCAGAAACACCAAATCAAAAATTCACTGCGGGTCGGGGAGTTTTCTTCCAGGAGAAGCTTCATTGGGTTCAAAGGTTCGAGAAAATGGGACACTTTGCTTCTGGAAAGCCACGTAACAGTGTAGAGACGTAGCAGGTCACTGGGAAGGTTTTCTTCAGACTCTGCGATGGGATTTTTGAACTGTCTGTGATTAAGAGCATGAGTGTGAATAAAATGGACAATTACCATTACAGATTTCATAACATGGTCTAAAATCAGCTATTCAGACACCAGGTGATCTTCATGTAGGCTATCCACCTTCAGTTAGGAAAAATAAACTTCTGTGGATTTACAATTGTATTATTTCAACAACATCTGTAATCACAAGATTATTTAGATATTTAGACTTATATTTAGCCTTTTTTAATTGTAAATTGACATTAATAGAATTTAAACTGTAATATTTATGAATTGTAAAACCAAGAATAGAATAGAATAGGCTGACTAAAATCAAGCAATTATCCAATCCATAAAAATAAAATAAAAATATGTCCAATCCATATAAATAAAATAAAAATAAATAAAAAATCATATTTATTATAATATATATAGGATAGACTGATAGTGTTATTCATTTATTTAGACTTGTTTTATTTGATATTTATTGACATTTATAGAATATACTGTATACTATCATATTTATGACTTATTAAATACATTTATCTTAACTTTCAGCCGAAAATCTCTGAGAATGATTGGGATATTATTAGGATATTATCAGCATGATTAGGCTAATTGCACTGAACGGATCAGGCCTAGTTATACAGCCTAATACAGTGTTAGCTAAGCTAATGGCTATCCTTTATGGCTAATGGTTTACACAATGTAATAGCCTAATGTTTGCTAAATTGACAGTGACCCTGTTACTAGCCTAATTATATTACGGGTTTTTTTTTTTTTCTGTGGGGTAATTATAGTCAGGAAAACCCTCACCAGTCAGTCAGTTATCTAAACAGAATAGTACATAACATAAAACAGGCCATGTTGTCCCCATGTTGTCGTCAGGGGAGGTCTGAGCTGATTGCTCTGAGATATTATCATCTTCCTCAGGCTGTTTGAGCTCAGACAGTCCAGCACGCTCTATATGAAGCTGTACAGATCGCTTTGTGTTCATTGTCAGGGTCAGGACCACATCCTGTCTCACACTGACACCTGTACATCAACAGCCTTCCGCCTGAAAACGCTTTTATTCCCTGTGAGACTCAGCGTGTGTGTGTGTGTGTGTGAGAGAGATGGTGTGGAAGTACACACAGTCGTGTGTCTGACTCAGTAAGTCTGTACAGGACTGCTGTAAACAGTGAAGTGTACACAGCCGAGGGTGGAATGAGGAAAAGCACATTGTGTGTGAGTTTACTGCTGACTATCCTGTACCCGGTTTGTACTCGACCGTGCCAGTATTTCACTCCGTCAGCACAGCACTGCTGTGTTTCCTCTCTTCACTTCTCTCATGTCCTGCAGTTATGGCGTACTGCTGCTCTGTGTGCTGTGAGTGTAACGTGGCTTTGTCCTCATAATGTCACTTTAGCTAAAGGAAGCAGGACAGTGCTGATGTCCAGCCCTGCCTGAGCTCTGTCCACTCTCATTCACGTCCCACCAGCAGACAGCAGCTACACAGCACACCTACTGACCTACATACAGGCTGCACGCTGCTGAGCTCAGACTCGGAGCGGCCCTCACCAGCGGCAGGGGCAGTCTGCACCTCACAGGTCTTCCTTCTTATGGGACGCTTTAGCGAGAAGAACTTCAGTTTAAAATGTAATGCAATGTCAAATTTGCCCTTAGAAAATAAGTTTGAAATGCTTTCATCTATTCATTTGCTGATTTTGGAAAAACACTATTGAACATGACGTTGAAATCCCTCATGTGATGCCTGGAACTGCTGCAGTCAGTGTAAACAAGAGACAGCTGCTCTAAAAGGATCTCAAAGTCCACGAAGTTCATCCTGGAAAATATGTATTAATGCTGTTAATTGACATCTGAAGTGTACTAACAAATTTGCTTTTATATAGAATAATCCCATTAAAGAAGTCTTAAAAAAAAAAAAAACCTGGGTTATCATAGCTGCCATAGCAAAGCAATATCCTTACAATTTATACGTGTGTGTGTGTGTGTGTGTGTGTGTGTGAGAGAGACGCACGCACATACACACACGCGCACAATTTAATGTAATTAATTAATTAATTAATTAATGTATTTATTTCATAATATTATTATTATTATTATTATTATTATTATTATTATTCTCTTTTCCTCAGGGTTCTATAAGTCTCATTTCTAGTGTTTGTTTTTGACTGTATTGTTGAATGTATATTTGTTTCTATTTATTTATTTCTGTAGTTATTTTCTAATTTGTTCCCAAAGACTGCATCCAAGCTTTGGCAATCCAAATGTTAATATTTGACATGCCAATAAAGCAACCTTTTGACTTTGACTTTGACATGAGAGAGAGAGAGAGAGAGAGAGAGAGAGAGCATACCATTAGAGGTCGCCATTGTTTCACCCCAAAATCAGTTTCCCTCGAACACAAACCTGTTTTTTTTCCTGACAGAAAATGTGAATTTTGAATTCATGACTGCCACAGATAATATTAATATAATACTGAAATAATAATAATAATAATTATTATTATTATTATTAGTAGTAGTAGTAGTAGTAGTAGTAGTAGTGGTAGTAGTAGTAGTAGTTGTTGTGATTATTATTGCAGTTTTAATATACTCCTAGACATTGTGATCTTACAGAGCAGTGTCACCGAGTGAATGATGTTATTGTTAAATCCTATTGTTTTCATCTAGTTATGTCATGTTTCTCTTTTGCTTTGGTCTTTCCAATCTGGTTTTTATTCCCATGACATTACTGAATGTACCCAAGTCAAAATAGTAAATGACCTCGTTTGTGCTGCTGACTCTTGGCTTGCTATGTCCTACTACTTTTCCATTTTCCAGTTGCTTTTGATACTGTCAATCACAACATTTTGCTTGCCGTTGTTGAATGGTATCTGCAGTACTGCTTTAGCTTAGCTCAGATCCTCCCCAACAGACAGCGCTAGCTTCAGCAAGTACAAATCATATACTGCTGTCGGTCAGGGTGTCCTTGGCCCTCTTCTAGGTATTACCTACAGCCTTGCCCTGGGTTACGTTATTCAATAAGCAGGGTGTACAGTTTAAGTTTTAGACATATGACACCTAGATCTACCTCAGTACAGAACCTGCTGCTTTGCTCAGAGCATTCAACTTATTTCCTAAAGTTAAGCTGTGATAGCCCAGAACTCATGTTGGTGACCGTGGCATAGATGTTGGTGCTAGATGGGCTGGTTTGAGTATTTCAGAAACTGCTTATCTCCTAGGATTTTCACACCCAACAAATAGTGGTAAAAAACAAACAAACAAACAAAAAAAACACATCCAGTGAGCAGCAGTTCTATGAGCGGAAACATTGTTGTTGAGAGAAGCCACAAGAGACTGGCTCATTATTTAGTTATCTCATTAATCACTCATTATCACAGTTATCTCATTATCATTCTTAATAACTCAATTTAATTGTGTGTGTGTGTGTGTATTAAGACTGTTAGAATCTGTTGATTTATTTACCTGCTTTGGCAATAATGTGACCTGTAACATTCATGCCAATAAAACACTGTTGAATTGAATGGCCAGAGTTGACAGGAGAGTATGGTGATGCAAAAAAATAAATAAATAAATAAATAACCTCTTTACAACCGTGGTGAGAAGAAATCTACATTGGGTTCCACTTCTGTTAGCTAAGAACAGTAATCTGAGGCTAGAGTGGTCACAGATTCAGCAAAACTGGGCAGGTGAAGATTCAGTTTTGTGGTTATACACTCAGACCAGTGTCAGACCTGCCAGCTCGGTCCAGGCCTCACTAGACAGTTTTGTGTAATTTCTGTGTAATCTCTAGAGGACGTTGGGTGTGAAAATCCCAGGAGATCAGCATTTTCTGAAATACTCAAACCAGCCTATCTGGCATCAGCAACTACACCATGGTCAAAATCACTGAGATCACATTTCTTCCCACATTCTGATTCTTAATGTGAACAATAACTGAAGCTCTTGATCTGGACCTGCGTGATATTATAAATTGCGCTGCATGATTATAAATTGCCACGATTGGCTGCATGATTGATAAATGCATGAATGAGCAAGTGTACAGGTGTTCTTAATAAAGTGGATGGTGAGCGATCTGACACACTTATAATTAAATTTCTTGAGTTATATATATCGACCCAGCCATCCATCCATTCTCTGTACCGCTTATCCTACACAGGGTTGCAGCGTAACCTGGAGCCTATTCCAGGGGACTCAAGGTACAAGGCGGGGGACACCCTGGACAGGGTGCCAACCCATTGCAGGGCACAATCGCACACACACTCACACACCCATTCACATACTACAGACAATTTGGAAAGGCCAATCAGCACACAATGCATGTCTCTGGACTGGGGGAGGAAACCGGAGTACCCAGAGGAAACCCCCAAAGCATGGGGAGAACATGCACACAAGGCAGAGGCGGGATACAAACCCCCAACCCCAAAGGTGTGATCCAACAGCCGTAACCACAAAACCACAGTATTTCTACGATTTCTACCATTTGTAAAAGCTTATTAATGACAAATCACTAGTAACCCCAAGATTCATGTTGCCAGAAGCTTTTAGTATTGGCATTCCGACTATTGGCATCCCTACTCATATTTGTTAAAACCGCATTCAAGCTGCAATGTAGGAGGCAGTTTTGACATTTCATCCAGTATTTTCAGCATCTGGCTTCCTGCACACGGAGACTGAACCCGGGCCTTTGATCAGCACGACAACACTAACCCAAAGCGTTCTTCCAACGTGTTTCATGTTTGCTTTTCAAAGAGATCAAGTTGTTTATATGGTCTCAAGGCAGTGTTTTCACAAGGTGCTCACTTTGCATAGTGAGTCCACGACACAAAGAGGCTTTAGGCAAATCCAAAGGAACGCCCAAACCTAGAACACCCACATGAACAGATTTAAATTTTAGAAATATTGGCATGATTTCCTTCATTTCAAAAGTGTGCTAGGGTTTAAACAACATGAAAAGCATTAGTGACACTCATAGACTTGTGGAAATCTGCCCCAAATGCATCTCTTGCAGGAAAAGCTGCATAAAAGATCAGAGGAATTTATTATGGGGCTGTGGGTGGCAAAGGCAAGCTGACACACAGGAAGTTGAGCTCCTAGAGATAGAGATACTTTACGAATACGTTTATGATATAAATACACCACTATCATTTCCTTTTCTCTTAAGGCAAACTTTACTTTTCAAAGTCTTATTTGAAGGCATGTGTGTATATTCATATAGGCATACCATGCTGTTACCATTGTGGTGATCAATGACTTGTAGTTCTTGTGTGAATTACTCAAATATTAATATGATGTGATTATTACTGCAGCATATCTAACTAACAAAATTGTGCCATTTGTACTGTACTTGACTGCAGTTCACTGTGACTCCAGCTCCAAAATCATAGGTCAGGAATTACAAAAGTGAGTGTTTTAAAAGAACAGTTTGGCAAAATATGAAATGTAAACAGTATTTTCCTCTTAAGCCTGTTTAGATAAGTTTGCCCGTTTAGACTTGTATTGGAGCTACAAGACAAAGTACAAGAAGCACTGTGTAAAATGATCCCACACTCTTCAAACTGTGTTGAGTTGTTAATTGTCTCAAACAGACATGCTTCCATAGTTTTGATACTGTAAATAAAGAGACAAAAGTATCTTGCTGAGCTGAAGACTTTAATAGCAGCCATTTTGAATCACTTCTTTAATCAGCACAATGCACTGCATGTGTGAACCAAAGACTGAAGGTGAAATGATACACTAGATGTGTTTCACATGATAACATTGTTCTAATTTGATTAGCATATTTCAGATGTATTATGCTATTTCATTAAACTCAGTACATATTAATGAACCAAACAAAGTCTTTTGTGGTGAGATTAGGCATGTTGATCATTTTAAACTAGCAGCTATAAGCTACTCTTACTTCTTAGCTCTAGTGTCAAAGCTCCAGTTGAAAAAATTAAAGAAAAAGCAAACACCTAAACATGTCTTAGTCTGAGAAATTGTGCAAATGTAATTTTTGGTCAAATAAATTGCCTGCTATAAAAATGAGTGCCAAATGAGTGCACACACACAGCGCCCACACATTCAAAGGGCACTACAAAATGCCAGTGTCTTGAGAGCCTCTTCAACCTTATAAACCCAGTTTCACCATAAGGAAATAGAGCCTCATTTATTCTGCCTTAATTCCTGTCCTCCACTCTTCACCTCTACCCTTCAGGGACACACGCTTCTGTAAGCAGGAGGCTCTGTGCAATGTACTGCCTCAAATATATTTTATTCGATGTGTTTTGTATAGTGTACATGATGTGCTGATATACTGTACAGCCATACATTTAGTGGTGCATAATTGCGTTCAATCTTTGAAGAAATATTCAAGAAGAAAGTCCTCTAGCAAAAGATAATATGGGCTGAATTTGTTTCTGGATCTTAATGTAAAAGCTGCATTCAGAAAAAGTAGTAGATGCACGTTGTACGTCATATAACTGGTTTCTCCTTTGGATTAAAATGTGAAATATTAGTCTAAAATATTAGCCACTGTAATAGGAACACCTGTACACCTGCTCATTCATGCAATTATCCAATCAGCCGATCATATGGCAACAGCACCATGCATAAAATCGTGCAGATACAGGCCAAGAGCTTCACTAATTGTATATTTCAAACTGTTGTTGTGTTGTTCCTAAATGAAAGAGATCAACAAATAATTCCCATCATCTTTTTCCCAGCTAAATTAAATTTTACAAGTACTATACTTGGGACATTTGTACATATTATTTCCTCTAAATTCTTAGAAAATTCACAGAATTTTAGAGTGTGTACATGCTATTTATACTGTTTTATGGTTTATGTTTAAATATGTAATTTATATTGTTTAAATGTTTCTTTTATTAGATAGTATAAAATGTCTAGCTAAAAAAAGTACATTTTCTATTCCAAAAACAAAATTTATGTTCAAACCATTGCTAATCAAATAGTTTTGTTTTTGTCATCCTTTCTAATAATTTGCTATTGCATAAACAGTTTCTAGTACATCTTTATCTATATTTACCTATGTATCTACATCTATACCTAAAATTGAAATATCACTATAAATAAACATATCCTGTGCTAAGTGCTAACCTTCAAAAGAACAGATAAATATGCATCCCTCAGACAGAATTCGGCAGAAAAAAATATGATTTATTATTATTTATCTGTTATTTATTATATATATATATATATATATATATATATATATATATATATATATATATAATAAATCCGCTGTGATTTGTGACATGCTCTGAGCAGAGACGCATGTGAATCTCACCAGCTCAATGAGAAACGTTGCTGCTCCGAATTCATTTAGAAAAAAAATGCAGCAGCTGAAAAATGGGACTACACACGGGGACTCTAAATGGTGGCCATCAATAAACATGGGCGCTTTGCTTTGCATTCATCTCTCTCGCTTAATTTGTTTCTTAGACGCACACGGGTCCCCCGGCTGCTGACCTTTCAGAGAGAGACTCCTGAACCAGCAGATAGAGCTGGAGCGCTTTCGGCTGAGAGGTCATTTATTTATGAAGCGCACAGCCACTAAAGGAGTGGATGGACAGAGAGGGAGAGAGAGAGAGAGAGATAGAGAAAGAGAGAGCACTAAGGAAATGTCAGAGCACATTTAAACCAGAGGGGCTCTCCATTTCTCCACTGCAAACACACACACGCACAAACACACATGCGCACACACACACACACACAAGCACACACACAAACTTAAACACACACATAAACGTAAACACAGCTCTGAAGCAGTAGAGCCACATTACAGACTGTTAATATATGCTAAACATCTGCTCTAACTAAACTGCATCATCCAGTCAGGATGTACCTGCTCAGCCTCTACTGAGGTTCATTCAAGTCAACTGGGGTCAAAACACATGAAGATGTGCTCCTCTGAACCAAATCTGTTTTCATATCTGATACAGGCAGGCAGAGGTCAAAGGCAGGACACAGTGGGAAATGAGAAACTAGGGCCTAGGAGAGCTGGGGGAACCAGAGAAACAGCTTGCAACCTCAATATGCAATCACACAGACAAATAAAAGGCAGTTTTACAGACAAATATAACATACCCTAATGACACAAAACACAACTAATAACAAGGGACAGGTACAAAGAATAATTATGAAGAGTCTTCAGGGGGATCGAGAGCAGGTGATGAAAAAACAAAACAAAACAAAACAAACCAGTGGCTGCTGTGATCGTACCTGTGCCATGTTCTCCATATGCTCTCCACACTTAGAGCTCTGAAGATCCCACTCTGCTGAATACAACTTACTATTACTAAATACAACATTAATATAATTTGAACATGAACCTGACCAATATTTATAGGCTGAACTGAAATTTGTTGATTGTCAACTGCCATTTTTAAATTCTAAAAACACTGCGACGAATCTCAAGTGTCCATAAGTTGGCCCCTTCACAGAAAGTGGTCTGAAGTAATTATTTTTCAACGCTTCAGATGGGAACATCCCTACAAATAGCTGTCACAGCCATTCTCAGTTCATAGCCCCCCTGTGTAGACTTCATCACTTCAGACCGGGCCACACTGTGGAAAGGCAGGAAGTAGAAAACAAACAACAGGAAACAGAAGAATTAAAGGTAAAGATTAGAGTGCTTTACTGTCATTCTAGCCATATACCATAAGTGTACAGTAGAATGAAATAGCGTTCTCCAAGGCCTTGATGCGACATTACAGAAGTGACAAACAGTGAAACACCCCTGACAATGTGTAGCGCAAAATTAGAAAAAAGGGGCAGAGCAAAATGCACAACACTGAACAAGATAATAAATAGATGCCGAGCAACTAAACAGGATGCACGTGATGAAATTCTTACTCTATATTCCTTCCAGTCACCATCAATAGTGTACATTAGTTAGAAATGTTAGAAATACTGTAGTATGGAGTATGATACTGGAGCATTATTATACTGTTAATAGTAAGTATGACACCCTTTACTCAGAAGACTTGCATATATAAGGATATATTATCCAATATTATATTTATAATTTTGTACGGAATATGTTTCTATCTATCTATCTATCTATCTATCTTACAAGTATGATGTTTATTACAAGTACAAATGTGAGGTATGTAGGCTGGAGTGCAATTAGACAGTGGCAATAAACACTGCTTATATCTGGTCTCATCAAATTACTTTTCCTGAGGAAGTGGTAATCCTGATTTATTCAAGCTTTCAGGTAAGATTTTAACATTAAATCATATCAGCTCTATGCAGTAGCTTATCCTGTTGTCAGGGAAACATCGTATATGTGAGTAAAGTGGACCACATGCCCAGGAGCCGTCACAGGCCGTCAGTCTTTCCGAAAGAATCTCAACACCCTCTCTGACACAGTGGCGAATGAGAGGGGTGAGAAAACACACCCTGCTCCAGAGCGCAAAAATGCTTTGTGTAGTTAAAAATGACAGCATGGCGAAGTGTGAGTCTGTGTCCCACAGTGTGGAATGACCATGACCCCTTTTTAAAGGGCATGGAGTAATTAGCCTATATAACCTGCCTTTTCCCCAACAAGGTAAAATGCACATGCCATTACAGTATATGACTTCCTGAAGTAAACGTAATGCTGGAGCATTTTATTTTTAAAAATAAAAAATATATATTCCCATTCATTCATTTGTAAGTCACGTTGATCTGCAGTGGCTTACAAGAAAGGAAGGGCCCATAAAAACATCGTTGTGCTGTTCTGTTTTTTTTTTTCTGTCACTGCACGTTTTTTTTTTGCAGTGTTTATGGGATGTGTGCACTTCTCATATACATCTTCTTAGCTGCATTATTACTTTAACACTACTGGTTACTCAGGTAATACTGTGTAAAGGTACATACACTATTATGTTTATACTTCTGTTTATCTCTATTTGTGACAAAACCGACATAAACATTTTTAAAGACTTTTTCTGACAACTGACAGTTCATCAAAATGTTATGTAAGTTTCAGACAAGTGACAAGGATTTTTGTTGACATAAGGTTGTGTCATGACACTTCCTGGGCTGGATTACATTAGAAAATCATGACAGCTGACCTTACAGCTCGGTATACACAGTGACACAATGGTAATGATGTGGCATGATTTGCAAAGTGAGGCACTAATTGGAAAATTAACAAAGGTGAGCACTTCTAAAAGATGTTCTGCACTGTCTTGTGATCTCAGCAATTTACCATGAAACATGGACATGAAACCTGCTCTATAACAATCCATCAGGGACAATCAATACACTAATTATAGAGATAGTTATGTATATTTGTAAGCTTGCTAGATTATTTATGACAATACCATGATGCCATAACCACAGAGCTGTGTACAGTATATTTCATTTTACCACAAATTAGAGTGTGATTTTGATTTTTGAAAATCATCACATCATCACCGTTATGTAAGTGTGAAATAGCAAAAGTACACGGAGCTACACAGTCAGTTCTCATGACGTTTTAACTTTAAGTCAGACCTGGTGGCTCAGGGGCACTAAGTGACTTCTTATTCTGCTTATAGCTAACAAATACAGTATAAATAAATAACAAAAGCAATCTGTTGATGATGTCTGTTGGAATAAACTTTTCTTAACATGTATGTACTGTATGTTTATGTTATGTAAGACAGTAGTTCCTGCTGTAACATGATTGATAGGTTTATATTAATGAGCTCATTCTAATATGTTATAGTTTCTATAGTAACAGCTCGTACGCAGGGACTGGTACGGTCGGCACTCCACATAATAATAAACGGATTTAAAAAAAAAAAAGAACAAAGAAAATATATAAGCGTTGATGTGGTGACGTATGGAAGGAGTCGCAGGTGTCAGCACTTTGTAACAGTCACGGTGCTTTGCAAAGATTCCCAGCATGGGAAAGTCTTCAGGACAGATGCTTTCTGGTTTCTCTGCACAATGACAAGTTGTTTTTTTGTTTTTTTTTTTGAGAGAGAGAGAGAGAGAGAGAGAGATGGAGGGAACGCCTGTTTATCATGGTATAACTGTTGACAGGAACTAACTTACTTCTTGGACATTCTACCACATTAAATCCTAACTATAAACTGTTACAATGAGCAACACGTTGTTCATTGATAAATTGAACATTGTAATCCTTAGCAAATCGCGCTAGTATAAACAGAATAACACACTCCAAACCGTGCAGTTACACAAAAATAATCCACTTCAGAGTGGTAACGTATCACACCACCCCAGTGACTATTGTATGTTATTCCTTATGTATCTTTAAGTATTTGATTTTTATTTTACTTATATTGTTTCATATAAGTTTTTACTAGCCTGCTGCTGTTACCCTGAATTCACACCAGCAGCGACTTGACCAATGTTCAATCGGAGCTGACGATTTTTTGGCGATAGTAGGTGACGTAGTCATTAGCACTGCAAAGTAGGTGGGGTGAGCTTTGAAACCGAATTGGAAGCAATCTGATTGCTCAAATCAAATCAAAGTGTTTTGATTTGATGAAAATAGAACAGCACTTGTTTTTCTGTTTCTTATGTTCTGTAAAGCTGCTTTGAGACAATGTTCATTGTTAAAAACGCTATACAAATAAAATTGAATTGAATTGAACTTGTACTTGTTCCTGTATCGATGGTGGGCGAGGAAATACTGTATGTGTTCACCTGCGTCAAATAGATTAGAAAATAGAAAATAGACATGAAAAAGAAGTTCATGACTACATGTCTACATAATATAGATGCAGATGACGGGAAATGATCTGGCAAGCTAATTTACAGCTATGTAGCTAAGCTAATATATATATAAGCTACATATATATAAGTGCTATTTAATATCTGTATTAGCTCTATATAATGATGCTGAAAAAGTGAAGGGTAGCAATTAGTATTTCATGGCTGTTCGGCCTAATATATATGTCAGTACATCTTCCTACATATACATCTTCCGACATCCCTTCCTGCTATACATTAATAATCATACATCACGGATTAGTTGTTATGCTTGACAATGACATCACCTGTTTTTCAAGTGCATATGCAAATAATCACGCACACTTTAGGCTGCAGGCTGCAGTGAGGTCTCTCTCCTAGCTTGGCCCTACTAGTGAAACCATGGCACCTGGTAGTAAACTAAAGCTAAGTTTGAATCCTAATGAAAAACTGTATTCTCCCCAGCAGCAATTTTTCACCTCATGTCACACAAATGGCAATTTACTGAAAAGCTGCTGCTCGTGAGTTTTTCATTAGGATTCAAAGTGTTGCTTATCTTAAAGACATAGTTTGGGAAATTCATTTGATCAGATAAGTGGGTCTTAAATAATGTTAAATATGTATCAGAAGTAAGACAACCTTCTGCTCCAGAGTGGCACAACAGATAAGCGTTCATCCAATCTTTGGGACATGGTAAGTTCAAATCCTGGTCATGCTACAGCCATCTGTGGCCAGGAGCCAAGGAAGCAAAATTGGCCATACTCTCTCTCCTGTCAATCACAGTGACACTAGCCAATCACGGATGTCCGTGAGTTCATGTATGCAGAAGAGAGCAGCGATTTAATAAATAAATATAATTAAATAGAATATTTATTATTAAATCCATTGTAATTGCAGAAAAAACGAAAGCACCCAATCTTGCAACAAAAGAAACTATTTATTTGGAATATGCATTACCAGTACAAATTAAGAGACCAGAAAACCTACACCTTGTTAGTTTTTTCCTTCACAAAACAAGTTGGAATTGAAAAGACAATAATTTGCTGTTCCGTTTGTATTCCTTATTATACATATGCAGAGATCTTAAAAGTTAAAACTCAGCAAGAGAAAGTCTCCGCGCTTTATATATATATATATTTATTTATTTATTAAAAAAAAAAAAAAGAAAAAAAAAAGAAACATTCAAAAACACTGCAGGATTTTTTAAAGAACAAAAGACATGCAACAAAGTAAACATTTGATGTTTTACAAATTGCTTCATATGCAAAAACTAAAAGCATCATTACATGAAGCTTTCAACAATACGCTGAAACTGGGCAGGCGATGAGAGACGTGTGTATGAGTGTATTCAGGGTTATTATGCCACTCTTCAACCCAGATTTGACCAACTGTGTTTCTGTGTGGATGGATGGAGTTTAGCACTTTTTATTTTGCTCTAACGCACACAGTGATTTGACTCATTAGCTAGTGACCAGGTTTAGAAGGTGTGTTAAACTCCAGGCATACAGTTAGGCCTCTCTGGGTTACAACAAATCAGCATGGACGTTTATTATTGAATGTTATCTAGCTTAGTGATGGATGGGGCATCTAACGGAATAGTCTACACTAACACTTACTATCAGGCTTTCTTGAGGAGCTACAGGTCACACAGGAATAATAATCTATGCAGATGGAGCTGTTTTGGCTGGTTACAGCTAGACCCGACTGATTCCTGTAGCCAAACAGGAGTATGTCCAGAGTCCAACATTGTTTAGTGATTTGCCAGTTCTAACTCACTCATTCAACTCATTATTTAATGGACATGTTCCTTCTTGGCAATACTGTCCCTTTAAAACCTCATTTGCAGGTGTGTTAGAGATCAGGAAATCAGCAAACTGTTCTGGACTCTTGACACACAATAATAAAGGGCCCTCTTTCTTAATGGGTGCTCATTATAAAATGTCATGATATAGCTTAGTGATGGATGGTGCATCTAACTAAATAAATTACAGTGCTTAATGTGACAAAAAGCTTTGTTGATCTGCTACAAGTAACACGATAGAATCATAATCGATGTGTGATGCACAACACACTTGATTTTTTTGGTGTGATAAGATTAGTGCACAGTTATACACTTTATTCTAAATTGGCCACAAGCGCTAGCCTTGTCACTTTGCTTTAGGAATTTCATATCTATTATGTTGATCAAATCATAAGCGATTTCTTGAAGACATGGCCTGCCCATCAGAGACCCGATTCACGCTTATATGAAGCACAAGCTGTATCGTTTTAAACTCTGTTTAAAAGAGCAAAATAAGAATTAAAAAGGTGCACATCTACGTACATAGCGCATTCTTGGGCTAATTCACATTATGCTAAAGCAAGAACACACACAAAAAAAGAAAAATGTCTTGTAACAGAGCTGAAGCCAAAAAGAAAAGCGCATTAGGCTATTCACAACATGACGACCTAAAAATATACGCAAATGTTTTCTGCATTTTTGTGCCATGTTTTCTTTCGACAAACACTACTGAATTCGGACTGCATTTTTGGTTTTGAATACGAAGCACTGGGGCTTTCACTAAGAAACAAGCCCAGGTACAGAAGATAATACATCATTTACAATGTGGTTAAAATGGTGATGATAAACAAAATGGACATGTCTGCTGTTTTTGGTATCAAAGTAATGACGGATATGTGATATGTTGTCACCAAGAAAGACCATAAACTAAAAGCAAGGTTCAGTTGTTCTCAGTTGGGTTTTTTCAGTTCGTGGATGAAAAATGTGGTAAAAATGTATATGATAAAGTGACTTCACAACAGTCACACATCAACTTTATTAGAAAATCAGATTAATTATATGCAGCTGTGACGTCCTCTGCTGTTTTATGCATGTTACTTAGAGAAAAAAAAAAAGAAAAATATTTCATAAGTAAATACATAGACACATTTACTGTATTTTCCGGACTATAAGTCACTCTGGAGTATAAGATGCACCCTCCTAAATATATAACTTCATTTTATAAGCCGCATTAAAGTAGTGGCATTTCTCTGTTTTTGTCCTGTTAGTGTTGCCATAGGTTAGCACTCTACTGTTTTCTTTGCTAGAATCTTAATCCCTCTGCCAGGCCTGGACAATATCTGTGTATGGATCCACCCTCAGCTTTGCCACTAAAATATTGCTCATTTCTGCTGTAGCGCTTTGTATAAATGTTATGTTAGCACCAAGCTAATGGTAGTGTACCATACAGTCATATAGAACAGATACCTTTATGAAACTCTATATTCATGTCACAGTTTTACAGTTAATCATAGAATTAATCAAGACTTCAGAAAGTACTCTTCTCTCAATCATAATGCTAACCATTCTGCTGCCATCAGTGCTGATGCTAATGTTAAACCATAACCAATGGGTAGGCTAATGCAAAAGTACAAATCGGAGCACCGTCTAGAGGGTTAAAAACATCTTATAGTCTGTAAAATACAGTAGCTTTAAAGTTCAAATCTGCTTGCACTTATTACAGAAGTGATTTTGGTTCACAGCAGCATTTGGCTCTTCATTAACTGATGCAGTTGGGGTTTTTTTTTTATCACATAACTTGATGAACTATCTTAAATTCATTGTCATCAGCTGACTAACACAGATGTTACAGCTTCATTGTCATCAACTGACTAACACAGATGTTACAAACTTCTTAATTTGTAAAGGCCTATACTGCATTGTCACTGGTGGAGATTATACACGGAAAGCAACAAAAATGTTTTTTTTTTTTGTTTGTTTTGTTTTTTTTAAAGAAAGGAGGTTTTTAGGAATCAAGCGATGTTTGTATAGCCTAATTAAAAATCAATTTCAAGTTACATGATGGAGAGAGACTGAGATACAAAATATGTCTTTATAATACAGTATGTCCCTATATTACAACATGAAGAATATGATCACTTCAAATGAACATGCAAATCATGAGTGTTAAAATGTAGAAAAATACTTTGGCACTATGGACACAGAAAATGTTCATGGTTTCTTACCATGATAAAAATGTGAAAAGGTTCCGCTATGGAAAATGGGGCATCATATGCACCATCATTTCTATTTTAGAAATCAGTTTATTGTTATGATTTGTTTTTTATGTTGTTTATCTAAGAGGTAGCGTGATCATACATATTAACCCCTTCAGACCCCATGTTCATTATAATGGTTAATGTTTGGTTATGTTTCATTCAATCCACCGACTGGAGGAGCTGCATCAAAATACTATTTAAGACTGAAAATAATGATTTGAACAAGAATTATAATGAATTATAATTGAGGATAGGAAAAAAATCTGATCTGAAGGGGTTATTACAAATCGAGGGCTGTATTTAAGAAGTGTGTGTGTGTGTGTGTGTGTGGGTAGAACAGACTGATTCACTCCAAAGCATGGCAGAGACCCAGCTTAGTGAACTAGTGAGTGCATTACTTAAACATAGTGATGAACGACCGAGAGTGACAGAACAAAAAGAGAGTCCATGGTTTGTGCAGTAGTGATGGAACAAGAAGGAGTGAGGTGATGAGGGGATCAGTTGGAGGTGTCAGAGTGAACACTCCCGGGTCCTTCTGTGGGTGAGGTCACTGAGGAGGGGGTAGTAGCATCCTGCCATCCACCATTAGCCTATGGAAGAAGAAAGGACATATACATTAGAGAAGTGAAAGCTGGAAGGCTGTCATGAAACTAGGCATGTGGCGATAATTTGCTGTACAATATCCAATCAGCTAATCATGTGGCATCAACGCAATGCATAAAATCACGCAGATACAGGTCAAGTGCTTCAGTTAATATTCCCATCAATCATCAGAATGGGGAAAAGTGTGATCTCAGTGACTTTAACCGTGGCTTGGTCGTTGGTGCCGGGTGGGCTAGTTTGAGTATTTCAGAAA
Source organism: Pangasius djambal (assembly GCA_022985145.1). NCBI lineage: Eukaryota > Metazoa > Chordata > Actinopteri > Siluriformes > Pangasiidae > Pangasius > Pangasius djambal. Next base: position 16,943,637 of record CM040976.1, read on the forward strand.
CTGCTGATCTCCAGGAATCTGCTGATCTCCCCCAATATTCTATAGCAGTTACACAGAACGATGCAAAACAATAAAAAAAAAAACATTCAGTTTTGCTGTAGTTCTGCAGGTGGAAATGTCATTTGAAGAGAAACATCAAAGTTCTGTGGTAACTCTTTACAACCGTTGTGTGCAGAAAAGCATCTCAAAATGCACAACACACAGAATTTGGACAGCTACAAGGGCAGTAACAATGTACACACACAAACAATGTACACACACACACACACACACACACACACACTTATATATATATATATATATATATATATATATATATACACACACATATATACACACACACACATATACATATATATATATATATATATATATAATATATAGCTAGATATACATAACTGAAAAAATACTGCTTTACTGCTGAGAATATAAATATAATGTGTTTGCTTTTCCCAGGAAGACGGGAAGCACTGCAGACATGTAATACGGGACAGAGTTAAATGCTTGTCACTTTCACTGACACACACCATAATACTGAGCTGGGATGAAGTGGCCCACCATATAACACTCCCAGAAGAAACAAAGAGGGAAGCGGTGGTGGAAAATTATGACATTTGGAGATTGAAATGAAAATACAATGCGAGGTGCAGAAGCCATTTCTCGTCTTGCAGACAGGCCTGCTAAAGAGCATTTGGGGATATTAATAGCAAAAAGGCTGGAAATGGCAGCCGGCAGCCACTCAGCTCCAAGCCTGTTATTTAGAGCCGAGGCAGTCTGTAATCAAACAAAATGGAGGAGAGCAGAAAAAGATCTTAAAACGTGTTCGGTTACGGTGCCACGTTCCTATTTTCTACTGAAGGCATAATTACTGCTATAAAATGCTACATGAGCCATTATCAACACAGCGAACAAAGAGGGAAATCACTTGTCTGAAAAAGATTCCTCATCTTTAGACTTTAAATCGGCTTTTAGCACAAAGTCACTGCTGTCGTATGTGAAATATGGACTCTACTTCCACCTGCATATAAACAACAGTCTATGATATCAATGTTTAATAATAAAAAACATACAAATTAAAATATTAAATTGTGTTGCACTGTTGCCATTATGACTCAATGAATTAAAGTAATAAAATAATTACTAACAAATATTTATGTGTACAGTGCAATTCTGAAAAATAAATAATTTTTTATTAAAAACGATTTTTATTACATGAGATGATGTTCAGGTCTGCCTGAGAGTCACACGCTAAAAATGTAATAAAAACGGCTATAAATTCTACATATTGATCATTTAGATAAAATACACTTTGGGATTTCTAAATTAATTGTTACTGTAAAACTGCTGCTAAATTTAAAGGCATCTGGCCAATGAGACTGAACACTGGTAAGTGATACACAGAAGAGGAGGAACAGTTAATTTTTTTTTTTTTTTTACATTTTAATCCAGTTATTAAGCAGAGCAATTCTGGCACATTTGTTAGTAAGAGAGGAAAAATTATTTTTATGTCAGGTTTTGGGAAACAATGAAGGACTTGAAAACTTTAAAGAAAGCATGCTCATATAGTTGGTCTGGACAATTAAGGGGTCTGTTGAGTTGCAAATATTTATACTTTCAAAAGTCTGCATTCTTCTTCTTATTATTTTTTTTTTGAGAAAAATCAAATCTGAGCTCATTCTCACATCCCTCCGATTCCCCTGGAATGGCATGGAGTGAAGGACACGGAGGGATTGGCTAGGATTTGAATACATCCATGTTCTTTGTTATGGAACGGCTTCGATTTCATTAGCTTATAGCAGAAAGCGGGCCAAGACATGGCAGCACAGCCGTTGACCTTACTCCTCCACGTCCTCTCTCTCTCTCTCTCTACCCCCCTTTGCTCTCTTACGCTGTCAGGGCCATTAGCTAGGCGCGAATGTGATCTGAGCAATGTGCTTGGATTGCTGTCCTAAGTCCGCACTCGGCTCCCCGTGTGTCTGTCTGATCGATTTTCCCCTTTACCACATGGCTTGTCGCTGTGAATTTTGCGACTGCACCAAAACCCCAGCAGCAGCCCCCACCCGAAAGGAAATAAAAAATTAAATTAGGGAGATCATGAGAGGGACAACAAAGGCGGCAAACACAGAGGGCCACAAGCTTAGATTTAATTTTAGCATTAAGATATAGTATTTTCCTTATAGTCTTTTTAGTTAGCCTTCAGGCAGCTATGAGGTCTAAATAGGGAGGGGATGCTCAGTGCAGACCATCTCACCTGTACACAGCACACACACACACACACACAAACTGCTCAGCGTGGCACGTGTCAGTGCAGGTGTTTGGAGAGATTTTATTGGACGTGACGGGTGTGTCCGAGCCCCGTGGCATTAGCAACACGCAGCCGATCACACTGGGTGACCGTGGATCAGACATGTCCCACTGAGTGCATTTCCGAGCCCTATGGCTTTAAAATAATTGGTAGAGTGGTAGAGGGCACAAGAAAAAAAAAAGTTATTTTTTGTTTTCTTACATTGATGCCCTGCGGACTGTACATCTGGTTGGCTGTGAGGCCATCACTGTATCCTCCTGTCTGACTGATAACATGGCGAAGGGTATCCACCTGAAAATGCACAATAAACAACATAACAAGGTCAGAGCAGACGCACACACACAAATAAACAAAGCAAGGTCGACGAGAAAGCACAAGCAGCAAAACAAAACTTAACAGAAAAAGGACAAGGTCAAACAACACTGTAGCAATGAGCGAGACAAAGAAAACAACAGTTCAAAGTAAACACAATCACATAAGCAATGTAAATACATAGAGAACTAGCTAAAATGGCAACAAAGGAAAAGAGTGAAACAGAACATCTGCATAACTCTTGTGGCAGCGAGTCAAGGTGACCGGACTTTTCTTATAATTGTTAAGATATTTCTTCGTTCGTTGTTTTCAATTCAAAGGTACAACAGTGCTGCTTAAGGTCTAAAGAGTATTTTGTTTACATATATTGTACATTTTTTGTTGCATGTTTTGATAACAGCTTTGTTAGGTTTTTATACTTTTAACGTCTGTAATTTTATTATGAAGTACATAAGTGCCAAATTGATGTTCTTAATCACTAGTGTTATTAACTGTGTATCTTTAAACATATGTTATTAAAAACACTATTGTAATAATATTGTATATGATAAATGCTAAGCAACTATTGAGATATTAACATGTAATGTCTGCACATGGTCCATTACTAACCACTTTGATTAGATATTTCATGTTTATCATTTTTGATACAATACTAATCAGAGGTTTGAGCATCACTGCAATAATGGCAGAAGTTGTATAAAACGTTTGTGTGAGAGGATGTCCCGTTATTATCTGTTAGCTAATGATGACCTTAAGATGGTAATAAATACATATACTTAGTATTAGCTCAGTTCATTCCAAATAACATGGCACCAGTTTCAAATTGCTATGTATATATCTGCTCCCTGTAGCCTGCTCTTGTCTTTATACACCACCATGTATCTTTAAGAGTATTCTTTATTAGAGTAAATGTCCAGCATATGAGGTGACCAGACTGATGTGTACTGTACCTGCGACTGCACGTTGGCTCCCACTTGAGCCCCCTGGTATGAATCGCCATTCATAGACTGCACACTCATAAACAAATCACCAGAGTTGGACATGTTAAAAGAGCCAGCAGAACCTAAGAGCAGAGGAGGGAGAGAGAGAGGAGAGGAAAAAGAAGCAGCAGCACAAAGACCACAGAGAGAGAGTGAGAGAGATAGAGAGAGAGAGAGAGAGAGAGAGAGAGAGAGAGAAAGAGAGAGAGAGAGAAAGAGAGAGAGAAAGAGAGAGAGAGAGAGAGAGAGAGAGAGAGCAAGAGGTAGAGAGAGGAGAAGGAGAAAAAGCACATGCGGAAGTACAGTTAGACAAGCGTAACAGAGCAGAGAGAATGAGCAGCCCATAGAGAGCAGAGCATCAGCACTAAGGCTGAGCAAGAGATAACGCTGTAGGACAGGTTTAAAGCAAGAGCAGGCAAGTTGTAATGTTAGCTAGCTAATGGAGGAAAGTGCTTGTCCTACATACGCTGCTGTTTGAAATATTTAAAGCAAACCCAGAATGGATTTCGATGAAATTTAAATCCTTGTAAAACTGCATTACAAGGCAATTTACAATTTTATACAAACGTGATAACCTCAACTCGGCCAATAACAGCTCAAACTCATCTTCATGACTAATAAAAAAATTGCAGAAAGGTTTATGAAGTGACTATCATGTTCCTTGCAGCTCTGTCTGTGAACCAAATCCCGTAAAGCGGGAACTGAGGAAGCATGACCTCTGTTAGGGTTTTTCATGGTTTTGGGACAAATGGCTGAACAACTGCTCAGTAGTGGCGATAAAAGTGAGCAATCCCAAGAGTAGCGTTACACTTACACAATTTACATGCTCAATATCTTTGAACATGTGCCTATTTTATGTATAATGGTACTGTCAACTGACCAATAAAATCATTACCTGTATTCTCTCATAAACTCCATTTACACTTGGTCATTTTATGTGTCTTTAGTATCAGGATTTGGATGGAGGTTATCCACAGAGAAATAAAGAATGTACTCAAACCACTTCTGAGACACATTTTAGCCACATGTTACACAAGCGTAAATGCATCTGACTTTCCCAGCCACATTTGACAACGCACAAGTTCTGTGAATGCAGATGTTCATGTTTTTTTTTAAAAATGTGAACAAGAATAAACACAGCACACGTGATGTGGAATTCAGAAAACATCTAAAAACATGGAACAACACTGGAAGTTGGTGTTTGAATGTAATGAGCTAATTTGCATTTGAAGACTGTCCGACCGGAAGCGAAACTGTAAATGCATGTGGTTTAAATCTTATGAGGATACAACCAAGATGCATGAAATGGACAGGTGTAAATGGGGTCATAAATTTAAATTTGACACACGTTCTATGTCAACCATGTAAGAGGCCATATTGACACCAAGACACATACTCTGAGTTCTAAATGCTGAGAGTTAAAGAAACAGAAGTGTTGTGAGCTAGACAAATGAAAATAATGCAGAAAATCCAATAGACATAGTTATGAAACCTATTTTTACTCTTTGAAAGAATGAGGTAAGTCTCAGGTGTGCATAAGCCGAAGACAATTACACTAAATCTGCGATAGTCCAACATGTATCTATTGGACCACTGAGAGTCACTTTTGCAGCTGCAATAATAAAGTGTGTGGAATCATGTAATAATGTAATGTGGGACAGTGTGTGATTAACACATGGCTGTGAGACGTGCGTGAATATTTGCCCACCTGCTGAGTTGGGGGTGGAGGGGGAATTTGCCTGGCTGCCGTGAGCTGACACGCTGGCCGCATTCACTGCAGTTCTGGCTGCGTACATATTGGCTTCCTCCTGGAACTTTCCAATGTTCTTCTTATACCGGATTCGTTTGTTTCCGAACCAGTTGGACACCTGGGCGGAAAAAAAACCGAATTAACACTCATTTCACAACTTCACAAGCGTTTCATGAAACTTTATTCTCTGTTCGGGTCAAAATGAATTGTTTTAAATCTTTACTGAGAGTGGAACAACAATAAAAATGACGTAGAACTTCATGTGCTTGGCTTAATCTCTCGAACAAACCTGACAAAACATTTTTATGGATTATTTTTCCATTACAGACCTGATGTTGGAGACATCTGGACTCAAAAAGGAACAAGGTGAAATTAAGGTGTTTAAAATGGCTGTTGTTAATCACTGTTAATCTGAGCCAAAAACTTGATGTTAGTGGTTGTCCCATTTCCTCCATCTCAAATTTACACTCTGTTAGATTTAGAGTTTCACTAAATCAGGATGTGAGGTAATTCCACAACTACTGACTGCTACAATTTATCATTCGGGGGAAGAACACTTAATAGCAGCCCAAATGAAACAAATCAACATATAGTAATGAATCAACTAGACTATCTATTTCACACCTGACCATAATGGCTTTGATCAGTACTGTAATGACGCATGCCAAGATGAGAGTCAGAAAATATGTTGCCGCACTGTGAGCCTGATGTGCTGTTTGCTGATTTTTCATTTGGCCTACTGTATCTGCAATACAATTTTCCATCAAGCTATGAGTTGCTGGGGTTTACTGTGACGTTCCTAAAGGAAACCTCCGCAATGACCTGTGCATCAGAACAATCCCCAGTCATCATATACTGATCATCGCTTAGATTAAGCTAAAATATACTGAATATATTAAAATACATTCATAACTGTATGGCTATAAATGACCTAGCCTGTGGCAAAAATAAACAGAAAATTGCTAAGAACTTAACAGCATTGGGGCTTGATATCATTTAATGAAGCCTTTCTACGCAGAGAAATACCAAACTGTCGATAATACAGAACACAGATGGCAGGATTATCTCTTTCTCTCTCTCTCTCTCTCTCTCTCTCTCTCTCTGTACCACAACAACGGCGTACATAACAAAGAAAACCACAGACGAATACGGGACTCCTCCACGTTCAGAACCCTGCCTATGAAGGGGTGAAGAATGCAAACGCTACCAGAGCAAACTCGCATTAGTGTCAGAATAAAAAAGATAGCCAATAACAATCTCATTAAGTCACTCCATCTGCAGCTAGCTATCATCAAGGACTATGACGGCACGGATCCGTCCTCACACGCACTAACACCCATTACCGCTAATACACTCCCAGATGAAGCTGTGCGGATAAAGGCTCGTGCTAATGATAAACAACATTTAAATGTAAACCAAATCAATCCTGTGGAAACACCCCCCCACACCCGCCTAGACAGCGGCTAAACGTGTTTCTTTATTACAAAATGGCACCAGACGCGCTCAACCAATCATTCTGAGCAGAGTCTGTTCGAGAACGGCACCCAGATGCATCGTCAAATTATGTCACCCTGGATTCATTAAGTGTTTTTTTTTTGAGCATCATCCATTTAACATAAGCAGGTGCAGAATATTCACGTGCAGCAACACAGGTGTTCATAATCGAGGATCATTACATATGGGCTAACACACTAAGTAATTATAGGTGCTCTACAGAAAGTGAGCATCTTTCCATACATCCTTACACACATGTAGCAGTGGTAGCTAAATTTATTTACAGTACACATATATAACTGGTTCAAAATGCAATGTGCACTTTGTAAAAACAGTAAAAACAGATTGCAAAAATATGAAAAAGAAGTGTAATATAATGGTATACAATGGTAGTATACTGTAGGTTACTACTGTATATACTTACTGTAATGGTACTTTAATACTATTAGAGCGCTATGATCTCTCCAATGCAGAGAACACAGATAGAATCATGGATAGAAATTAGATATAAAAATGGGCTTCAGACACCAGTTGCAGGATTACATAAGGTTTGGAAATGCACGGGAGGCTATCACAAAATCTGGGACGGCAGTAAGCAATCTAAGCTTTATATTGCCATTCACGCAATGCCAATCGTCACAGAAAAGGTAAGTGTCTTGGTTATGCACAAGCCTCAAATTGTTCATCCTCCTATGTGACCCCAACATTTAGCTATAAGATATAAGAGCAGGCAGTTAAATTTCCATTGACTTGCCTGAGTAGCCAGCGGAGAGAGAAGTCCAATTCGGACCATAGATGGTAAAAATAGCAAACTCATCATCATTTTATTTAGCTAGTGTTCTAATTAACTACTATTTTAATGGCTTTGTCTCCGAGGGTGTTATCTCATTTTGTTTGTGTCACTTTTAATTTAGCAATTTCTATGCGCTGTCACCTATGAATAATTATTTTTTTGCACAATTAAAATTCTAAGTTTAATTGAGTTAGCAAAGCACAAATATAGGGCTAACATAAACTATTATTTATAATTATGATTTATGATCATGGTTACATTCTAACACAATATAAGACGCATTGATTTAGAACCGTGATCATTTTTATCTTAGGTATTTATTTATTTCTTTTTTAACCAGATCTACATTGGAATTGTCTCAGTATAGGCAAATAATGTACCCATGCCAGCTATTCCAGGTTATCCTATTAGAGCGGTTACACTGGTATACATAGAGTATAAACGGTAATTCAAATGTAGAATTAAGAGTCTGAGATTTGTAAAGAAAGCAGAAGCTACCTGGGAGACAGTAATAGAGCACTTCTTGGCCAGTTCTTCCTTGGCCTCCTCACTAGGATACGGATTACTGAGGTGGGAGTAGAAGTACTCGTTCAGGATCTCGGTGGCCTGTTTGTTGAAGTTTCGTCTTTTCCTCCTGTGAAGAAGGAACAGGGAGAGCGAGATGACATGTTTTGGGACTCAGAAGAAGTTTGACTAGTGCAATACTGAATACTAATGTTACCTCATCTAATAACAGATCCTCTCCCTCTGCATTTTGTTCATGGCTTTATTGCATATGCAAGTTATGTCTGGCATACGTGTTGGGATATCGTTGGCAAAAACATGTGCCACTTCACATTCGGAACATTTTATTATTCACGAAGAAGCGCAGTACAGGCTTCACACACGTGCTGAAGGAGGTTTAAAAGCTTTGGAGAAGAGGAAGGCAGTGGTGGGTGCCAGCTTTGCTCATCTCTTGGGTTAAGAGTGTGTGAATGTGGCATGTCTCATGGGGGCTTTGCATATGCAGCGGTGAACCCTGCAAGCTTCTCCCCCGCAACACAGAGCAAGATGATTTCCTACCCACAAAGCCCCTCTTCACCATATGCAAATGAGCACAGCATGGTCTCAGCCTGCGAAAGAATTAAGCTGAAGAACTGAGCAGGCAGGAGTGGGGAGGGAGAGACTTTCCACCATCATTTGCAGTAGAATGGATAGTGCATGGTGAAAAGGGAGCGAGATGCTCATTTAAATGTTATGCCTCCAACTCAAGGCTTCCAGTGTGATTTATCCTCAAAGAAATATATGCAAATCCCAGGCATGCATCAAAGGGAACAAGTGATTACATTAAAGGAGGAAAGCACTGCACACTCTATGGCATGTAGAGGCTCGTATATGGATCGGACCTCAGTAACGGTGCAATGCAAACCTGCACAATTAAACTGCACGAGGCTTAGGCTTACATAGACATGCCTGTCACAGGGAAGAGGCATGAAGAGAGATGGAGAGGTGGCAACAGAGAGCGCAGGGATCTGAGCGCTTGTATACACTAATACACAAAAGAAGCTAAACAATGTTATTACTGTCTGCAGATGCAGACAGTAACACCTACACACTCACAGGGAAGTATACATGACTGGAAAACATATGCATGGGGCACTTTATTTCATCAGTTATGACAAGCTAATTTCATTTGTTTGTATTTTACTTAGTAATACAAGACTGCATTATTTTAATGTGTTTTTAGCTGTTTTAGAAAACTACAATCTCGCTGAATATACTGTAAACTAACAAAAAAGCTAACTGTCACAGTCTCTTAACAAATAATGCTGATGGATTCCTCTATGGATTGCGTGTAAATGTCCAAACTGCTTTTAGCCATCATGAACGTTCAGTTTTGGACATACATTAGCAAATCCTAGCAGTTTTTGGTAACTGATGAAATGACAGACCTGGCATCGAGGAAGCGGGAGCGGAGGATCATGACTGCCTCGCAGGTGCTCTGCTTGAGCTGCATCTGGATGGAGCTGAACTTGCGGTGGATGATGCTGACCATGCGCTCGATCTCTTTGGGTGAGATGGGCCGTGTGCGCGACTGCTCTCGCAACAGGTTCATCACGTGAGTGGTAAACTCGTTACATGCCTACAGAGACAGAGAAAACACACAGAGATCAGCATTAAATATGGACAAAATGCAGCAGTGAGTAAGTAACAATATAAGTCAATGTGAGTTACTCACATCTACATTCTGTCCATCGGCAAAGCTCAAATCAGAATTAAACAGATCGGATGAGCCAGACATAGCTTACAGTGAAAGGTGAACTTGAGCTATCAGTATGATTTTGATAGAGCAGTAGATCATAATATGCTTTTCTTACAACATCATGGGAAACATGGGTTTCGGTACTGCTTTTTCAACACTAACATTTCACTTTTTCCTGCCTTTCCTCATTACATTTCTTTATTTATGCATTTTTCAAAAAACGTGGCACTATCTCTTTTCAGTTTGTTAACAAACCTGCATCGTTTGGCTATAAAACGTGTGCCATGAAAATGTCCTCATGTATGTTGATGGCAGATAAACTTGTTACTGACTTTCAGGTAAAAAAGAATGTTAATGGTGAAAAATAGTTATTATAGTCATTACAAGTCACTTTACAAATCAAATTCTTTATAAATCTGCTTCCAATGAGCTACTTGTCTAAAATAAATTGAGCTTTGGGAATTGATTCATTTGATTCACCATGCAGAAACTGTAGAAACATTACACAGGATACAATTTTAGTTTACCCCGTACAGAAGCCAACAATTACAGCTGTCATTGTGTCATTGTGTTTTAAGGCTTGGCTGATATCTGGTATTGGACGTAATCTTTGGAAATCATAGAAATCTAAATTAACTGTATTCATTAATATAATGCAATCTGGTAAAAAAAAAAAAAAAAAAAAACTACTACACTGTAGGGAGTTAATGGTCATGACCTACAAAACCTACAAAATAACTGTGTGTGTGTGTGTGTGTGTGTGTGAATATGTCATTTGTAAGGTAGCTGTTAAGTGATGGGCAGAGCTAGTGGGTGGGAATTGGCAAAGCTGAAGTGAAAATGAAGTTTACAAAAGCCTATCCATCTAATTCACCTTCTGTATTGTCTCACTTCTTCAGGTTGCCCACCATAAAGCCATTTGGCAAAACTAAACAGAGTGACCGAGGTACTTAATCCGCTTGCCGTGTTGCAGGCCCAATTTCAGAATGGCTTTACTGGCACAAGAGCACTGCAGGTTCATACAGTGAGAGAGTAACACAAAGCAGTGACACTGTGAGAAGACAGGCAGATCAGAAGACAAAAGAGGACAAGACAGAAAAGCTGAAGGAAAATTCGGGACATAGGGTAGGATGGTCAGGTTGTGTCTGTGTGTGTGTGTTTATGTGTATGTTTAGGAAGACTGTCTGCTGCCCCAGTGTGTGACAGGTTTGAATGCCCTTCTCTGAATGGACACCTGGCCTCTTCCCAGCATGCACTTTAGCAAGTCAGACCTTCCTTTGCTGTCCCGTCCATCACTGTGGAGTTCCTCTGTTGCAAGTAAGACAGCTCCTTTTACTGTCTGAATAGTGTGAGATGACTTCTCTACTGTAACACTGAGAGTGTGACATCTCTTCTACTGCGCTCATACAGAAAGACAGCTCCTTTACTGTGATGACAGAGTGAGACAGCTTCTCTATGGATACTGATAGCATGAACCAACTTCTGCACTGTACTGATTGAGAGCGAGACCTCTATTGTACTCAAAATGAGCCAGCTCTTCTTACTGTCCTGAAACACACATATGTGAAACTTCAGTATAGTATAGGAGAGTTAGACAGTTATGCAGCTCCGTAACCACAATTTTGGAGAGAGAGACAGTTACAGAGCAAGTCTACTGCAGTGAGGAGTGAGATAGAAGAGTGCACTTTGTCTGATAGAAACTGACAATAGGCTTTTAAAATGTTTTTGTGTATGTGTGTGAGAGAGAAACAATGTTATAGGTGTCTTGAATAATGGAAAGACCCATTTTTCAACACGATAATCTACACGGCTCAGCACCAAAACAAACGTCGGTAATTAGCAATCTGATCAGAACTTAGCAGACTGCTACGAACATTCTGCTCCTTCATACCCTGCTGATGGGACAATATTCCATATGCATATCCAAACTGTTACAGTGTCTGAAACAGTGAGCCTTAGTTTTCCATGTGTGATGAACTATCAGGTGCACGCTGTATTCGCACAATTACTGACTGTAGTCTATGTGTTGCCATGCTCAATGTGTCAGTCCCCCTATGCACTTAAAGTGTCATTTGGGTGATTAGTCATTCTCACAGCATCAACGGCACTGATATGGTAGTGTGTGTGTGGTGCTGGTATGAGTGTATCAGGCACAGCAGCATTGCATAAACAGCATTACTGGGCTGAGAAACAATCCACAAACCAAATATCCACAAGCTACAGTATTGCTGTGGTGAGAAACTGACACTGAAGAAAGGCTGGATTACCACACACTGTGCACAGAAGGACATGAGATATAGTCTCTAACTGTATACACACACAGGTGCAACAAAGATGTGTCTAAGACAGTGTTCAGTACACTTTTTTTTAAAATGCTGATGTGTAGGTGCAGTGTAGGTGTACGTAAACCAGCATGGTTTATAGTTTCAAATAACTCTCCTTCTGTCTGTTTGCGCTGATGATTTATTGACCATTGTATCACTTTTATTTTATTGTTTATTATCCTACTGAGTCATTGTTCATGTTTTACCGTCATGTATCACATGGTGTAATGATTCATTTAAAGCTCTATACTCTATACCACTTTCCTTAACTGTTTTACTGCTTGTTTAACTGCTTCTGTTTTATTTGTTTATTACTCATATCCACATTTCAATGTGTACCTTTTCTTAAATACGTAACTTTTTTCTTAAATGAATTATATTTCTTTAAAATTGAATTGAGTTGAACTGAACTGAGAAACTCAACAGCGTGTTTTCCACCTACCTGTATTTATTTGAATCTGTGCTTACTTAAATCTGAACAGAACTATATTTTTAAACGACTAAGCATAAAAAAAGGTTTTCTTCTTGGATGAGGTGTAAAAGTTGCTATATAGATAGAAATGTGACAAAGTAAACATGCAGTAGTGTTTCAGTGGTGTCTGTGGTACATACTGTCTGTGGTTTGTTATTAGTGTACTAATAATGTACTACTGGTGTACTACTCATTTATCTCTGGTGTACCATTTTGAGAAATACTATTTAGTACAGCGGTATGGCATTTAAAACACAGCCCATGACTATTTGGCTGGAGCTCTTTTGATGCGTCTTTTCAGAATATACAACAGGAGATACATGAATGCAACTTTTCTGAAAGCCACTTACCTGTTCATATTTCTCCAGTTCGGTGTGGTAAATCTGGCGGATCTGGGAGAGCTTGGCTCTATAATCAGAGTGTTCCGCTGAATTATCGGCTCCGGCTCCTCCTGAAGCTGCCGCAGCGGCCGCAGCCGCAGCTGACCCGCCCCCTTTCTCTGGCCCCGACACGCCTTCAGCCAACAGCATGTTGTCCAGTCTCATGAGCTGGGCATCGGGAGGCTCCTCTTCCTGGGCGCCACGGATACTCAGGACTGTAACGAAGCAAGCAGAGGAAGATGGTAAAAAAGCGGAACCCTGAAAGCAGGACATGCTGAATGGACTGGATTAGAGCTGGCAACACAGCTCAAGCCTCATCGATTCACAATTAATTTCTATGTATGAGAGGAAACGCTCACTGGGCCCAAAATAAAATAAAAAAAAGGCGACAGTCAGCTTTGCAGTGTTTTAGAGTGATGAAATAAAAGTGCACTTCGTTTCATTCATAAACTTCCCATTGCCTGGCAAAGCTCAATTAATGAAAATCTAGTGCTTTTAACACGCCCTCATAGACTTTCCCTAATCCAATCCCTGTCTAAGGCCATAAATCTCCTTCACTTCATTCTTAGTGCTGGGGTCAAAAATGCCACTACACAATCCCCTTATGCTTAAAAGGGGGCATTTGTGTTATGTTGTTGATATGCACTTCCATGTTATGATGGAAAATTGCCAAGGGTGTATTAAGAACATTATGGGGATGCAGTGCTGAAATGAGGAACCTCCCTGTAGTTTTACTCGAATCCACTAGAGGGCTCTCATCACTCTCTCTTTTTAATCTCCCTTTCTTTATTACATATACACACATAAAAAGGCTGAGGTAGTTGCCATCTTCAACACACACATATACCAGAATAATTACCAGACACTCTTTCTCACTCATCCCTTTGATCTAGAAACACTTTCTCCATCCGTTCTAGTGAGTGAATGGGGAAAGTGTACCCTTTCTGAATTAGTCGAAGGCAAGTCAAAGGTTGACGATCATTTCCTCACGAGGTTTGACGCCTCGCCAAAACACGGATTTGAGACTCTAGAGTCAAGTGCAGCACTTGAGCGTTAATGCTGATTATGCATGCCATTGTGCAGGACTGAAAGAGGTAGAGTGAGAGAAGGGCACTTCATTAACACAGAGACAAAGCGAGCACTCGGTGCATTAACTCCAGACTGCAGTGCGGGGATCGGACGGCGTCGCGTGGGGTCAAGCTCAGTGAGAAAGCGTCCTGCTGTACCCCAGGAGGGGGTAGGAGGGACTGATCTTCCCACCCCCTTGCTTTTAAGTGTACTCATGCAAATTTAGAGACTGCTGGCGAGTGGGAGAGGTCAGGAGGTCATGCCTCGCGCCCAGTATGGGGTCGATGGAGCCGTGCCATGTTGCTGAGCCTTATGGGAGAGAGGAGCTGCACAGCCATCCTGTTTTATTAGAGCCTGAAACTGAATCCGACCTGATAAGGTAATTGGGACAGAGCCATGTTTTGGGGGAAAGGAAGCAGGGTTCATGGCACAGTGTAACACAAACCCATAAACCGTGGTTTGGCAGAGCTGCTGACCAATAAAGAAAGGAAAAAACCTGAAGTTAATGTCACTACTATTAAAAATACCCCATAATGTTTTAGAGATCCTGTCCACGAGCAGGAGGTTCTTCCTCAGCTCTACAGTTTATACACAGAGCATGAAACTGCTTGTGGTTAAATACTATCAGAGGAACAATAAAAAATTAAAATTATAGTAATCTCTGGACTATAAGTATAACATGCACCTGTCTAGGTTCTGTGTTTTTTTTTAAAGAAGAAATCTATATGTACATTGCATAGCTGTGTAAGTCATTCTGTCAACAAAATAACACAAAATGGCTCACCGATGAAGTTTTTTTTTTTTAGATTTAGATTGTTAACAAGCAAACATTATAATAAATTATTCGAGACTGTTATGTCACTCAGAACACCGTCCAGATTGCTCCAAATGAGACTGGATAAAATAATAATAAAACAGCATGACCGTTTCTTTAAATGGCTCAAACACAACACAAATGTGGGAAATTTTCATTTATATGTGAGCTCCAGTGTATCCTTATGTTGTAGTGCATTCTTTCAAACGTAATTACAAAAGAACGCACTACTGCTAGTGCTGCCAATTAAACAGACCTGAGCTTCATAAACCCTGCACTCTTAGCCCTTAAAGTGTGATGCAAGTCTGATGCAAGCTGAATTACAGAGCAAACATCTCACGCTTTACATCACGCCAGCCAGAGCAGTGCAGGGCAGCGTTTAGCTGAAATCCAAAGCCGAGAGAATTCTTCCCAAACGGTATAAACCGTCTAGACTGTCGAGTGAAAATGGAACATAAAAATTCCCCTCATTCATACACCGTTCAGCCTGCATCTGCCAAGTCTCCCGTGTTTATTTTACTTGGCTGGAGGCCCGTTCACCATCAGCCTCTTAAAGAGCAAAGCTGTTTAGGTCAGCGCAGGCCAGAAAATGCACAGTGCAACCCAATACACTCATTAGGGAAAAAACATATAGGATAGGATCAAAAGGAAGAATCAAAGAAGCAGTAATGTCTGTTGACATGAATCCTCTTGGAAAGATATAGAATTTATGAGGTCATATAAAACCATGTTTCTGAAACCATAAAAAAAAAAAAAAACACCAATAGGTTCACAAGGGTTGCATAGTGAAAACTATACCCGGCCAGGCGAGGAATTAGAAGAGTTGGGTTTAATAGCACTCCACATGGCTGTATCTGCCTCTGCCAGTGAGAGCGCGTCTCTAAGCAGCTCTGCTGTTTGTACGTGATTCCAAAGCAACGGCACAGCCAAGAAAAACCAGAGTGCAGCTGGAGAGCATCTGTGAGCCACGGCCACCATTCATCCAGCAGCTTTTACGTCATGTTCAACTGACCACGCTCATTCAGGCTGTAGTGGGAATGCTTTTAACGTGTAGGCTTAGTCTTGCTATTGTCTATGTTGTAGTGCAAGCGCGAGTTTGAACTGAAAATGATTAGAATTACTAATACACCATATTATTTATGCTCTAATGACACTTTAGGTGGAACAACTCCTTTGACACTGTAAAATTATGAATAACAAAATATATACCTTCAAGAGCAGCATGGAAGCAGATTTGTACGGGCGAACTCTGTACTCCATTAATACTATGAAATTATGTTATATTAGTGATATTATTATATTCCTAATTCCAGTGCATAGACAATATCTGGCACGTTAGGTGCGCTCTGTAGAGAATGCTATTGCTGTGGTTGAAAGTGATGTAATTAAGATTACAGCGATTCATAAAAGCATATTCAGTGAATTCTCTATTGCATTTGCCATATGCTGTACAACTGTCTATACTTGTAATCTCCCAACCATGTCTAAGCAAGACAAATGATGATTTATCTCTTGCTTAACCTAAAGCATGTCATTAAAAGCATACAATATATTATCCTAAATAAATACAATTAAAGCTAAATGAGACCGAGAGAGTGCACAAGAGAGATGGAGGGTATTGTGCTTCCATAACTGTGGCTTTGCTGAAGGTCATAATTACACGATTCAGTGAGGGCCACTTTACTTCTTAATGGCAGCCTAATTGATTCCTCCTAATGTTTTCCAGCCTTGGCTCCATACTTTCTCTCCACCAGAACAACAAAGAGGTCTGAAACAAGCAGATACGTGAGCTTGCTGTTCTATCTCTCTCTCGGTCCTGATCTCTTTTGACCTCATCTCTAACAAATATAATTATTTCATTTTATTAAATCTTGAGAAAGACACTGAGGGTGAGTCAAAATGGAGTTAAATAAACATGTGTTTTATCAGATGTTTTAGTAAAAATGCTTCATATTTAGATCTATCCGTCCTCAATGTTCATTGTTTTGACCGCAAATGAACCCAAGCAGCTATTTGTTTACTCACAATCGCTGGCTAGTTTCTTGGCTTGGATAAAAAGCATTCTTAACCCCTTCAAGCCCTTGCAAGTACACTATATTATCCTGTCAGTTGGAGAACCTTTTTGATTCATTTTCCCCCCACCAGAGTGTAAAAAATTCTGGTTTTCACATTTCTGAATAAGAGCCATTAATTTGCTCTTGCACAACCTGCCAGAGCCAAAAGAAATACATACGATATTGTTATTGTAGACATTTCAAAATACTAGCACCATCCCTGCACTAGGCAAGCAGAGTTTTTGGCCAAAGATAAAGTCTATTCTATGTAAAAGGCAGCATTAGGGTAGTTGTTTTCTAACATTCCTCAATTTGGACAAATTTCCAGTGGAGGTGTTTTGAAGAACATGGAAAAGCTCCCAAATGAGACATGCCTGATTGTTAAAATGCTACCCAATGAGAACATGTATAAGACAAACCTTGACTAGTCTACAAAGCTAGACTAATTATCATGATAAGAAAAAGTAATATCAGCATGCCTATTCATGGTATGGCAGACTAACCGCACTGCGCTGCAGATATCTCAAATGTATATTACTGGATTTGGGTTTACTAAGCCAGACATGGCTACACAAAAGGCCAAAACTATTGTTAGTTTTTACTTTGTAAAGCTGATAATCCAGGAAAAGATTAAATAAAATGGGAGTCTGTGACATTTGTTCAACCTCTGCACATCTGGCCTTTTACAAATCAAATCAATATTTAATAAAAACCCAAGCCACAGGCTTAGCACACGATGGATTTCTCTTTGCCGTCTGCTCATTTATCGGAGGCGATTCATTTCATTTCTTCGGGAAAGCAGAGGGTTTTCTGAGGAACCCGTGAGGAATGGAAGGCCGGAGCAGAATTTATGCACCTTTTCCCAAGATGACTGCTTTTTTAAAACCCTGCCTACTTTTTTTCCCTCCCTGCTGTGTTACTGTGCACTGCTGAATGTGCAGTGCTCCCAGTCGTCTGTGTTTTCCATTAACTAAACATTCAACATGGCTGCCTGCCTTGTGCCGGGGCTCCGTGGGATACTGAAATATTAACTGAAGTGCTATAAATGGGGTTGGCCATCGCTGTGGCTTAACGTACCTTTTGTGGCGAGGCTTAATCGAACAAGCACGAGAAGTAAAGGCCGCTAATGTCCCTTATATGATTGAAACACGTCCAAGAGGAGAAGACGGAGGCCAAAATGCAAACATATGGCTTCAGCATCAAACTGCATTTCCTGTAGCCTCATAACACTGACAGCACATCGTCTCCCAGAGCTTAATTAGTATTACTAGCAGAATATGGTAGTGTATAATGTACAGTGCTTGTTTTAAAGCTGAACTGATGAGAATGAAGCCAGACGTAAATGGAATAATGGCCAAAAAAGCCACTGCGTGTTCAGAAATGTGGTGCATTACTTTTTCATGCCATAACTGTCAAACAGATACGTATTTTCTAGAGTATAGGTCACTCCAGATTATAAGATGCACTTCCTCAATTCTGTCTGCTTAGACAAAATAACCGATGACTTCACTGCACCATATCTCGTATACCACTTCTAGAGAATACAGATACAGTTTGGTGATTTCTGCTCTTCATCTCATGTGATTCTGAGGTAATTATTCATTTCATTTCACTTCCTGCGAGGTCCTGTGTCACTCTAAGATTACAAAATTCAGGATGAAAAAAATATCCCAATGATTTGTACAGCCTTTGATAACCGAGTGAATTAAAAAAAAAGGAAAAATAAACCTTATCTTAAGCTTAGTTAGGTTACAATAACACACTACTGCCACAGCGCCATATGGTATTCAGTGTTGTGCTCTTTGGAAGGTTGTAAGTAGTTATTGTGTTGCATTGAATTATTGTCATATTTGTTTGTACAAGCTTCATGTCATGAATTTATCACATTATTCCAGGCATACATATAAAACCATAACCCATAAACCACAAACAGGATCCACCCCCCCCCCAAAAAAAATGTGTCCTATAAGTGATAAAAGAACTCAATTGATAAGCAAACAGACAGTTTGCTCAGCTTCGTCTCCAGCCCATGGCGCCTAAATCTCATCCCCAGCTCTGAATGACGCTATAATAACAGCAAGAGACAGTCACAACACAACATATTCACCTCCCCATACATCTCTTCCCATCAGATTAGCGCTGGGTAACACCAGTCTGTCAAAAGCCGCAACAGAGCGTAATCCGCTCCGAAGCTCGCAGCTCATGTTGACATAGCAATGCGGCGATGGGAGATGCTGATGTTTAATGAATGAATGTTGGGCTGCGCTGTCACTTTTAGGCAGATGTGACGCATGTGGACACACGCGCGCACACACAGTTTTGCATTTTAGTAGTAGAGTGGATAGTGAGTGACACACCAGCAAGTCAGCAATTACACATACCACAATGGCTCAAAATGCAAATATGCAACCTGCCTATTCAAATTTTGTACTGGAATTTGTTTCAGGATATTGTGATGACATGTCACCTGGAAAATTTTCAAAACAACTCTATAAATCTGTAGTGCATATTAGGTGCGGGTGATACAACAAAATGGCATCATGATCAAAATGAGGCAAAGCACGTCTCTAATAGAACTGCTGGCATTAAAATTAATAGAAATAAATAAATAAATCCACACATTTATTGTGTCAGGATTAGCAATTGCTGTTACTTCTGAGTAACGGTTCCTGTTCTTGGTTAAAAAATTTGTCAGCACTAAATTTAAAACCATTTTTAATCATAGCTATTCAGAATGTTTTTTTCATGAAACACTGGTGTGTTGTATCTGTGCAACTTGCATGTAAAATAGCTTCATAATATAATATTTTTGCCACATTGCCCACACCAGGGCATATATTTATAGTCAACAGAACTAATGTGTAAATTCTCATATTCTCAAGTGGGAGAAAAACTAGACTGACTCCATTATGTTCCACCTGAAGCACCAACCACTGAGAACAGGAAACAAAATGTAATTTTTTTCTCCTTCCAATAATAAATCATTAGAATGGAACATCTTTTCATAGCCTGAATCAAAAACAACAGAGACGTGGGGAGCGCTGGATTGGAGTCGCGTCCCATTTGCATAATTAACCCTTTCTGGTAGGCTCTGATTTATGCCGACAGCTCGGCTCGCGTGTTTTTTATTTTGCACGGCGCTGATTCAGTAGGCTGTGGCGCTTGGCTGCGGCGCCCGGCGGTTGATAAATCAGGGAGGGTCGACTGTGAGCGAGAGTGGTGGTGGTGGTCCTGTCACGACTCGAGCAGCAGAGTCGAAGCGACAGCTACATGCTAATTCAACAGCAGCAGAATTCATTATACAGGCGCGGGGGTAGCGGGACGGAAAAGGAACCAAGGCACTTGCACGCACACACCGGGAGGAGGACGTCAGGCTCGGCACTGTTAAATCCAGGCCACCTCGTGCCACTAAGCTGCTAATGCAGCCATGCTGTGATGCCTGCTTAGGGCGGATCAGAATAGCCAAAAAAAAAAAGAAAAAAAGAGGCATGCATTAATAATTAGCATGAAAAAGTCAGCCAATAAAATGAGAGGAAAATATTTAAAAAAAAAAAAAAAGAAAAAAAAGAAAAAAAAGAGAAGAATCTTTAATGGATGGCTACTTTTTCCTATCATGGAGGGTAATTAATCAACTAAATCAGAACGAAATTTCAAATTAAATAATCAATTAAAAGAATAAGTCCCTGTGTGCGTGGAGGTGTGACGAGCGGCTGAAGCGGAGATGACAGGCGCTGGATTAAAGCTGTGTGTGTGTGTGTGTGCGTGTACGCATTATTCCTTATCTCGAAATTGTTTGTCCCTGGAGTGTGTAGGACCGTGAGCTTACAGCTCGGTGGACCGGTGCAAGGAGGCATCCCTTTGTTAGGGTGCTCGATCCGGCTTTAATAATGCTAATTACGATCATTAGAGGGCAGCCGGGCCCGAGGGTGGCTGGTAATGACACGGCCCCGGCTGGAGGATGGAGAGAGAGAGACAGCTAGAGCGAGCGGGAGCAAGCGAGCGAGAGAAAATCTCCGAGTAAAAGCCATTCATTAAGAAAATGGTGCTCCTCATTTCAAAAAGGACAATATAATGCAGCCTTGGGCTAGGACTCTTCCTCTTCACTCTTTGATATTACGTGATCTTGCCTACGTGCTTCTGCTAATCAGGGCTGTGTTCCAAATTGCAAGCCTGGAGGCTTTGTACACACTCTAACATGCCAAGGGTTTGAAAAGCTGAGCTGAACGAAAGCATATAGCTCAAAATGACTATTTGTGTATTTATATGTAATTAGATGCTTGACAGGCATAATTATCTTAGCTTAAAGCTAAATGTCTTCAGCTGTGTAACCAAAAGTGAACAAAATGAGCTTTACCCACACTAACAGGCATTCGAGCTCAAGTGACAGATCCTCAGCTGGGATCGAACGCTTTTCACTCAAACAAAGGACTATTTATGTATTTACGTTTAAGTGTAGGCTTGACAGGGCTAATTATTTTTGTATAAAGCTACATTTCTTCAGCTGTGTAACCTAAATCATATCTAAACACTCGACACTCCAGATGACGTGTTTAAAGGACCAGTTAGAGCATAAGCAGGTCCAATATGCCATGCGTGCGGACAGCATGTATTTGTATTTATATATTTGTACAGTGAATAAACAGCCAGGCCGTTGGTGTGCAGTGTAATGTGAAATAAATGTAGCTGCATTAGCGTAGCGTCCACTTCCTCCCCGAGGGCAAGGCTGGCTGTGTGTCATTAAAAGCTCCCCTCTGGCTCTTTTTCCCTCCGGAAGGAGGTAGCGAGCATGTCAGTCTCCTAAAGCGGGACACACAGCGGGGGAGAAGGGGAGGTGGAGACACCATCACCCACACAAGACAAGACAGGGGTGGACGGTCACTTCACACAGTGCTTCACACACAGCCCTGCTGACACTGCAGTCGTCCTTCCCGTCACTGTGCGTTAGGGAAAAGGCAAAACAGGTCGGCTGCACCCAAACCTGACTCTCTCTCACTCACCTTACGCCATCCAGACACGTTTCATCCTAATGCAGGAGGCTCTGTATTATACATCCTACATTACATTACATTCTATATATTATTCCATTTCATTATCATTATTATTTTACTATGTCTTATAATTTTGTTATGACACTGTATTTTTAAAAAAAAAAATACAAATAATGATTCTTCAGTCAGAGCAACAGTCTGCTTGTCATTTTTTTCCCTCATGTCCTCTTCCAAACTGACTGAATGCCGGCATGGTGGTGATATTTTGACGCATATTCAACAGAGCAAGAAGATATGAAGAGAGTTGGGTGTAATAAACACAAATCCCTGCTACTCTAATGATACTTGCATGGCATAACACCATTTATTTTATACATTATTTTATATAAAATCTTTTTTTAAAGACTGTCTATTGTGCTGCAAAATCAGGTCTTGTATATGTAATAAATATCCAGGAGTCTTCACTCCTTGCTCTGCTGACTAAATGATGATATGTGGGATTCAGAATAATTTTTTGATCGTAATTAGAACAAGGCTTTCATGCTCTGACCATGACCCCACCTCCAGAGTTTCTCTCCGAGCTGAGCTGACAATGTGCGCTAAAAGAGCAAGTCGGGACATACATCATTAAGCTGTCCAGCCCAAATGGTTCTGCACTCAGTGTGGTTATCTGAGTGCACTGAAGAAACGTCCATGTAAGCCACGTGGAAATGCTACAGCGACGGATACTCCCCGTGCTCAGAGACGGTCGGCCCTGCAGTGGAAAAGAGGCTATGGTGTTTTTCGGAAACAGAATCGGCTGAGCACGAAGCTCCTGGGAAATTTAGCAAAGGGAGAAATGCCAGGCTTCCAACTACCCCCCCCCCACTCTCTCTTTCTCTCTCTCTCTCTCTCTCTCTCTAATCCTTCCCTCCCAGCCCTCTTTCCATCTGTGTGCGCTTGTGTGGCATATTTCATAGAGCGTCGCTCTCTCTCACCGCCAACAAGTTTATGTAAAAGTGATTAACAGTAATTAATCCTTAATTACTCTGATTAGCCAAGTCGCAGTAAATTACAGCACATCTGGAGCAGCAGAGGAGCGGCGAGTGGCAGCGGCGGAGCGGGGTGGGGCGACGTATACTCCAGACGATCTGCTGCGTTTTGTGTTATCTGCAGCAAAGCCTGCAGCGCACATCAATGATGAGACTAAGCTGAAAATAACGCCATTTGACAAAAAGAAACACATTCATTTACAATATAATTTTACACTAGTGATTTGTGAATAAACTCTATTTCTGAAAAAAAAAAAAATAAATCACAAATCTTAATTATGAGTGCAAGTGCACTTCAGCTGTCTTGAGATCCCACAAGTGTGCACGTGCAGTTTTTAATGTGCCTTGTCAAATTTTCAGCCCCCAAATACAGATAAAAACAGCTAAAAATGATTTTTTTTTTTGGGCCACAAAGTTCACAACATTAATACAATGACTGAAATAATCATGTTGCTTCAAATTCAGCAAATTCAGCAAAAAAATATGGGAGCGATGGTAACTCATCACTGATGCCTTCACATAATGCCAGCAACATGTTCAGTGTTGCCAGATGAAGCTGAATCCCTCGAGACTGAGCAATTTTTAGAAAGACCTTGGGCTGGTCGATGTAATTTGTCAACGTTGCATTTTAGTCATGGTTTACAGTGGGCCGAGGTTTAAACTACAATGTGGACTTTGCCCTTTGAACATTGCATCCAATCTAGTGACCCTTAACTTGTCATTAACCAGTTTGCATCCACTGTGCCGTTAGCTTATCTGCATCTCTCGGTGCTCCTGTCTAAACGTACACAGCAAAATCTCAAGTGTTGAATTAACACCTAGTGTTAAATTAACTCTTTCAGAGTTCATTTGTGTCCAATTCAACATTAAGCCCTACAGGAAATTTTGTTGCGCAGCAGATGATGACCAAACGTGTGTATTCACCATGGTTCTTTTTGCAGTGCTGGATTAGCACTTTATGCTACTAGGTAGAAGAATAATTATTTATCGGTGATGGTTTTTTTACTACTAGTTTTTCAATAAACCATAAATCTTAAATCGTATAGTGGAGTAACTACAAACTACTAAATAAATCAATACAATTCACAGAACAATGCAATAATGTCAGACTTTGTTTTGTTTTTTATCTGTATGTGCCCTGAATTGGTCCAAAAAAAAAATATTCATCTTTGCTTGTTACTGTGTCAGTATCAGTGTGAGCAGCTGCTAAAAGGCAAGCGAATATACATTTTTACACCATAGTAAATACCTAAGCATTGATCCCTTTGCATTTATGTGGGAGACAGCATAACCAAGCTTTTTAAATAGATGTGGCTTTTGTAGTGAACAGCAAGCTAACAACGCTTGTCCTCTAGGCATTCTGTGTGCTCTCTTGACAGGAATACATTAGTTAGCTAAATTTAACCATGAAAATGATGGAAATGGTGACGATAATTCAAAGTGCCTTTGATAACAGTATTGAGAAATATGGTGTGACCGTTCGACGGCACATGCCGACTGGCAAAGCAGATTTCTCCTCGGTAAATCTTACTGATGCTGATGTATCTGACATCACTCCAAAAGGTTCAGCTCAATAAAAGCAAGAGAAATGTCAGCTTGAGGAATTTTGCACATGCTCTAAACAAGAGTGTGAGCCAGAAGTGTGTGAGTGTGTGTCAGCCTTTTTCACCAGTCAGGTTTTGTCAACCAAAAGAACAAGGGCCTGAATATGCCATCCAAGACACTGACCTTTGCAAAGCAACACTAAGAAGGCACAATAAAACACAGTCTCCAACACTCATTATTGCGCGCACACACACACGCACACGCACACACACACTTCACCTACTGTGCCTCTGCTGCATTCCTGATTGGCTGCGTTGCCTACAAATATCTCAGTGCATGCCAGCAGTGACTTGGCCCATGCAAGAGTCTCTCTCTTGCTCGTGCTTGGTCTCTCTTTTCATTTTTGCTGCTTTCTCTCTCTCTTGCGGATAGATAAATAATGCATTAGTCGGCGGCGTGTGGCGCGCTGCAGCCTCTCTCTCTCTCCCTCATTCTCAGCGGGGTTCAGCCCGGCTCCCTGAGCGCCCTCCCCTTCCAGCTTTTCCCGTTACACCACTCCCGATTAATTACACACATTAATGAGCTGCATTATTAATGGGCCTCTTACTTGGCAGTTTAAGGAAATGCAGCAGAGCGCTCGGCATAGCGCCTTGTGAGCTTCCAGCTCTCATTAAAACATCATGCAAAAGCCCGAGGGACCACTCGCTGCTAAGACACCCCAGTCATGTGACTTGTGGTCCCGACATAAAGCTAGAAAATGCTCACCAGAAAACAAGTGATATTTTTTAGGTATCAAAACCATGGCCTGAGATACAGTACCAGAGATATAACAAATACAGCAAAACACGATAAGCCTTTTACACAGTAAATAAGGATTCTTAGAAGACAGTTGTCCTGATGCTACCTTCTGAAAGATACAGCCTTTATCTCACAAGTGTAAACACTATACAGAACGCCGGGGTAACGATGATACTTCGAAGTTCACGATATCGTGCTGAATATTGCGATACACTATAACTGCTTATCGGCATGTGTCTAGCAGTGACGTAAGGAAATCTGATCTGAAGATAATATAAGTAAACATATATTAAGGATGTCAATTAGTGGCAGTGTGCAATCTTATATAGCACTGGTAGAATTTTAAAGTGCACAGGCCTGAAGGAAATAGTAAATAAAGTAAATTACAAGAAACTCAGCAAACCCTAAGTGCGGTAGCGCTGTATATTAAATGTAGAGCTATATTATTCTCTCCTCCCAGGTGCACTGTTTTTCTGTATGATATCGACTCAGAGCCTGTTTCACATCTCGAGAGAGAGAGAGAGAGAGAGAGAGAGATGGAGAGGTGAAACTCCCAGGGGCCTCCATCATTTGGGAAACGCTGTGTATGTGACGCTGAGTGTCTACCTGCTATTCTGTGGAATAAAACAAAACGCATCAAAACATGTCAAATTACATTACTGCACAAGCAGATGAGACAAAAATCACCAAAAATTCTATATCGTCACACTGACATCAGGCGAACTAACTGTAAAAAGAAAGTGGGTGTAAATGGAGCATTGTTACAAAAATAACGGATATTTAGTTGTAGTTCTTTGATGAAATGATACCATGATTACAGAAAATAGTTGTTTGGCTGGTGGGTGTCCTATTTTACACATTATCATATCAAATAAAACTGTTAACATTTTAATTAAACTAACAATTTTCATTATGCATGAAGGAGTTTTTTTTTATATGCAGTGTTTGCATGGACACAGTGTTGTAATGAATAGAGAGAGATAACACCCTCAGAGATGTAACCATAGAAACAATCGGATAATGGTAGCCTACTGATATGTGGAAGATGGAGACTAGAAAGTTAGTCTAAATAATGACACTAAGTATGTTACTTTCATATTATTCAGCTATGAGGAAACAAAACATAGCTTCATTGTGTTTAGCTCATATAAATGATGATTAGGATATGACTAAATACAGACGAGAGTTTCATTCCCTCCTCGAAATTGCTTTGCCACCATTAGCTTGCTATCGAGCGTCCATCTTGCAAACATTAGCAGGTGAAAATACAGGATGATGAATGGAGGAGGATTTGCTCCATCACATCCATCAGAGGCCTCTTCCTCAACCTGTCATCTCATTCCCATGAATAGTAATGCAGTACACACACATATGCACACACACACACACACACACACACACACACACAGAAATGTCCAACTGGAAATGCTCATGGAGCCCCAGATAGGCCAGGCCCTCGGGACACAAACTCTTATCAGTGGCTCTTGACGGCCCCCTTTATCTCTCCATCCCTCCATCCATCCGTCCCTTCATGGTGATGAAAGGAAGAAGAGTGGGAATGTGGTGAGAGTGGCCAAGCCATTTGTTACACACACCCAATCTGGGTCATGGAGCAGATGCTAATATGGGTCAGGAGGAACCTCTGCTGTCAATCAAAAGACAAAACGAGTGAAAGAATAAAGGGACAGTGGAGAGAGGATGGAGCAGAAGGAGAGAGAGAGAGAGAGAGAGAGAGAGAGAGAGAGAGAGAGACAGAGGGAGATCATGGCTAGTGAAGTATATCATAGACCATCAGTGAGGGGATGATGAAAAGAATATTAATACCATATGTGGAGGAAGAGTGGGTCAGAGGTGGAGAGAGAGAAAGAGAGAGAGAGGAAGAGAGGGACGGGGGACAATATCTCAGTAAATTAAACCGACTGAGGGTCATTAATGACTTTAATCCGGAGCATCTCGACCACAGGTTCATATACCTAATTCTGTCAAGGTTAGATTTAATGAAAGCACATTTCGTAAAGTCAACTGAAAATGGCTAACCATTCATCTCCTCTTCAAGCTGTGAGAGAGACAGAAAGAGAGAAAGGGAGAGAGTGGCAGTGGGAAGAGTCAGAGAGACATATTGAGACGAAAGAGGGGGAAGAGGGAGACCGAGACAGAGGAACTAAGAGGAAAAAGAATGAGTGATAGGAAAGAGATAGACATGATAGGGACAGAGATGGAAATGCACAGGGAGAGAAAGGGCAGAAAGTGAGAAAAAGAGTGGAAGAAGAGAGAAACAGGGACACAGAGCTAGGCTGGTTAATGTTGAGTGGGCAGTACAGTGGACTCAGGTTAAAGATATCCAGGTAACTCAGGTTCCTGATACGCATTTATTAGAGAGGAGTGTCAGTGTCAGTTACCTTTATAACTCACATACATTGTTTAATGCTGATATAAAGGAAAAGTGACAGAAATTCCACAAAACTGCAAATTGTGCTTTCTCAGGAGATTCCCTCACAGACAGGATGTGAGAGAGTGTGTGTCAGACTGCAGAAGTCCCTGATGCTGAAGGGAATGGTGTGTGTGTGTGTGTGTGTGTGTGTGTGTGAGGAGCTCAGCTGTGTGTCTCAGTGGCTTCACTGCAGTCAGAGGCTGACTGAGAAAGCCGCTCTGACTCTGACCTACATGCTGCACAGCTCTGAGACTCCACCGTACTCTCACTCCATCTCACTACCTCTCTCGCTTTCCCTCTCCTCCTCTCACAGTCCCTCTCTTCCCCTCTCTCTCAGCACCTGTGTGTCCCGGATACACAATGCTAATTCATGAACACTCCTAGCAGAAGTCACACACACACACACACACACACATACACACATTGCATGTCAGAGTTGTGCCTCAGCAGAGCAGGAAGGCATCGGGGAGCAAGAGCTGAAACAAAGTGTGAGTTTGCAAAGTGTTCTGAGAAACTCGGCAGAGTTGTTGCGATGAGGCAGCGAACACTCAACCTGTCATATACATGCTGATCACGCACTCACATACACACACACACACACACACACACACACACACACACAGAGTTCGTACTAATGCCACGCGGTCTGACAGTTGTCTGAATAATTGCATGCTAATGCTTCAGGCTAGCCGTATGTATTTACCTCAAAGTGCAGTGTGAGAAATTGCAGGGGGAGCGATTTTTCACTGGGAGAAGGGGACGAGCAAGCAAAGGAGGGAGTGAAAGAAAGAAAGAGTGAGTGTGTTAGCAAGATCGTCTTTGAGCTGTGGGAAAAGTAGAGGCAATTTGTAATGGCGGATGACAATTCAGTCTTTTCCCTGTGACGAGAGAGAGCTTTATAATTGTGCCGACGCTGGGTAGCAGAGAGGAGAAAGAGGAGGAGGAGGAGGAGGGGATGTTATTGCCCAGAGATAGAGAGACAGAGGCAGAGAGACATAAAGATAGAAACAGACAGTCAGAGAGAATGAGCTGCTAACACAAGTCTCACAAACAAAACCAGGCTTAAGTATTATTACAGATGCGTACACAAGTGTTTCTCACACAGGAAGTTAAATAGATTTAATTATTTCAGACTTATTCCTTTCTGAACTCGTGTACAGGATCACTGCACCCTCCTGACCTGCTATAATAATAACAAGCTCAATTGGGCTTCTGTGGCAAGTTACACTGAACAACTGTATATCTGTCTCTCCCTCGTACACTTCT
>CM040976.1:16972783-17000934 GCA_022985145.1 Pangasius djambal
AGACAGTGCTGGTTAAAGACCTGCTACTGGCCTTCTTTCAAGCCATCACAGACTATAAAGCTACCCCACTTGTCTGTGATAGTGAAGCCTTGCTCCCAGACACACTGAACAATTTCTATGCATGATTAGAAGCACAGAACAACATGCCAGCGGTGAAGACCACCCCAAAAATTATCATGTGGCGTGTGTGTGTGTGTGTGTTTTTACATCCTAATGAACACAGTTCTAAATCAGCAAACTCTGGACACATCTTTTTGAAAAATTGGCTGCCCACAGTTACATAATCTGCAAACTTGGAAACTTTCTTCATTGTTGAAATTCTAAAAACCTGCAAAATCACAGGCTAATTACTATAGTAAAATATGTTATGCTAGGAAATGAGCTAATTACTAATTGACGACAAACTGAAAAACAAGCTAATGACTAATGAGCCTTCTGAAAAGAGTATATACACATTTTTTATATTGTTCCTAGTGTCAACTTGACATGATATGGTATGTTGATAATTACACACACACACACACACACACACATAGATGTGGTTGTACTGGTATGGGCACATTCAAGTTAACATTCACGTTCAAAGCAACAAGATGTTTCAGTTTTCATTTAGTATACTAGGCAAAACTAGCCTAGATGGAAGAAATGTAATGACCTGGTGACGCCCATTGACTTCATATGAGGACAACACTTTCTTTTCCTCCATTCATGTTATGTATACACTCTCATAAGATCCTATATATATATATATATGGGTTGGGTTGAGGTATAAAAATAACTTAACTGAAATATGGTTTAATGGAAAAACAACAAACACACACCCATGCATGTGTTTGTACAGGCAATTTTCATATTCAAGCTCTACTTCCTCATTTGAAGATAAATGCACTTGCTTTTAAGCTAGCTATTCCCCAAAACTAGACTACATTAAAAAAATTATTCTGGCCTTTCATAGATATGACACATTTAAATCATGTTCACTTTATTGAAATAAATGTATTTTGTAGATACACACATTTGTATTTAAAAAAAAAAAATGACATAAAATGTATAAATTGTTTGAGACATTCCTTTGTTGACAGCCCGAATCTAACAAAGTGCCGGTTACATAGCTAGTCACCTTGAATTTGACTGCAAGTGCGTGCGTACCAGCTAATCGCCTAATAACCTCCATCAGCCATTGAATTTGGTGGCTAGTACATGACTGTTCAGCAGCAGATTCTACTTCCATTTAGTTGGCCCCAATAACCAAAGTAATCTAGTTATATAAATTGCTTACTGCCTAGCTAGATCTCTAACTCTAACAATATCAGCATTATCCTTGGACCTTACACATGCTAGCACACAGTCTACCATTACTAGCTAGCATTCCCGCCACATATCCCACAATTTAGTTACATTTATTGTTGTGTTCAGCTGGTATTTCATGCAAACATTCAGAAAGATAATAAACTTAATATTTTCTTCATGCTTCCAATTTGCTAGTAAATTAACATGCCAAAATAAATGTAATGTGGAAAAATTATCATGTGATGTGTATACAATGAACACAGTTCTAAATCAGCAAACTCTGGACACATCTTTTTGAAAAATTGGCTGCTCACAGTTACATAATCTACAAACTTGGAGACTTTCTTGATTGTTGAAATTCTGAAAATCTTCACAGAAAAGAATAAATATATATTTATATGGATATGTTTCCCAATGCCAACTTGACATGGCACTTTGGTATGTTGATAATTCCACACACACACACACCCATAGATGTGGTTGTACTGGTATGGGCACATTCAAGTTAACATTCACGTTAAAAGCAATAAGACGTTTCAGTTTTCATTTAGTATACTAGGCCAAACTAGCCTAAATGGAAGAAATGTAATGACCTGGTGGGGTCTGTTGACTTCATATGAGGACAACACTCTTCCCCCATTCATGTTATGTACACACTCTCAAGAGATCCTCAAATGAGTACAATGGTTTCCACTAAACAAGTTTAGTCATTAGTAATTATTTTCTATAGTTGCCAGCTGCTATAAAATACAAAGAGAGAAGAGAGACTGCACACAGCATTATAGCTAATGACTATTAAACCTTCTGAGAAACATAATAGAAAACGTGCACATTTGTTGCATGTCCTAGGAAGTATCACCAAGTTTTTTCCATCTTCTTCTGCTGCTGCCAAGATGGGCTCTGCTTCTTCCACAATGTGGCTGGTCAGTTTGAGACATTTGGAATCGCCGATAGTCTGAACGAGTGGTGCTTCTTCATCGACAGCTCCATAACAGGAACAAGCACCCATCTCTTCCCCTAGCTCACTAGGTGTACTTCAAAGAGGATTACAACAGCCCCAAGACATTGCTGGACACCTTGAAGTATGATGAGTGTGGCTGGGAAGTCATCAGATGCTTCAAAATGGTGGCATTCCTGATGGGTCTCCAATGAGGCTTCACCAAGTTTAAATGCTATCTTTGTCTTTGGGACAGCAGGGACACCAAGGTGCACTACCAAAGGTGGGACTAGCCACAGTTTGATGTGGGGACGAACGTCAAGTGGGAGCCATTGGTGGACCCCTGGAAGGTGCTGATGCCAACATTGCACATCAATTTGGGCCTTATGAAACAATTTGTCATAGCTCTAGATAACGAGTCAGCAGCCTTCAAGTACCTTCAAGACTTCTAAGCTGTCTGAGGCAAAAGTCAAAGCCGGTGTCTTTGTCAGACCACATCAGGGACAAAGAATACCCTGGAGTGCAAGGAATTACCCAAGAAGCTCACTAGGAAGGAGAAATTTGCTTAGAACAGCTTTGTCGCAGTGATAGGGGGGTTCCTGGGAAATGACAAAGCCAAGAACTACTGTATGTGGAGCTGGTTGAGGTTCTAGTGAAGAACTATGGCACAATGGGATGCAGAATGTCTCTGAAAGTCCATATCCTTTATGCTCATCTTGATCAATTCAAGGAAAACATGGAAACGTACTCAGAAGAGAAAGGTGAGCGATTCAACCAGGATATAGTGGATTTTGAACACTGCTACCAAGGACAATATAACGAGAACATGATGGCAGACTACATTTGGGGGCTGCTTCCTGAAAGTGATTAACAATATAATCATAAATCTTGAAAAACTACTCACTTCTAAATCTTTTGTGGTCATTTTTGTATAAATTTAGTATAAATACATGTTAATTTTGACTCATATGTTGAAATACCAATGTCCTGGTCATAAAAGCAAAATGTGAGGGGATTAATAGTCATTTTCTATACTTTGAGACATAAGCAATTAGAAAATAACACTTACTACCCAGGAACAAAAATTATGTTACATTGTATAATTAATCAATCCTCTTTAGGTCATGGCCCTTTCTCTCATGTATTTGAGATTTTAGTATGTAAAGAAGAACATTAATGTACATTAAGTACAAGACTGTTTTGCGAGTGTTTGTTATCAGAGACTTAATGAACGAGTGGTAAGTAGTTCTTTGCTGACTCCACCCAGCCCGAGTCTGAAGAAAAACCACACTAGTTGATAGACAAACAAGTAGTTCACAGTATGGAGGTAGATGTAACCGATGAATCAGCAACATAAACAGCAGAAACAGATGCAGATAGAGAGGATTTATAAATAGCAGATGATAAACACAAGCATAATCAACAATTTACAATTAAATTCCCTTCTGAAAAGAAGGGAATATTTTAGCACTGACTAGGTAACTTGACTTACTCATGCGTGCTATTGGTATTGTAGTGGTTAACAATGCTGCTGAGCTTGGGGGATTCCGTAGAGTTTAATTTGATTCCATAACTTTTTAGATTATATATGATCAAATCATGTTGGCTGTACACAAACAAACTGTGTTAATGCAAATCAATCAATTCATGTCGAACCAGTGTACACATTTGAATCAAGTAAATTCAGTAAAATTGATCTTACAATGCAACAACCAAAGTTATTACAAAAGCTACATTAAACCAGTTAATTGAATATACTTGATTCAAATGTGTACATTGGTTCCACACAAATGTTACTTCAACAGAAATCCATCTCCTACACTTATGTTAAGTTAACTTGTTGTTTCCATGTGAATCGATCATATCTGTGTTAGTGATACTTAAAAAAAAGGCTAGAAAATTCACATGCAAAATGGAACACTGGTTACAACAAAAACACAACCTACAAACATGTATAATTTATTATATAATAACTTGTCATCTTGTTACAAAACTGCCTTAGCTGTTGGAATGTGTAATTTTATATGCATATAAAAATCACATCCTCCATGTTAAAATCAATCATATACTGGCTTTAAATCTGTAGGGACACAAAGCAGGCACTGTTCACACAGCAAGCTGTCAAAATGTATCTATAGATCTCTTCAACATACATGAGTCAGAGATGGAAGGATGTGTGAGCAAGTTTGATTAGCATAATACAAAAACAGTCACGATGATCTTCGAGGGGGTCTGCCAAAACCCCGAGCAACGTCTCCCAGCCGACTACTTCCTGGTACGTGGGGGCCTCCTCTACTGCAAGACGGAGTGGTGAGGCCAACCCTGTGAGCTGCTGGTGGTTCCCTGCAGATGTACCCAGGCCCTCATGCACCAGGCCCATTTGCACCCGCTGGGGGGGATTGGAGGCCTGTAAGACCCTGAAGAGGTTGAAAGACTGCTTCCTCTGGCCTGGAATGGATGCAGAGGTCCGAGCCTTCTGCCAGCAGTGCCCCCAGTGTCAGCAGACTACCCCCACAAGCCTGCTCCCGTGCCCCTCATTCCTCTCCCCATTATTGGCGTCCTCTTTGAGAAGGTAGGCATGGACCTCGTGAGGCCGCTGCCAAAGTCTGTCTGGGGCCACGAATATATATTGGTCATCGTGGACTACGCCACTCGCTACCCCGAAGCGCCTGCTCCTCTTTAGCCAGGTTGGAGTTGCAAAGGACATCGTCACCGACCAACGTACGCCCTTCATGTCAAAACTAATGACAGATCTGTGTTGGTTGCTGCAGGTGAAGCACCTGAGGACGTCTGTCTACCACCCCAGACCGACAGACTGGTGGAACACTTCAATCAAACCCTGAAAATGATGCTCCGGAGGGTGGTTGATGAGGAGGGGAGGAACTGGGACCTTCCCCTCCCTTATGTCCTCTTCACCGTCCGAGAGACCCCACAGGCGTCCACCAGGTTCATCCCCTTTGAGCTTCTCTTCAGATGGCAACCTTGGGGACTGCTGGACGTGGGCTGGGAGGCATGGGAAGAGCAGCCCTCCCCCATCACTCCATCATTGACTACGTCCAAGAGATGCATGAGCAGAATTCAATTCAGAATTCAAGCCTGGAGAAAAGGTCCTCCTCCTTCCCAATTCCTCATGTAAATTCCTGGCTCAGTGGCAAGGCCCATTCACAGTCCTTAAAAATGTGAGCCCTGTCAACTACTGCATGCAGCAGCCAGGTAAGCACACAGACACACAAGTATATCACGTTAACTTGCTGAAAAAGTGGACTGATCCTGCCCCTGTGGTGTCTGCGTTTGCGAGCCTTTTCACAGTACCGTTGAAGCGTACCTTGATCCAGTGAGAAGAGGAGCTCACCTCAGAACAGAGCCAGGAGTTGTCTGAGCTGGTGAACCAGTTTGCCGACGTCTTCTTCTCCACCCCAGGCTTAACACATCTTGTACACCGTGACATAAAGACCCCACCGGGAGTCATGGTCCAACAGCAGCCCGCTGCAAGGCAATCGAGGAGGAGGTCAGCCAGATGCTCCCTGACGGTATCATCAACGAGTCCACCAGCCCCTGTTCCAGCCCCATCATCGTGGTGCCCAAGCCCGATGAGAACATCCGGCTGTGTATTGACTTCCGGTGGCTCAACCAGGTATCTCACTTAGACAGTTACCCCCTCCCCACGGCCAACCACCAAAAACAGGTACGTGTCTTCTTGGGGTTGGCTGGATACTATCGCCGTTTTGTGCCCAACTTTTCCTCAACTGCTTCTCCCCTCTCAGATCTCACTAGGAAAGGCCAGCCAGACCGGGTGTGCTGGAGTCGGGAGACCGAGCAAGCCTTTGAGGAGCTGAAACACGTACTAACGAGTTCTGCTGCCCTGAGCAACTCCGACTTCAACCTCCCCTGACACATCGGAAACAGGTCTGGGGGCCGTATTGTCACAGATTTTTCAAGTGGAGGAGCACCCAGTCCTCTATGTGAACCAAAAGCTGGCCCTGCTGAGAGAAGATATTCTGCTGTGGAGAGGGATGCCCTGGCCATCAGGTGGGCCATAGAGGAGCTGCGCTACTACCTGGCTGGCCAACCCTTCACCCTAGTGACCGACCATGCTCCTCTACAGTGGATGGCCTAGGCCAAGGACACCAACGGCATGGTAACACAGTGGTTCCTCTCCCTGCAGGATTTCGATTTCACCATGCAACACAGAGCGGGGGCTCAGCATGGTAATGCAGATGGGCTCTCCCAGCGGTTCTCCCTCTGATCCCATCACATGCCGGCAGTAGGCTCGGAGCTGGGGGGGTACTGTGATGGCAGGCTGGCAGCCCGAACACAAAAGAAGCCCAGCACTCCTCACATGACTGCCGGCAGGGTGCTAAACGGACACAGCCGGTTCAGCACCCCTATTGTTTTGGACAGCCTGAGTGCACGTGGCTGCAAGGCGGAGCAACAGAATTCCTGGAGACAACGGAGGTATATAAAAGGAGCCAGTGGCCACTTTCAAGGGAGGATAGGTGAGGCTACACACCCCACTAATGACTGTCTCTTTCTTTTCTCCAGAAGCAGATGTCAATGAGGAGGAAGAGCCCCTACCTCTGCACACCGACCTCAGCCCTGCTTGAGAGCGACTGCCGTACCCCTCCATCCCGCCGCCATGCCGCTGCTCTCAGCTCGCCACGCTCAGCTCCGGGATGACACCAACCTCCCTTCACTTCACAAGACACTCTCACCTTCACCTCCACTTCCTTCTTGCACAAGTTATTAAAATAAAGAGCACGTTCCTCACACTGTTGCCTCCTGGTGTCTGTGTTCAGCCCTCCTGTGGTCCCATGCTGTCACAGGGCAATGAGAATATATACAAATTAAAATTACTGCATTGTGTACAATTATATTCATAAGTGTCACACACTTATGCATTTGTGTGGATTCCATACAGTAGTAGATGATGATGCAAATTGGTTATTTAATCATTTAAGGCACATCATATTGCCAACCAACCTTGCTGTATAATTAACACTATAAAATACCTTCATGGCAGTTTCACTGAAAACCAGATCTACCTTTATTTTTCTTCTTCTGATGTAAAATTCCAGCATTTTAACAATTGTCCTATTTCACACCATTGCAGCTGGTAGCCAGTAAAATATAATTAAACAAACTACACTATTGACGTCTTGACACAGAAAAATGGACTGGGATTGTCTCACAAGCTTCAAATTTGCATCTTACCAGCTCAACCTGTTCTCACTCCCAGTGCATTAAATACTGAGGCATGGGCAGAAGCCTTTAGCATTACTGCACAATTGCAGGAGGACACCTTTCTCTTTATTACACTGATGCGCTCTGTATTCCTGCAGTTATCACTGAAAGCTCTCCGATTCAAAAGGCAAATGCATTTACTGGCTTTACCAATGAACCTTGTGCTTCAAAGGTGAATAAATGAACAAAGCAGAGTCCATAATATAGATTTTTTTAATTATAATAATGTAATAACAATAATAACTTTTATGATTTTCTATTCCTGTAGCTCTTTAGTGCTAGACCTATCTGTATAGGGTCATAATATTTTACTTATATTTCTCAATAGGCAATTTATTAGCAAGCAGTTTATTACTTGTTTGTTTAAGTCTCTTCATTTTTGTTAATTTTGGTGCGCTATCATGTTGACCAATGAAAACACTTCCCAGCAGTCTCAAATCAAAAAGATGATGCTGAGACTTTTAATTGGTTATTTTTGTTTAGTAGCTGATGGCGTTGGCCTGATTAGCTTTATGACAATTATAAACTTAAAAAAAAAATGTGTGAAAATTCAGAATGCCAAAAATCATCATTACAATCACAAAAAAGAAGTAACTATGAAACAGTTTATACACTAGAAAAGTAGATAGGGAGACTCAGCGCACCGAGTAGGCCTGTTCAGGCTGTAAAATTCTTTAGGTTTTAGAAACTACAAATAATTTCCACATTTTGAAAATATGTGCATTACCAAGCTAGAGAAAAATTCTCTTAATTGGTTAATCTTAAGGTAGCTTCCAAAAAGGAGGCAAAATGTTGAAAATTTAGACCAACGTACTCCATACTATTCATAATAACAGTTTTTTTTCTTAAATATTTGACCCTTTATGTTATGATGCATGGTTGAATTTCAGGGTTACCCGGTCCATGTTCCCTGCCCAATTTGCACAATGCATGGCAGTTCAAATCAGGCAGGGGAGGTGGATCAGGTAGCTGAGGAGCTCGTTATACTGGAAATTGGCTGAAAAACCTTATTTCTAACTTCTGGTGCAACCCCTGGTTTGGTGGAAAAAAACATTTTCTAAATATCTTGTTGCTTTTGAAGTTCAGAAAATCTAATTTTGCTATAGCAGACACAGAACTCAGGTGTTTTGATTGTCCAACATGATTACACACCAAAAATATTGAAAATGACTTCCACAAACAAGTAATCAGTAGTTGCCAACTGATAAATATCAAAACACAGACCATATACTTCTTGTTGTGTGAGTGTATTAAGAGTCCTTATGTACTGTGGTGAAACTGAGTCAAGGTTTGCATGAATCCATGATTGCCTTCATAGCGTTTTGTTGATATAATGAGATATGAGATAATGAGCGCACGCTCCCAACAATAGGAGCATTTAATGGCATGAGATTCAAAATGGCACAACATGCTCCAGGCTCAATTGCCTTTGCCTAGCACTGAGTAGCCTGGATGTTAAACTTGAATTTTTCATATTGATTTTTGGGTAACACTAAACAATACTGTTCAATAACTCATAAGTAACTATGCAGGAGCAATGAAGGAATAAATAAGTCTTATTCTTATAAAATACTAAGACCAACTAGTTAATTACTCAGCAAGTATGGTAGTAGAAGTTTATTATTAATTATACAGTAATAAACTGAGTCTTAGGCTGTACATTTCTCCTCCTTATTTGTTTATAAAATCTCTACCAAAAATGCTATTCCACATCATCATTAACTACTGAAGAACAACACAGTAACACTTCAGTCATTACTAGTGAGTATTCAAGTGTTTCACTTTACAATAACGTTCCACATCTCCATCATACATCAACTACTAAAGATTAATAGCAAGGATATAGAGAGAACATCCTTGATCATCCTTCTTATTTGCTGCTGTTTTGCATCTCCTGCTGTCTAATGCCTCTCCCTGGTTATGATGGAAACCAAGGCAAAACATTTTTTATGTCAGCTGAGATAACCTGTTCTCCCAGTGGGCTGGAGCTAGACAACATCACAACCTCAGATGCTTTTTTAACAACACGTCCTTGGCAATGCAATCACACTTGCTGAGATTCTGTGATTGTGGACAGGTGGACAGACAATTTTTCAGGTGTGTGTCCGGGTAAGTCCAGTTGTTCATTTGGAACTGCATATATGAGAATACACACACACACACACACACACACACACACGTGTAATTCCTCAGAATATGGATAATTTGATTAATTACATGATTTTTTTTGTTTTGTTGTTTTTTTTACTCTGAACAAGGCCCCTTTTCATAACTGAGCTCTTCCTCTATTTTTTATTCAGTATTTCTTCTTAGACTGGACATTTCTCTGAAACAAGACTTTAGGCTTGAGAACCTAACTATGGAACCACCGTTAGCGGTAAGGATTTTGTAATTGTAGTAACATGTAAATGCTGTATGGTATGCCAAATTATTAATTGTAATTAACAATAACATTGTAATATTTACAAAACATATTCAGCAGGGTCTATAATCATTTTCCCCTTATTGATTATGTAATGCAATGCCATTATCTGTACTTCTGTATCTGTTTACTTCTCAAAATATTTGCATTTGTTTTCATATTTGCATTAAAACTGGGAGTGAGTGTGGTCTTTATTATTATTATTATTATTATTATTATTATTATTATTATTATTATTATTAATGAAATTATTGACTTGTAGGTATGTTTGTGGGCTAGATAGATTTTAGCCCTAAGCTAGTAGTGTTTCTGATATTGTTACCTATATCTTACAATACATTTAGCTCAATAAAATTGTTAATTTGTTAGGGCTTGTTTGTGACTGATGGATGTATGAATGCTGCTATCAAAAATAACCAGCATAGGCATATTATTTTTCTTTCCAGCCTTAAACTTTGTGCATGTGCTTATTTATATAAACCCAAACTAGCTTAAACAGTGTTTTTGTACAATGTACCACAATATTGTTTGCATTCTTGACAATTTTTCTTTTCCTCCTCTATTAAGTCTTCAGGTTCGGGTCATAGGAAGGCTAAGCAGAATGAGTACAAGGTGAGACTTTTAGTACTGACTTATATTTATTATGTTTATTACTAATGTGATGATTAAGGTCTTTCTTCTGAAGAGGTAGGAACGCTTCGTGGCTGGACTTACATTACAGCAATTTATTTGTCCAGATTTCACCTGACTGCCATGTAAATGTAGTGATGACCTCATAGCATAAGAATTAGAGAGTCAGATGAGACATTCATCTCAATATTTATATGTGCTATGATTCATTACACTTCCACTCCAAAAATATCCCATTTCATTTTTTATTTTCATTTTTTTTCATTTTCATTTTATTCATCTCTATCAGACAAAAATATATTGAGTTTGTGACTGGTGACTTTGGGCACATGTAATTCAGGAAAGCACCCTCAAAATATAGAAATATTCCCATTATGCACCATCTGACATGGCTCTGCATTGAAGTGATTGTAAAGCAAGGTTTATAATTAGGGCTAGATTTCACAGTTGCATGGAAGTTAACTAGAAAGCTTATGTAGGCTAGTTTAATAGCTCCACAGAACCACATGTATTGTGGCATCAGGGAGGAAGAAACATGATCAGGAAATTAAAACAGTGCACTCGGATGCAGACAAATATGGGTATAGTGGCTAGCCATAGAAAATCTGGAATAGAGAAAACAATCAAGGGGTAACAAAACCCACCAGGAACCCATTATTACCCACAGAATAGTGAACTCAACAAATATACACTGATTTATAGCACAAACAATCCATAAACAAATCTAGTAAGTAAGCAAGTAAGAGAGTAGGGTTTATCTATAAAGCACATTTAAAACAATAGTTGCCATAAAACAAAAGTGCCATACATAGTATACAAGAGTAAAATATCAGAATAGAGACTAAATACAGACAGACCACAATATATACAAATAATAGTAAGAGATGAAATAGTAATAATAGTAAAGCTGTTTAGTAAAATAGTATAAATAGTAAACAAAAAGAGAGAGAGAGAGAAAAAAAAACATAAACTGGATCATGTACTGGAGCCAGTGATGAGAGGCTAAAACTGGAGTGATCCCTTTTCTTGGTGCCAGTAATCAGTCTGACTGCCACATTTTTAACTAACTGAAGGTAAGCCAGTGTTGCCTTATTGATTCCTATGTATAAAGAATTACAGTAATCCAGGTGTGAAGAGATGAAAGCATGAATGACATTTTCAGGAGGAGTGGTTTTATTTTTGCAACTGTTCAAAGTTGACAGAATCTCTTCATTAACAGCAATCACATCAATGCGATAGTTGCAAAGGCTCACAGGTATGCAGATTAGTGCTTGTTTTACTACGGTGCAACAATACTACATAGAACCCCTTTAATGCCCCTTCCCCTTCAGAGAACTCCACCTCCAAGGGTCTGGTTACCACCACACAGGGCCCCTCCTAGCCACTCTGTAGCTCAGACCACCAGAGGTTGAACGGTCATACCCGTTTCTCCTCACACATAGGCCCACCTTTGCATTGGGTCACAAGCCAAGTTTTGGTTGCTGCTTGCCCCTCTGCACCTGGCATAGTTCCTCTTTGATGAAGCCTCAAGCAGCCTTGTAACTCTGTTGTTGCACAGCTCTCTTGCTCACTCTTATGGACACTGGACATGCACCTTCATTTTGCTGCATCTAGTCTATTCTCCCCAG
Organism: Pangasius djambal; assembly: GCA_022985145.1. Classification (NCBI taxonomy): domain Eukaryota; kingdom Metazoa; phylum Chordata; class Actinopteri; order Siluriformes; family Pangasiidae; genus Pangasius; species Pangasius djambal. The sequence continues at coordinate 16,984,932 of CM040976.1, forward strand.
CCTCTGATGTTTCTCCACCCTTCCCTGGTAGTGCATGTTTAGCTTATGTATGGTTGTAGTGGGTGAATCCTTTACAGAGGACTGGAGGGGACTTGCCTAATCAACAGTGCAGCTGCATTAGCCTTGTACTTCACCCCTGCAGCCCCTGGGTGAAAAATCTTTGTTTGGCCCAAGCAAAGTGTACTATCACCTTGGTCCAGTGATGCCCCAGGGGTGGTGAGGAATTTCAGCCCCATATTGCAAGAGTCCTTAACAGAAAGGATTCAGAGCTTGCACTCACATAGACAGTCCCACACTCTGACTGCCAGTCACCTCTTTCCATAACTCATTGGTACTGTCCTGCTGGTGACATAATACAGGGATGTCTGCAGGCTTCCGGATTAAATGAGCTCTCTTGTCAGTACCTTGCACCTCTCCATGGCAGAGGATGCAGACAGTCAACCCATTGTAAACCAGGGTGCAGCAGCTGACCCCATCGACTGTGCTAGGGATCCAGAGAGACAGTGCCAGCTGGCTGACTATGTAGTTCTTGTCAAGGGACTTGACATTTCAGTTAAGCACCAGGGGAATCTAAAGCTCATACAGTGCACAGCTTATCTGCATTCACAGGTTGTAACTGCAGGTATCATTGCTGCCTTGCAGATGCAGGGTTTGATCCTGAGTTTGGGTGACTGGCTGTATGGAGTATCTGCGCATGTCCTCCCCGCATCCAAATGGGGTGTCTCCTGTTTATTTCCACCTCCCAAAATCATTCTAGTAGGTGGATTGGCTAAGACCCTAGCTTTGAATGTGTGTGTTATGCTCTTCACCGACTAGCGTTCCATCCAGAGTGTATTCCTGCTTCATGCCCATTGTTCCCAGGATAGGCCATGGACCCAGTGCAACCTTGATCAGGATAAAGCATTTACTGAACCTATGTGCCTGAAATTGTATCTACAATTAATGCATTACCACTTGCATGTCACGATTTTCCAAATGGGTGGCCAAAAATTGCCAAAAAATTGAAAGTATAATAACTGAAGAAAGAATATAAACAGAGAAAAAATAGAAAAGAAAAAGTAAAAAAAAACTACACTGAACTCAGTAAACAGAATTAAGAAAAAAAGAACAAAGGACAGATGCTGCCACACTGAACACATCTTAATACATATAGGATAGCTCACCTACACTGCGTAGCACTGGCGTACTGAGCCATTTAAAAGAAAAGACAAAAATAACTACCAATAAAGTCCGAAAGGATAATGCAGAAGAACGATTGAGCCACATAACTAACATACGCAGAATCGTTGGCTCAAACAACCAAAGACTGTTTTCCCTAGCTCAGTGTAGGATACTCTGAACAACTTTCTAAAATGCCACAAATTGACCAGTCAGTGGTGCAATACCACCATGACCATTAATCATGGATAAATCAACAAAAAAAAAAATAAACAGAAACTGAAAACCTTTGCTGGAAATTGATGGAGCTTAGTTTCTCCTATCAACTAGGAAAGATATCGCATACCTCATTTCACCTCAACGCTAAACAGCATGACAGTAATTTGCACATCTGTGCCTATAAGCATCATTATCTGCCATCACACCCTGATATGTAATCACTGCTCGTAAAGGAATAGTACTACAATACTAAACTATCAGTAAACTTCAGGTTATGAAAAATGTGAGTTTGCCAGGAAAAATGCAAAAAAAAATGCAAAAAAGTGAGACAGAAGCTCAGGAGAAAGCGAGAGTATGTAGCTAATCATAATTAGCCAGTTAGTGTGAGCTAATTCAGCTTTACTGCATGTAGCAATTTTAATGCGGGTGGTGTTGGCATTGGCAGTAGTTTCAGTAGTATCCTTGGCCTCAATCACCATGTCGGTAATATTGGCCACAGCACTATTGCTGTTCCTGACTTTACCTGTAAATTGTATCAGTTGGGAGTGTCTATTACTGAGCCCTCTTGCCTTTCATCGACCTGGAGCAAATTCTCCTTTAATATGTGATCGAATGTTCACTCGCATGTCTAGGATATACTGAACTTTATTTTTACTGTGACTTGGTCCATTATTCCACCAACCTGGGCTTTTGACCACCTCCCGGACTGCAAATAATAGGGCTTACAAACATCTACAAACAACCCAATTTTAACTACCCTTTTGAATAAACTCCTTGTGTACCCTCCACTAACAGACTCTTGCTAAACCATGCCCTCACCTGCTATAGTCATTAAAGGTCAATTAGCTGTGTTGTGAACATGCTTAGTACAGCCACATGTGAGTACAAAGAAAATCAGCATCACCAAAAACTGACTTAAATCAGGTGGGAATTTTGGCATATGAAAACTTTTGCACACAACTATATCAAATGTCTGATAAATGAGACCACTTGTTGGTCTATCTTATCCAGGTGTTACACACCACCCCCGGTAGTTAGGAGATGTGAGAGAGAATGCTAATTATGTATGAACGCTGTGTCAGTGTCAGTGTTCCTTGTCAATCGCCAGCTTAGTTAGAAGGTTCTAAGGAATGCTGTATGATAGCAGTATTTATGGAAAATAGTACATCGTACTTCACTACATGACTTTGTTGGAAAGACACTTAAACACTGATGGACATAACATTAATGGCGTCTATATCTGCATTCCTAGTTGTTATGAATGGAAATTTTTTTAATTGCAGATCTTCAATGACTCTGTACATGGCCATATCAAGATGCATCCGCTGTTGGTGGACATCATTGACACACTGGAGTTTCAACGGCTGAGGAACATCAAACAGATGGGAGGAATCTATTACGTTTTTCCAGGAGCTTCTCACAACCGCTTTGAGCACTCCCTTGGGTAAAATGTCAACACATTCACATGAATAGGAAAGCAGAGGGTAGTGGCAGCTAATGTGGGGAACAAATAATAAATTTTTTAATAATAACAAAATAGTTGAAGACATTCTGATACAGTATACTAGGCAAAACAGTGACAGTAATGAGACAAGTTTACTGTTACAATAGAGATGCAGAAGGCATGTTAGATCAATGCCAAAAGGTTTAGTTTCCAAAAAACAATACTCAAAAAAAAAAACAGTCTAGGATCATACACAAAAGGCCAATAATAACCAAGTCAAAGGAATATGCAGTTAAAAACCAAGCAGAGGTCAAAAGCACAGATCATTCAGAGAATCAGTACCAGAGGATAATCCAAAAAACAAGAAAACTAGAACAGAGAGCAAGGGTATACTATGGTATAAACAGCTCAGAACTCACATAAATACAAATAACCAGCAAGGCTTTGAGGAAGTGAATGTAATACCTGAGGGAGAGTTCTTAAAACTCAGAGAGGGTGCCCTCTGGTGGCCTGGTGGTGAAATGTCCCAAAAAAAGACATGACAGAAAATTTTAACTGGGTCATTAATGGGGAATTATTTCTGATATGCTGGAAACACTCACCAAAATACCTCATTATGTAATGTCTTGCAATGATGACACCATGGATAATAATACTACATGTCTTGTTTCTTTTAACAGTGTGGGTTATCTGGCGGGAGAACTCGTCCGAAGTCTGAAAGCTCAACGATCCGATATAACTAGTATTGATATGTTCTGTGTTCAGATTGCAGGATTGTGCCATGATCTGGGTGAGTTATTCACAGTTTATTAAACTCTTCTGTAATACATATATACCTATAAATGATATAATTCTGATAATTAATCTGTAAAGTCTGCTTTTCAAATGAAGGTCATGGCCCGTTCTCACATTTATTTGAACACTTCGTGGAGGAGCTATCGGAGAAGGTGGTAACTGTACAATTTATGTGACTTTAAATTTACCACCAGGTTAAATTTGATTATTTCATTTAAAAGATAAATGCAAGACCTTGGTTTAATATACTTATATCTTTTACTTTTGCTGTTCTTGTTCTCTTCCCAACAAGGTTTCAGAAAAAAGGGAAAGTGAAACTACAGAGGCTTTAAAAAATTGGAAGGTGAGGGAGGAATTTGTGCTTGTAATCAAAACAAATATTCTGTTGATTTTCAATCAGAGAGTTAAGCTTGTTCATTTGAAGAGATCTGATGTAAATGGTTAATTATCTTTAAACAGTATTTAAATAATAAATATTGCTTGAGTAATTGATTGATATTGCTCTGATTTTTTTTTTTTATGGTATAGCATGAAGCACAATCAGGCAAAATGTTTGACCAGCTGATCGAAAATGGCATTGAGAACAGGATGAAGAACGGATATTATAAAGATGAAGATGGTCAGGATTTAAAATTTACAGATGAAGACTTCAAGTTCATCCATGAGCTTATTGAGGGCCCAACACCTTCAGACACCACTTCAGACACTTCTCAAGTAATAATAATAATAATAATAATAATAATAATAATAATAATAGCTAAAGCCTCCTGCAATTTTTTTTTGGTTTTGTTTTTTTTTTTTTTTTTGGGGGGGGGGGGGGGGGGATTTCTTTCAGTGTGGCGAATCTTTTCTCCTTTTCTCATTTTTGATTTCGGGAACAAAACAAAGTCGCAAGGAGTGAGATCTGGCAAATAGGGTGGATGTGAAGAGATAACCACATTGTTTCTGGTTAAAAACTCCTTGGTTGACAACTGATTCCTTGTTTTCTTTTGTTTTAAGGCACCAGTGATTCTTATATCCAAAAGCTGTCCAGTGCAGGCATTTTTAGCAGAAGTCTATGTGGACAGTTTTAAATTCAGTCGAGCTCGCCTTGAAAGTAACTCATATTGACATGACACAGTTGACGTGTTTGTCTTAGCTCTGTCTAACCCTAAGCCCTGTCTATCATCTTTTTTGACATCACAAAAATACACATCATGGCATTTACAAACTTCTTTTATATCACAGAATATTCAGAACCTTTAGGTTCCTGAGATTTCCAAGTAGAACAAGGAAACTAAGAACCCCTAACTATCAAATGAAGAGTTTATATGGGTCAAAAAGACATTTGACCCATTATAAGGGTATTATATTCATTATAAAACATTATGTTCATTCATATTCATTATATTCATTATGAGTGTAACGCCTCGCCTGAGGCGGATTGTGTAGGATCCATGAGCAGAGAAAAATAACAGACAAATCCAAATCGCAAGGCAAAAACACAAAACAGGTAACGAGAGCAAAGTCCGAGAAAACCAGGAAGTCAATCAGCGAGAAAATATAATCCAAATCGCAAGGCAAAAAGGCAGTAATTCAAAAGAGAAAAACAGGGTCATACACGAAAAGGCAAGCAAAACACAAAGGCAATGAAAAGGCTTGGTAAAGTCCCGAGAACAATACTTCGCGTCTACCTGTGGTGAATGCGCAGCTTAAATATCCAAAAAAGTCCCGGAAGTGTTTCTCAAGGGTGGCGTCAAAACTCGGGCAAGGGCTCCCTCTGGTGGGCAGGTGCTGGTGTTGACGTTACAGAGCCCCCCCCCCCCTAGGAACACCTCCTGGTGTTCTACGACGTGGACGGCCCCCGGAGCGGGCCAATTGGGGTGGAGGCGATGGAAATCCTCTACTAAGGAGGGGTCCAGGATGTCATCCACATTAACCCAGGAACGTTCCTCAGGTCTGTACTCCTCCCAGTCCACCAGATACTGTAACTGGTTACCATGGTGGCGAGAGTTGAGGAGCGAGCTCACCCTATAGGCTGGGGCCCCGTCAATATCCAGTGGTGGCGGTGGATCATTCTCCGTGGTAGAATTGTCCAGGCGGGGCCGTGCTGGTTTGAGCAAGGACACGTGGAAGGTGGGGGAGACCGGTATGAGGCAGGGAGTTGCAGTTGGTAAGTCACCGGGTTCACTTGGCGGATGATGCGGAAGGGGCCAATGAATCGCGGGCTCAGCTTGTGGCAGGGTAGCCTCATTCTGAGGTTTTGTGTCAATAACCAGACCCTTTGGCCCACCTGGAACCTGGGATGTGGGCGTCTGCGACAGTTCGCCTGTATCTTTTGACGTCATATGGCTCGTTGCAGGCGGACGTGGGCGCTTTCCCATACCTCCTGGCTGTGGCGGACCCAGTCGTCTATATGGCGGGAACATCAGAAGGTTCTCCTGACCAGGGAAACAAAGGGGGTTGATACCCCAGAATACACTGGAACGGAGTGAGTCCTGTGGATGAGTGGATGAGGGAGTTTTGGGCATACTCTGCCCACGGGAGAAACTCACTCCAGCGCTGTTGTTCTCGACTGCAGTAGGAGCGGAGGTACCTGCCGATCTCCTGGTTCAAACACTCAGTCTGTCCGTTAGACTGTGGGTGGTATCCAGAACTGAGGCTTACACTGACCCCTAACTGGGTGCAAAAGGCTCTCCAGACTCTGGACGTGAACTGTGGACCCCGATCGGACACAATGTCTTCAGGAAGGCCATAGGTCCGAAAAATGTGGTGAAACACCGTTGTTGCTGTTTCCATGGCTGTGGGTAGGCCTTTGAGAGGGACCAGTTGGCAGGCCTTAGAGAATCAGTCGATAGCTACTAAGATCGTGGTGTAACCTGCCGAACTAGGGAGGTCGGTAACAAAGTCTATGGCCATGTGTGACCAAGGACGCTTGGGAATGGGCAGAGGTTCTAATAAACCCATGGGGAGCTGGCGGCTGGTCCGAGACTGCGCACAGGTGCTGCAGGTTCTTACATATTCCTCTACATCTTGTGCCAGTGTGGGCCACCAAAATCGGTTGTGAATCAGAGCTGTGGTGCGCCGAATACCAGGGTGGCCGGAGCTGGGCGCCTCGTGCACCCATTGCATAACTCTCGGATGTAGGGAAGTGGGTACGAAGAGTTTTGTGGGTGGACAGGCTGATGGTGGGGGTTCGTTGACCTGGTCCCGCTGGATCTCCTCCAAGATGTCCCACCTGATTGGTGCGAGTACTGTGGTGGGTGGTAGTATCGGCTCTGGGCTGCTAGGTGAGTTTGAGAGATCGTGACGCCGGGATAGCGTGTCAGCCTTGCCGTTCTTCGTGCCTGGTCGATAAGTGACCGAAAACTGGAACCGGGTGAAGAATAGCGCCCATCGAACCTGTCTAGGGTTCAGTCTCTTGGCGTTGCGTAAATATTCCAAATTGCGGTGATCCGTCAGTACTAAGAACGGGTGGCATGCTCCTTCCAGCCAATGCCGCCATTCTACCAATGCCTCCTTAATGGAAAGGAGCTCCCGATTTCCGACATCATAATTAACTTCGGCTGGGGTTAGTTTACGTGAAAAGTAGGCGCAAGGGTGAACTTTCCCTGGGTTTCCCTGGCGTTGTGATAGTATGGCCCCAATCCCGCAGCTGGAGGCATCCACCTCAACGATGAAGGGCAGGCTGGGGTCTGGGTGTCTCAGGATCGGTGTTGTAGTGAAACTTGACTTTAGCTGGTTGAAGGCGGATCGGGCCTGTTCATTCCACTGTAGATGTCGTGGTTTACCCTGCAGGAGTGACGTCAGAGGATGAGCGATGCTGCTGTAGTTTCTTATGAATTGTCAGTAGAAATTTGCGAACCCCAGAAACCTCTGCAATTCTTTGATTGTGGTGGGTTCGGGCCAGTCCGCGACCGCCTTGACTTTACCTGCGTCCATCTCCACCCCCTCCTTCGAGATGACGTAACCCAGAAAGGTGATGGAGTCTCGGTGGAATTCGCATTTAGCGGCCTTGACGTATAACCGATGCTTCAGCAGCCGGGTGAGGATGGTTTTGACGTGGTGAATGTGTTTGTTATAGGTGGACAAGTAGATAAGAATGTCATCAATATAGGCGATGACGTAGTGATGGAGTGTATCCCTGAAGATCTCGTTAATGAATGACTGAAATACTGCTGGAGCGTTAGTTAGTCCATATGGCATCACTAGGTATTCATAGTGCCCCCTGGTGGTGTGAAACGCTGTCTTCCACTCGTCCCCCTCTCTGATCCTTATTAAATTGTACGCGTTGCGCAGGTCCAGTTTTGTAAATATCCGGGCCTCCCTAAGCTGTTCCAAGGCTGCTGGAACCAGTGGGAGAGGGTAGGGGTATTGGACCGTCAACGCATTTAGACCTCTGTAATCGATACATGGTCGCAGACTCCCGTCTTTTTTTTCAACGAAGAAGAATCCTGCTGCTGCAGGAGAAGTGGAGGGTCGAATGTAGCCCATGGCTAGGGCCTCTTTGACATATTCCTCCATAGCCTTGGTCTCGGGGAGAGAAAGGGGATACATCTTACTCTTAGGCGGTATTGCGTTGGGTAGCAGCTCAATCGCGCAGTCCCGGGGCGGTGGGGGGGGAGCTGTCTGGCTTTCTCTTCACTGAACACCTCTCGTAGATCCTGATATTCGCGTGGTATGGAGATGTTCATTGGTGGGTCAGGGCTTTCGATGGAGGTCGTGAGACATGGCAGTGACTGGATTCTGCGAAGACAATGCTTTTGGCAGTGGGGTGACCAGCTAATTAATTCCCCCTCCTTCCAAGACACGACGGGGTTATGGAGTTGCAGCCAGGGAAAACCCAGGATGATGGGATTCGAAGGAGTGGGGATGATGTAAAATGCTGTTTCCTCATAATGAAGTAGGCCAACCTGTAGGGTGAGCAGATGGGTTTGCTGGGTGATGAGGCCTCCCCCGATGGGACGATTATCGACGGCCGTCACTCGCGAAGGGGGCTCGCATGGCAGTGTGGGGAGGTGAAGGTTCTCTGTGAGCTGGTGGTCGATCAGGTTGACGGCCTCCCCAGAATCCACTAGCGCTGGAATCACAATAGTACCCTGAGTGTAGTGTAAAGTCACCTTCAGAGTCATACAGAAGGATATGAAATCACTTCTCACCTTGGAGGTGGACGGTTTCTCAGGACAGTTGCTAACCCGGTGGCCGGCTCCCCCGCAGTAGAAGCAGAGGTTACGGCGTACCCGACGTTGACGCTCGTCCTGAGAGATTCTGGTGCCACCCAGCTGCATAGGCTCTGGTCCCTCCTCTCGTGGTCTGCTGTGGTCCTCCCGAACCCAGGATTCATAGTGTGGGCGAGGGGCACATCGTTGTTGGCGGAGGAGGTTGTCCAGACAAATCGCCTTGGTGATATATTCAGATAGCGTGACGTCTGTGCTGTGGCAGGCTAATTCGGCCTGTAAAGCTGGCTGTAATCCTTCCCGAAATACCTAGCAGGGCAGGATCAGAAGGCCGAGGCCCAGTCCAGTGCTCTCCCAGTGAGCAGAGACAGGAGGAAGGCACACTTAGTGTTCTCCTCTCGGTACGCCAAGGGTTGAAAAGCGAAAAAATTTGCGCATTGCCGCAAGAATCCTCGGCAGCGCTCTGCGGAGCCGTCGAATTTTTCCGGGAGCGCCATCCGGGCTGATTCGCCGTGCATCGGCGCGGTGATAGTAGCGGTATTTGCCGCTGCCTGCTGGAGCTGCTCGTGGGCGGCCTGTAGCGTAGCGAGTTGCTCCTGATACGCGCGAATGACAGCACCTTGGCGGGCCACCACCGCCTGGAAATTCGCGTGCTCTGCTGGATCCAAAGGAGGCGAAGTATTCTGTAATGCCTCGCCTGAGGCGGATTGTGTAGGATCCATGAGCAGAGTAAAAATAACAGACAAATCCAAATCGCAAGGCAAAAACACAAAACAGGTAACGAGAGCAAAGTCCGAGAAAACCAGGAAGTCAATCAGCGAGAAAATATAATCCAAATCGCAAGGCAAAAAGGCAGTAATCCAAAAGAGAAAAACAGGGTCATACACGAAAAGGCAAGCAAAACACAAAGGCAATGAAAAGGCTTGGTAAAGTCCCGAGAACAATACTTCACGTCTACCTGTGGTGAACGCGCAGCTTAAATATCCCAAAAAGTCCCGGAAGTGTTTCTCGAGGGTGGCGTCAAAACTCGGGCGAGGGCTCCCTCTGGTGGGCAGGTGCCGGTGTTGACGTTACAATGAGACAACAGTCACAGTCAATTTCTATTTTTTTGTTTGTTTGTTTTTTGCTTGTTTTTTAAAACTATCTGTATATGGTTATTTCATGCAGTGGCCCTATGAAGGAAGAGGCAAGGAAAAGTCCTACTTGTATGAAATTGTGGCCAATAAATGCACAGGTATTGATGTTGACAAAATGGATTATATCAGCAGGTGAGTTTTGCTTGTGCACATTTTGTATGTGAAATGCACATTTGTTTTTAATTAATGCCATTCGATGTTAACTTATTATTAAAGGCATGATACTGTATATTTATATTTCCTTTTTCCAGAGATTGCCACCATCTAGGGATGAAAAGCAACTTCTCACATGAGCGCTTTATGATGTTTGCACGTGTTTGCACCAATGAGGAGGAAAACAAAGAGCAGATTTGCATGAGAGATAAGGTAAGCTTTTAAGTGTGGGAATCCTTTAATGCACCAAGACATTTTATATAAAAACATACAGAATTTCTCTTTTGTTTCTTTCAGGAAGCGATGAACATGTATGAACTCTTCCATAATCGATACATGCTTCACTACAAAGTCTGCCATCACAGGGTTAAGGTGGCAATCGAAACAATGTGAGTTAACTTAGAAAATCTAACCACACCGACTTTTCACTGAGATTCAGGCGAACATCAGTTGTATTGCTGATCATACAAAATTTTAGAATATTGCCAGTGACAGCAGTAATTTTACTTTCATATGATCAAGCTACAAGCACATGTTTTGACCATGTTTTTTCATATTTAAAGGATTGTTGATGCACTTTTGGAAGCTGAAGGTCACTTTAAGCTGGGTGATAAGACAATCTCTGAGGCAGTTATGGACCCTAAAACATATCTGAAACTCACAGGTTCACACCTCTGTCTCTCTTATACAACACTTTTCTAAAGTACCAGTCAGACATTTATAACTTATTAAACATAAATTAAACTCATGTACATTGTAAAATATTGTAATTTTTTTCATTACAGTTTGGTAGAATTTTATTTAATACACTGCAGTTTCTGCTATTGGAATTGGTCTTTTGTTTTTGTTTTGTTTTTTTCCCCAGATGACATTCTTTTGGAAATCATGAGATCAAAACAGAAAAATCTCAAAACAGCAAGGAAAACCATCAGGAGAATTAACAAACGCCGGCTTTACAAGTTTGTTGGGAGCAAAATGTTCAAGACAACAGAGCTAAAACCTTTCAGCAGTAAGGACAAGAAGGTTAGTCATGCTCATTTACCAATTACCAGTTTTATTATTGGATTCCAAATTAATTTCTTAACACCGTTATTAGTATTACTATCATTTGCCATGTGCTACTGACGTGCTAATCTGCCATCAAACAAACATTCCATATTAATAATGTTGCCATAAAATAAATTTATGACAGTTCCGCTGAAAATAATTAATAAATAATATAATATAAAATAGCATGTTAATAAGAGGGGACAATTACACCTTATATTATAAATTCTGATCTACTTTTCTTTTACAGTAAACTCCAGGAGGCTACTTCACCTGCTTTCACCTTTGTTGATAGATTATTATTGTTAGCTGATAGAATATGTTAAGTGCATACAACAAAAAAAATTATAGACTTTGATTATGATCCAGGGTCTCACAAAAATGCTGATGTGGCTCAGGCAGAATTTGAGTTTGACACACCTGATATAAAGTCTATTATAATCTACAGTACACTGATTCAATAAACTGCTGCTTTTGTTAAGGCTGAAATTTTATCATCAATCCTATCAGTCCTATCATGTCAGGCTTTTTTTTTTTTTTTTTTGCCAGACCAGAATCAGAGCTGCCTGATGCCTGATTAAAGGCAATCAGAAGTACCGAAAAACTGCTCAAAATATGATATTATCAAAAGCCTGTAGACATATGTGTCTATACTGTAAATATAACCTTCAAATGTGGTCTCTTCAAATGCTGTTGGCACTAGTGTAAATGTGTGGCAAATGTTGAACATAAAAACAACTTTGCTGCAGGAATGCAGTCAATTATGATCAATTCTTGGAGGCTAAGTCATAATTTTAAGAAACATCCTTGTTATTTTGAGATACTATGTCAATTTCAAGAAACCTTCTTGTATTAGTATTAGTGTTAGTAGAATGTTTTTTTTGGAATTGGTGAAGAAAGGTTTATTTATAGTCTGATGAATGGATAATTAAGAAGCCAAACTGTGTAAAATGAAGATGAGTAAGAATCTGGGTGAGTAATAGCACATCTCAGATGCTTCCGAAGGCAAACTCAGACAAAATCTAGGAAAATATAATGTTTATTCTGTCAGTTGTATAAAGGTTCAAAAAACTGCTTTTGAAACAAAAACAGGATTCTTTTTTGAGGAGTGGTGTTCATGATATGTCATACCACTTTGTTCTGCAGTATTTGGTGACTTGCAAAATGAAAAAAAAGTTGTGTGTGTGTGTGTGTTTCTTAATAGATGCTGGTAAGAGACTGGCTGCGGTATATCGAGGCACAAACGGAAAATGTGAGTGGAATTTTGTGTTTTAGGTTGGTCTGAGAACAAACCTGAATCCTCCACCTCTTTCAGTTGTTTGTATTTTACTGATTTTATCCAAGAATAAAGTACATTAGATAATTAGTGAGCTATTGTATTGATTAGGTATTGATTTTTTTCTCCCAGCACAAATACATATCATTGTTGGGTACATAGCTATTCAGAATTTTGTCACAGGGGAGATATTTTGGAAATTTCATCATTGCCTTGAGTAACTAACACAGAATCGGTCATTTGTATGAGGATCTGAAACCATTAAGTGTGACAAATATGCAAAAATAAAAAATTTGTAAAAAGCGCTATACAAAACTGAATTGAAAAATAGAGGAAATCAGAATGAAGCAAACAATCTTCATGGCATTGCATATTCAACAAGATAAAAGATGTTTTTGACCTCTGACTGTGAAATGCATTAAGTGAAGCTCTGTGTGTGTGTGTGTGTGTGTTCCTCTATAGCCAAGGCTTATGAACTGGCAGCAGTGGATCAGAAATGAAAGAATAACTGAAAACCATTTTTCTGTCAAGGCAAGTGACAAAAATAATACAGTATAAATAAATATATAGCATAAATGCATTAAGTTACTTAAGGCTAATTTTACATTTCATTACTGCTATAAAGTATTTGTGACTATTTGTTTTCATTCATTACAGCTTGTCGAATTAAATTATGGAAAGAAAATGGAAGATCCAATCAAATATCTCCGATTCTATAGGAAAAGCAACCTGGACAAATCAGTGAAACTGACTGAAAATGAGGTAGATGTGCATTATCTTTATTCTTGATCTCTTAAACACATGATTGTAGAGTGTAACTCACATACAAAAACAGTCAACTTTACATTTTCATTCACAGGTTTTTTTTGTGGATTCTCTAATTTTTATTATGGCGGAAATTACGTTTATGAATTTAAGGTCTGGTTTGTGAGGATTGGGTTTGTTGATGAATCAGAGGGGTAATGGCTGATGGGGCACACTTGCCCTCTTAAGAGTAAAGAAAATACAAAACAAGGTTGTTTTTTTTTTTATAGATTGACAAAGTGTTAATTCATGTGTTTACTGTGTTAGCGTGAAGTAGAGGTCTTTAGTCTTCATTTGAAGACCACCAGAAGTTCATTCCAATGCCTGGGTGCCAGGACAGAGAACATTCATGATGCATGTCTTCCTTGTACTTTGAGAGAGTTTAGGAAACATTGTTACAAACCCAGTGCATGACTTATTTGGCCTCTCTGCAGGTTTCCTACATGCTGCCCAAAACCTTTTCTGAAACCAAGTTCATGGTTTTCTACAAAGGTTTGAAAAAGATCCCAAAAAAACCACCACTCAATTCATTATGGGTACTTGTGAGGACCTACGGAAGCGAAGAATCAAGTGAGGAACCATATGAAGAATCAAGTGAGGAACCACGTGAAGAATCAAGTGAGGAACCATGTGAAGAATCAAGTGAGGAATCATGTGAAGAACCATGAGAGGAACCGTGTGAAGAATCTGAAAAACCATAGAAGGGTGAATTTTTTAAATTCCAGATTATTCTATATCAACATACATTATACTGGAATCTTTATTTAATCTTTCTTTCAAGCTGATTAGGCAAATTACTAGGTTAAAAAGAAATTGATTTGTGCACTGAAATCAAGAGAAACAGGTACTTAAATATGCATGGTGAAAGCAGGGATGTTCATTGAAAATTCATATAGCATGTGTTTGTTTTACTGTATATGTAGGGTAGGTTTCTTTTGGGGCTTTTCCTTAACCTTTGATGTAGTTGACATTATGAATGATTTTGGTACTTCACACATTTTGGTACACTTTTTATCATAAAAGAATGATTAATCAGAATAACTTAGTAACTAGCAAATAACTAGTGTGCGAATACATTAAGAGGTAAGCATAGAAAACTAATGTTTTTAAACTTTTTTTTTTCTTGATCTCAACTTTATGGCTATGTTTCAACTTTTATTTCATGTACTTAGTTTAGGAATCTGAATCACATATTAGGACAAGTCATATAATCATGTTTCTCTTATAAGTAGTGATAGTTATATACTACGGTTTGTTTCATACTATGGATTGTTTAAAATTCAGCATAAACAAAGTCAAATGGAATAAAGAGTTTAAGGCATGTCAGTGATTGGCTATGTAATGAAAGAATTGTGTGATTAAAAAAAATATCTTAATTTGTGTGTTTGTTGTTGCCACTTTGTAAGAAACATGCACAATGCCACACTGCTCAGACCCAGGAAAGAACCAATAATGATATTAATGGCCACACATTAGCCGAGCCACTGCTCACATAATCAGATTATAAATAAATAAATAAATAAACAAATGTGTAATCATTGACATGCTGAAGCTGTCTCTAAGGAAACATTTATATAGCATTTATGAAAGGAGTCTCCACTTCCAGTATCGGTGCTTTGTAAAAGTCAGGGGTAAAGTTGTAAATTTATTTTTTAAAATTTTATTTTCTGACATGAAAAGTCTTCAGGACAGAGGACTTGGTGATTTATGGCTTCTTTTAATGTGACAAGTTTTTTTTTTTTTTTTTTTCAAGGGATTCATGGACATTTCACAACATTAACTATAAATGGAAAAAAGTATGAACTGTGTTTCTTTAATATATAAAACAATTGCTGGTGTTGGCAAATGACTAACATCAATTTAGTGGCAATCTTCATACTTTTACAGTATATAATCAGCATTAATATATTTGAAGGCATGAAGTTATACATATTGTGACTGCAGGGGCAGGAATTGGTCTCTGAAGGCAGGCATTTTGAATACTAAGCTCTTTTCCCTCCTCATGTGTGTCTTTCCTTTTTCTCTGGGGATGCAGAGAGTATCTATCATGCTGGAAATGCATGTATTTAGTAAAAAATGTGTTTATTTTAATCTTTTAGTTTGGAGTGTAGTGTTTTAGGAATGAAAACAAGGCTAGACAGTTGTATCTGTAATACTGATGATCCGTTTTAGCACATTTAAGTACACTTAGAACAGTTAAAGTCAGGCTTTTATAGTATTTTGTACAATGTAACTACAAATATAGTTCCCCAGACTTTAAGTGCATGAATCAGTGTGGCTGCAAGTACAGGACCCTACAGTATAATGTGTGCTGTATGATAACTAAGATAATTAAGTTTAGTGAGCTTTTTTCCACCAGGGTGGGATTTGAAGCGCCCTGCTTAAGGGCTCCTCCTCTTCATGGTGCATATGCTGCAGATTTACTAGAACTGCACGTGAGGAGCTGCGGAGAGTAAAATCGCAATCAGGAGATAAGAGATGCTGAGTCCTGTGAGCTGGTGCTGGGGCTTTGTAGCGGTTTGGGAAGGCAGGCGATGATCATCAGGCAAACTTCTGTCTAACTGCAGCGCAAACTCTCATGATCATGTGGGAAGTAAAAGTGGTGGCGTGTCTGCTCGCGGCCTCGCTCATTCGCGCGCGGCTCGTCACGCACAGACCGGAGCGGGAATGCCCGGATGCGTGTGATGCGTCCCGCTGCCCGCCCGCCCCGGACTCCTGCTACTTCGGCGTGGTGAGGGACGCGTGCCGCTGCTGCGCGGTGTGCGCGTCCGGCGAGGGTGACCCGTGCGGTGAGCGGGGCCGCGCGCGCTGCGGC
>CM040976.1:17001034-17079017 GCA_022985145.1 Pangasius djambal
TAAACTTCTCCTTCTCCCTGTCTCTCCCTCTCACAATTCCCCTTCTCCCTGCCTCTCGCTCATACACATCCCCTTCTCCCTGTCCCTCTTCATATACTTCCACTTCTCCCTTGGCTTTCCTTGTACCATTCTTTCCTCTTCTTCCTCAGTCTTTCTCTTGGACCCTGCCCTTTCTTCCTCAAAGAAATACAGAATGTAACAGTGTGTGAGGAAGAAAGAGGGAGCACAAGTGTGCATGTGTGTGCGCGCATGTGTGTGTATTTGTGTGTGTGTGTGTGTGTGTGTGTGTGTGTGAGAGAGAGAGAGTGAGAGAGAGCGAGAGAGAGAGAGAGAGAGAGAAAGAGAGAGAGAGAGAGAGAGTGACAGGGAGTTCACGTGCAGTGTGGATGTTTATGTGTGTTTGAGTATATGAATATGAGTGTTGGTGTGAAAGTGAGGCAGTCTGAACCTGGAAGCCATTGAGGAAGTAAATGTGTGTGTATGTGCCTATGTGTCTATATGACTGTGTATCTTTGTCTTGGTCTCTGTGTGTGTGTGTGTGTGTGTGTGTGTGTGTGTGTGTGTGTGTGAGGGATAGAGATAAGGTTGCTCTCGGCTCTTTATCGGGCGCTGAGGGGAAATATGCTGCTGCCAGATTAGAGCGCACACTCGGCCGAGCTTATAAACACACGCTTATCTCCTTTGCCAACACACACACGCACATACACACACACATACTCTCTCTCTCTCTCTCTATCATCACCTAGACATATGGACCACACACACACAGACAGCTTCTGATGGACAAAGACGCACAAAGTGTGAACCACAGGCATACTATAAACACATTATCTTTCTTTCTGTCTCAGCTCTCTCTCCCACACACAAACACACACACACACACACACACACACACACACACACACACACACACACACACACACACACACACACACACACACACACACACACACACACACACACACACACACACATACACATACATCTCGACCTTTGAGCGCATGTGCACCTGCTCCTCCTGGCAGTATGAGTTCCACTGTCTATTCACACTTGTCTCTTCCACCCCTCCATCTCTCCCTTGTTTCCTCACTTCCTCCCTTCATCTCTCCCCCGTTCCTTTTCTTCCTCTCTTCATCTCACCCTCATTGCTGTGCCTTTCTTCCTGTCACTCCATTGTTCCCTTTTCTTTCTCCCACCATCTTGCCCTTATTCTTTTTCTCTCTCCCTCATTCCCTTGTTCATTCTCCCTCCACCCCTCCCTTGTTCTCTTTCCCTCTGCTCATGCTGATCTGTGTGGTGAGTTAGACGAATTCAGAACCACGACACAGAAAATGAATTTAATAGAAAGGAGGAGCTGTCAGCTGGGAGCTGCAAAAGAGAGACAGGGAGTGAGAGAGACAGAGAGAGAGAGAGAGAGAGAGAGAGAGAGAGAGAGAGAGAGAGAGAGAGAGAGAGAGATGGCGCTGCCAGACACACACTTGCGCTGAGGGGGAAAAAAACGTGACTGAGATTTGGTGACATACACTGGATAATCAATAACAACCGCAACATCTGCACACACATGTTCAGCAAGTGTAAACAAAAGACAACCAGAGAAAGAAAAGACAGCACAGGGATTCAGATAGCACTGTGTTTGTGTGTCTGTGTGTGTGTGTGTGAGTGCGAGAGAGAAAAAGAGTGTTCTGACTTTAGGAAACTCTGATGCGAGATGTCTTTGAGGTGACCCCAGCTCTCCTGTACCAGATTCCACTCGGAGCTTCACTGAGCTCCTGGAAAAAAATAGCATCTCCCTTCAGATTAATGACACAGAAGAGAAAACACACTCTGCTGGAGCTGAGCACTCTATCACACACACACACACACACACACACACACACACACACACACACACACACACACACACACACACACACACTTAAAGGAACTCATATAACTACTTTGTAAGCAGGAGGTCCCAACCTATTAATATTCGTAATAGCTAAAAATAGACACGTTTCCTTGTCTTTTTTCCTTGAAAAAAAAAAAAAGATTTTCAAGCATGCACAGGCTCAACATGTACATCACAATATTCACACTCGATATTATTATCACAACCCTTCAAAATACCCTCAGGAAGAGGTTCCCTGTGTAGGCAGCATTTTGTGGCAGGCTGTTCTGTTCAGATGGTGGCATGAGAGCAGCGACCCTGTTTCTTTTGGACAGATTTCTCCTCCTTGCTTCCTCCATCTCTCCCTCATTCCTTTCCTTTCTCCTGCTGTCGCTCCCATGTTCTCCTTTGTCTCTCACTCATCCTCCTATGCTTGTATATTCTGGGCAAAATCTGAAGATAGCACTGCATGTGTCCTTCCAGAGAGTAATTCTAACAGTAATGTGTGATTTTATAATGGAATATTGTGATAATGTTGTAGATTGCTCTGCACAGAGCTCAATATAACAATCACAGAGAGTAGTTCACTCGGCTCAAATCCCACCTGATGGCAGTGGTGGTGGTGTGATGGTGCTGCAGTGTGTTTATGCCTATTTTTAATGAGAGAGAGGGACAGAGAGAGAGAGGGAGAGTGAGAGAGAGGAAAATAGAAGACTGGAAGATGTTCTGATAGATGAATACTGACTAAGACTGAGGTTGGGCCTCGCCCCAGCACAGCGTTAATGAGTGGAGTGTGTAGAAAAGGGAAAAAAAAGAAAAAGAAAAAAAACCCTATCGGAGAGAGCGATGCGGGCCTCTGCGCTCTTCTCTTCTGTCTCTTTATATAAGCCGCGAGCTGCTCTCCCACTCTCTCTCTCTCTTTCTCCGTCAGCTGCGCTGTGATCTGAATATCTCTGCCTTCATAAAACATTCAGGCTTTATTGACTCCCTCGTTCGCTTTTGCCTACTTTCGCATTCTGCTCACAGAGAGCGCGAGAGCGGCGCAAGTCTCCCGGTCTCACTGCAAAAACAACATGGACTGCTTAACGAGGAGAAACAGACAGAGAAAGAAGAGAAGGAGGAGGAGGAGGAGGGGGAGGGGGGGTGTTTCATACTCCACCGACCATCATTGCGTTCCCATTTCATCTATTGAGGAAATACGTCTATATATCATTATAAAGCCAAATAAAACAAAACTCCAGTGTATAACAAAACTCCAGGGCCGGTTTTCTACACTAAACTTAAGGCAGAAAAGGATTTTCGATTGACTTGACCACAGTGATGCAACACAAGACACAATATAAAAATACAGACTTTACACTGAGGCTGAAATGCAGGCATCATGCTTGGAGTTTGAGTAGATCTAATCAAGACGAGTTATGTGCCAAAATGTCACTAAAGTCTCTCGTAATATTAATTGTGTAAGCTTAAAGAATGACACTTTAGAGCTCCTTTTAGTGACACATCTGTCTAACCTGCTACAGCCATCTATGTCCGAGAGCATAACTGCAATTCATTCATTCGTTCATTCACTCATTCATTCTTTGAGTAACCGCTTTATCCTGGTCAGGGCCGCTGTGGATCCGGAGTCTATCCTGGGAACACTGGGCACAAGGAGGGAATACACTCTGGATGGGATGCCAGTCCATTAGAGAGCACCATGCCAATAGAGATGGGTGATTAAAAATATCATATCATGATTCATGAAGACATTTCTACAATACACAAACATGTATCATGATGTATAGGTTTGCAAACAAACTGCCAGCAATACTGTATTAGTATTAGCATTGAATTAAAAAAATAGCCTTTTCAATAATTTTTTATATTTAAATACTTCAATTTAGTTTCAATTTTAATTTTAATTTTAAATTACATAATTTTTATTTGTAAAAATTATATATAAATATTTAACACTGAAAAGGAGAAAAAAAAAAAAACATCTGTTTTTAATTTTTTTTTTTTTTTACAGATTAGGTCCAAAATTTTACCATTGCATCATCTGCTTCCAGCCAATTTGTATTTATAAAAAAAAAATGAAAAAAAGAGAGAGAGAGAGAGAGATACACGATACCACAATTTCTCAGAAAAGACGTAATTTATCATAATATCAATATTATGTCATCATATATCATCCCACACACTCTCTTTCACACTAAGGGGCAATTTAGAGTAGCTAATCCACCTACTGCCATGTTTTTGGGAGGTGGGAGGAAAGCGGAGGACCTGGAGGAAACCCACACAGACAGCAGATCTCTACACAGACAGTAACCTGAGCTCAGGATGGAACCAGGGACTCTGAAGTGCAAATATTATTTAAATATTACAAATATTATAACACTATAAATATTAAAATCAATAAGGTCAGTAAAGATGGTCATTTTCATTCATAAGCAAAGAAGGACAGACACAAAAATGTCACATCTGCCTGCTGGGCTGTGATTGGCTTGTTTGGAACAGGTTAGGATAGCCTACAGGTTGATTTTGGTCATTTTGCTCAGCTCTATAAGCTGCTTCTGTCTGCCACCGCCAAAGTGATCGTAAAGGGAACGCAAAGCCCATTATGTCAAAAAGTGAATACCTGGTTGTGTTTCATTCATGAGGAAATAATTTTCAAAACAAAAAAGTCCCCTACAGACTGAATAGCATAGTACTTCAGAAATTGTATATCTGGCTGTATAATTTACAGAATCTCATAAATTCCTCACTTTGCTCAGTTTTGGAATCTTCTATAAGGTTGAAAAAGCCGCAGAGGGGCCATAACGCAGAGAGCATCCTACACACTGTCCCTTTTCACTTACCCAATAAACTTTTATATCTTTGAATCTACTATAAAGAGTGTTGTGAACGGTCATCATGGGAGTAATCGGGTGCTTTAATGTTATCATTACATTTCCCAAAAGGCTGTTCTGCTGTCGTGGATCTGACCTGAGCATGTAACCAGTGCGTTAGGGACAACGTGACAATCCTTCCTTCACTTGCTCTGTCTCTTCACCTCTTTGATGCTCCCCCATTCTTTCTCGCTTCCTTCAGACAAACCGTGTGTCAATAATCGATATTGATATTTAACAAGTTCAATGTTGCACTGCATTAGCACTCCAAAGCCTGTCCCAGCATAAGGGCAGCTGGTTTGTAGGGGTCCTATTTTGAAGAAGCACCTCATGTGTGTCCTTTTTCAGATGAGGCAATCCCAGTTTGAGCTTCAAGACACTTTAAGAAACATATCACGATGATATCGTAAGTCATGATTAAAATGTCAGAAGCTCATCATGACATGAAAATGTAATATTAGCACATGCCTACTCCAGACGGAGTACAATTTCCCTGTCACAATCTGAGCCAACAGTCTCTGTGAGGGGAACACATTCTCTGGGCTCTGTCTCAAACCAGCCTTTATTTACTTAATAAGGACAATTAGTTACTTGGCGTTAGAGAGATATTTGAAAATATGACTCAATCTGAGCTAATGCATCATTACTACGTAATTAAAAAAAAATTAAAAGACACAAATAAAAAAAAAGGAAGAAAATGAAAGATTGGCCTGTTTTAATTCAAAACGTTAACCAAACTTCAGGTTAGTGGCCAAATTGGAACAGAGCTGTACTTGGGGGAAAGTATGAAGTAAATATAATGTCATGGTGGACTGTGGTTTGTTATTCTGGCACTGAGAGCCATTGAGAGCTGCTCTCTCTAATATTTTCTGCGCTGTGACAAACAAAAATCTCACAGTGAGGGAATTTACAAAACGCCTGCTCCAAGGCCAGAACGAAAGAGAATCCAAAAAGCCTTGACAAGAAAGACTTCATCGTTATGGATTGGAATTTGATGTAATGATGTTCCGGACCATTCGGAAGTAGATCAACACCGCATAACCCCAGCGGGTCACACTTAGCTAGATTTACATGGACAACCTTCCATTCTGGACACTTAAGGGTGACTTGACCATTTAAGTCCCATCTGGTGAGACGTCTCGGTGATTGCCCCCTGCTGCACGCCACATTTACATGTCTTTTCATCTAGACCCATCAAATTTCTAAATAGCTCCAGCAATCACAAAATGATTGGTTCTTTTAAACATTTCGTCTGTATGGGTCACCTCCCTGCATCTCCATACTATCTTTAATGGCCATCCATTATATTTATACTGGATAAGACCTCATGCACCTTGTATATAAATATGATCCAATAATGTAAATACATAACCATGTGTGACGCAAACATCTGGGCTGGTATGTAAAGAAACCTTCTAGACGCTTGAGGTAATGACACCCAGCGTCATCAAGTTACCATAAATAATACATAGCACACAGACCTGCACACTGAAGGAGATTCTCTGCCTTCTCTCTGCAGACATTCCAGCATGATAGACACCTCATTTGGGATAAGAAAATACTTTTCAGCTGAAATAAGCTGCAGCGATACTGGAAAGTAAGGAGATTAGTCTCGGCACAACACCTAATGTCACAAAGAATATATTTTAAGAATAACAAAGTCTGTCTGAACCTTTGACCTTTACATAAATGTATTAAATACAACTTCATAACCTCATATACACTAGCTGCTTATAGAAATATTTTTTCTCAATCTGAGAAAAAAAACAATCACGTCTTTCCAGCACATACTGTGTCACTGAATAACATCTTCAGAGGGAACCAGTTGAACACAGGTCATCGTATTTTCAACACTTTTGCAACGTTAGCCACTTTACATCATCACTGTAATATAAATATAATTATAAATATGATAGTACCAGCAGATTAGCAGCTTTATTAACTTTAATCTCACTCCTGAGCTGCAATCTCACTATGGATGTGTTATTTCATCTGACAACGATTTTGTCTGATGTCACGTTGGAAACAACAAAATAAACACTCACAGACTTTTGCATGGGAACCCGACAAATTGAGCAATCAAAAGACGCACACATTTCTCCCAGATGACAAAGAGCGCTTCACCAGGGTGCCGTGATGTGATTAAGAGCAGCTGCCGATTTGTCCGTCTCGTCTTCGCTCAACGTCAATAGTCCACGCCAGGCACACACGTCGGACATCAAACTGACAAAACAGCACACAATGCCTCCTATCCATCTCTCCTCATCAACAAAGACACCAGTTGGCATGTACAAGGCTCCAGTGTGTCTGGAAACACTAGAGAATCCATTCTAATCCAACATTTAAACACTTAAATCACCACGCAACAGGAATAAGGAGCAACGTTGTCTTCAGAAACAAATAATCTGACTAATTGATTTTACAGTAATTGCCTACCATAGTATCACAGTTACAATATTATCAGACATGGAATTAGAGCTGAATATTATGCTTTTTTTCAGTATATCTGCGACTCAACAGTGCGGTTTGCTAGGCCACTAGCATGCCAGGCTAAAACAAGTAAACATTAAGAAGACAACTAGAGCAATATTCAATGAAACACTATCCTACTGCAAATACTGTTTAAATAATCTTATGCCTGGTTGGTTTTATTTTGCTATTTTAAGCCATTTACATATTTCCTGAAAGGTCCATGGATGTAATGATCAGCTGAGGTACTAATGGAACTAATGCAGCTGAAAAAGAGGGCGGTCGCCGTTCAACTCGATTGTACATCCAATTATTGACACGTGCCTAATTGAAAAAGTGTGAAGTGCATGACGCTGACTAAATCATGCAACGTGAAGACTTGGGTTTTACACAAGCCTTAATATTTCATCCAAGCAGCGAGAACAAGATTTCCGAGGAATGCGCTTTATTACCCGGGGCCGACAGGCATCTGAAGGGAATTAGCGGAACGAGTGGCGCAGCCGTTTTAATGAAAGACTGAAGACACATTAAAAGCAAACCGAGAGTGTTTTTCTGCTGACAGCCTCGAACCAGGCAAACTCATAACGGCGTCCTCTCTCATTACGGATTATGATGGGAATCATTTAGGACGCATCGCTTTCTATTTACGAGCCTTTCCATCCATTTGCAGGGCCCTGAAACGTAAAAACGACAGGCGCGTTCTAAGCGAGTCTGTTGGCGTTTATTAAGTCGAGTCAATAGCAAAATGTCGTTTGGATTGAATCAGAACAAAACCGCAGATCTCAGACAGCAGGCTGAAACGTCTCCTGCGGAATCGTTAGCGCGCAGACTGACTCCTGATGCGCTGTGACATCAAAGACACAGTGATGGAAAACTGTAGCGAAGCTTCATTTTGGACTTCAGCAGCGACACGACATCCATCACACGCATCATGCTCAAGCCTGTCCAACTTTCCCAATGGAGCTTACTACAATTATTAACACATGCGAAAGCCTTCGTGCTGAGGAAGAGTAAACCCAGTGTTTGTTAAATGTTTATCTGCTGTTATGGAACAGATTTAATATTGCATAAATGATTTTAATCTGCTCTCAGAGTTTAGTCTTTCATCTAGCTGTGTCTGCAGTGTTTGAGAGCAGAGGCTGATTATGGGGGTGACACAAGGAGAGATGTAGCAGACTGTCTTGTTTATTGGTGTCCTATTGCACTGAGACAAAAAGAGAAAGAGACTAAGGCTGGGCAATACAACAATATAATATTCATACTGTGATCAATTTTGTCAAAATACATTTTTCTGAGATATCTTGCCTATTCTGATATGGTTTTATATTGTTATTTTTAAATACTTAAATACTGACTTGATGTACATACATACATATTTAACACTGAAAAGGAGAAAAGTTCTAACATTTAAGAAAAATTACATATTAGAACTTTTCTCCTTTTCAGTGTTAAATATGTATGTATGTATGTATGTATTTATTTATTGATCATAAATAACAATGTTATTTTTATATACATTAATAATTATACATTTAATTTTGCAGACATAAATAAATTATTAATTCTTTTTCTTAAAGCAAAACTACTGTATTGCTGTCCATCTTTGAGCAATATTGCAAATACATATGGTGTACTGTAGAAATGCACTCAAAAATCGTGATATGGTATTTTTGTCATATCACCTACCACTAAAGGAATAATCTAGATCTGTTTCTTCTACTTTTTTTTTGCTGTTCTTCTTCTTATTACTACTACTATTATTATTGTTGTTGTTGGTAGTAGGGGTTGGAATATCTAAGCACCTCAGGGAGCCACAATGTGATTATAAAATTCATGTTGATGCACCTCAATTCTTTATTTTTTCCAGAATCAGCACTTGCTACTTTTAAAACAGAATAATGTCATTTTTACAAACTGTAAAAAAACAGAACACACACTAGGCTTAATCTATTTATTCTGTTTTTCCTCAGAAATGTGTGGTACTGTTAACATTTTTCAATGTTAAAAATTATGTAAGCTGATGTAAAAGTCTGAATATGATGTTTTTATGTCGATGCAGAATCTTCCGAGAGAGAATTGCAATCCAGAATTGAGCTTGGAATTGATTATTTTGCTCATCAATTAACTCTACTACTGTTAGTGCTATTATTGAGCATGTATGCTGCAAACAGTTGGGGAGGGAGAGTTGGAGGAAAGGAAGAATAGAGGAAAGACAGAGTGGAATAGACAGAGAGGGAGAGAGAGAGAGGGGGGGGGACAGAGGGAGACAGGGAGGGTGAATACAGGAATAGAAACAGGCAGAGAGAGAGAAACAGAGATGGAGAAAGAATAGAGGAATAGAAAGAAAGAGTAGAAGACAGAAATTTCTATACAATGGCTTCCTTTGAAACAGAGCTTGGCGTACTGAAAACTCGCCACAAAGTATGGAGTATCACGTCAACAAAGTCACTGTCAAGTCAGAAATCACCACCGCCAACACCACAGCCCCTCTTCTGCGTACACCTTACACACTGACCTCCTCTCGCTCCACCTTCACTGCTGTTGCTATTGATGTTTTTGTTGTTGTTGGTAATGTTGTTCTTGCCAATAACCAGTCTTACCAATATGGTGGGCTGAATTAAATGAAGGAAAGCAAGACTTGGAAAAGAACAGAAGGAATGAGAGAAACACAAAGTGAAACAAAGAAAGAGAGAATACAGGAGCAAAGAGTTGGAGAAGGGAATAAAAATATATAGAAGAAGCTTGAGAGAGGAGTGCTGGCTTTAATAATTGAGGCCCAGGCTGGAGCCAAGTCCTGTGTGAGGAGCGATTGCTTTAAAAGATGCATGCAGATGCCTCAGGAGGGAAAGAAAGAGAGATGGAGAATCAGATTGCATCGGCCCTTCTTCTAAAACAGAAAAAAAGCCAGAAACCCAGCAAGGAGGATTACCCTTCACCAAAGACTGATGTCTGAATGAAGCGATTCAGCAAGCTACAAATGAGGAGCAAATGCAAGATATAGTAATAAGAAGAGGAAACAGGCAACGGGCTATTAACAGAGTCTACGCACTGAGGTGCAGTGCATCGTGGATAGGCTGCTCGTGGCACAATCTCTGACTCAGACGTATTGCTCTTACTCTCCCCGAGCCCTGCCATTACGGCTCGTGTCTGAATTATTGATCCGGGAGCTTCATCAGCATAGCGGTCACGTCCCTGAGCTCAGCATGGGCATTGGCTTCTGCTCCAGCCCTCCATCCCTACAGCCACCGGAATAATTAGGAGGCATTCTCATTAAGGAGGAGAGAAGAGAGAGAGAGAGCGAGAGAGAGACAGCGAGCGAGCGAGCGAGAGAAAGAGAGAGAGAGACCACATACTGAGGGAGCTCTGGGTTTTTAATATATATTCCTCCACTACAAGGATTTGGACTCTTCTGATCACATCCACTGACAGAGTATTGAGATGACAGGCCTTACCACAGAAAAACATGCCTGCATACACACACATACATACACACACACACACACACACAAAACACACAGAGAGAGGGAAACAGGAACAGGCAAATGGAATTTCACAAATAATCCAGACATAGAGAAGGGAGAAAGACAGACAGACAGACAGACCGAGAAACGCACACATAAAGAGAAGGAGAAAGACGGAGAGATAAAGAAAGTTGTGCAGCTCTACCCAATTAATAATGAATTGTGAAGGATGATGACAGGGAAGGTATAACCAAAAAAGGCTAAGATCCAACATACGCAGGAGAAAGAAATAGACAGAGAACCTGCATACACAATGTTCTACACATTATTATCGTGATCGTCATCAATTAAATAAGCATATTCACCTCCAATAATATCGATCCTAGGTAAAGCTAGCTAATAATACTAGTGTTTATTTAGTCTGGAGCATTAAATCACAAGGTCCTTTTTTAACTGTCTGACCAATAACAGCACCTTCTGACTCTCTGCTGTTAAAACACTACGAGACTGCAGACAAAGACTCTTTCATTTGGCTATGCAGGTAAAACTAAAATCATTAAACAAGGCAGACTTCTGAAAGCCACAAGAGCATACTATGTTGTTTGCTTGTGTATTTATTCATTTGTATCTTTGCTTGTATTTAACTATCACTTTATTTTTTAATTTCCCACTTTTCCTATTTTACAGACCCCTGTATATATTAATCATTGACTTATTTCCTATTTTACTCATGAAACATTTACTAATATCCTTACAGCTTATATGATAAGGACAGGGGCGTGTCCAAACTTATCCGGGGGTTAGATTGGTCCAGGGGGATTTGGTCAGACATTAATGGTTAATGCAGTCTAGAGCAAACAAAAGTGTCATTGTCAACCACATTGTCTTTGCTCAGTGAGCTGCTGCTGATAAAGAAGATATTTAACAGCTTCAAGAATAGATTACCATCTGACTGCTATCAACATGTAAAGATGACACCTCATAAATATTTTCAGAAACCTGATTCAAAGTTTGCCTCTGTATTTCACTGACTAGAGATTTAGCAATAGTTTGCAGTATTCCTTTGCAGTAGTTTTATGTTTCCAGGTGGGTTTTAGACAGAGAATGGTACAATGCTTTGTCTCACACAACTGAGTGTTGCACTCCTGCTGTGTGATTATTCTACTGTGTACTAAACATCGATTAATAATGCACTGTAATACTTCTTCATATAGGTACAGTCTTTAGGCTCCATACCTAAAGGCAGAAATGTAGTCAACACTGCAGACTCAAACCTGGTATCCATCACTTTACCAGCTGAAGGTGTTTTCATTGACAGGAACATAAACACAAACATGAATGTGAGAATAAAACTCAAAAGTCCTAAAGCTGAATAAATTTATCTACGTGAAGTATAGTGCTTTATTAATGCTGTAGAATTAATAAGCTCTGCACCTTCATATTGATCACTGATGCAAAATTGTGGTTCCAAATGAAATGTGCAGAGAATCTAAAGCCTGTACATACACAGCGTACTACAGTGTATTATTAATGGCTGTTTAGTAATTCTGCTTTAATGCTGTGCTTTATTAATGCTGTGGGAATGCTAAGCAGCAACTAATAATGCACTGTAATACTTCATACACCAATCAGCCATAACATTAAAACCAGTGACAGGTGAAGTGAATAACATTGATTATCTCATTACAATGACATCTGTCAAAGAGTGGGATATATTAGGCAGCAAGTGAACAGTCAGTTCTCAAAGATGATGTGTTGGAAGCAGGAAAAATGGGCAAGCATAAGGATCTGAATGACTCTGACAACGGTCATATTGGATTGGTTAGACGACTGGGTCAGAACATCTCCAAAACAGCAGGTCTTGTGGGGTGTTCCTGGTATGCAGTGGTTCGTACCTACTGAAAGCAGTCCAAGGAAGGACAACTGGTGAACAGGCGACAGGGTCATGGGCGCCCAAGGCTCACTGATGCACATGCGAGCGAAGAATAGCCCATCTGCTCACAGAAGAGCTACTGTAGCACAAACTGCCGAAAAAGTTAATGCTGGCTATGGCAGAAAGTTGTCAGAACACACAGTGCATCGCGGCTTGCTGCATATGGGGCTGCGTAGCTGCAGACCGGTCAGAGTGCCCACGCTGACCCCTGTCCACAATGGGCACATGAGCATCAGAACTGGACCACGGAGCAATGGAAGAAGGTTGCCTGGTCTGATGAATCATATTTTCTTTTACATCAGGTGGACAGCTGTGTGTGTGTGCGTCGCTTACCTGGGGAAGAAATGGCACCAGGATGCACTGTGGGAAGAACGCAAGCTGGCGGAGGCAGTGTGATGCCCTGGGCAATGTTCTGCTGGGAAACTTTGGGTCCTGGCATTCATGTGGCTGTTACTTTGACACGTACCACCTACCTAAACATTGTTGCAGACCAAGTACAACCCCTTCATGGCAACGGTATTCCCTAATGGCAGTGGCCTCTTTCAGCAGGATAATGCACCCCGACACACTGCAAAAATTGTTCAGGAATGGTTTGAGGAACATGACAAAGAGTTCAGGTTATTGACTTGGCCCCCAAATTCCCCAGATCTCAATCCAATTGAGCATCTGTGGGATGTGCCGGACAAACAAGTCCGATCCATGGAGGCCCCACCTTACAACTTACAGAACTTAAAGGATCTGCTGCTAACGTCTCGCTAACCACAGCACACCTTCAAAGGTTTTGCGGAGTCCATGCCTCAAAACAGAGCTGTTTTGGCAGCACGAGGGGGACCTACACAATATTAGGCAGGTGGTTTTAATGTTATGACTGATCAGTGTATATGCACAGGCTTTAGGTTCTCTCCTCTTCCATTCGAAGTAGAGCTCAGTGTAATATATATATATATATATATATATATGTATCACTCGGAAATTCATTCTTTGACATTCTTCTTTGACCGTGTTTATGTTCTTTACAATGAAATGTCTCTTAGGTAGAAAACTGACCTTCTTAATACACATTGAACCAGCTACTGTCTCACTGTAAAATTTGACCTCTTCCTGTGCACAACAATTGTCCAATTATGCATCAGACATTGCACAAGTAAGAATGACACGTCCTCTCAGAACATTCACAATGAAAAGTGAATGTTACATGAGTTAAATAGGAATTAGATAAATGACTAAACGTGCTGGAATTTATAAAAAAAGGAAAAAAGGAACACAGAGTTGAAAAGTTGAAAGTAAAATAACATGCAGTCGTGTGGATGGATAAGCCTCTGCATTCCCTCTCTGAGGCGGACGGGCCCCACCCCTCGTTAGCAGCGAGGCTTCGTTATGCTAATGATGTTGCTGGAGCAGTATCAATGAGCAGCGCTGCGCGTTATCGTCTCCACCGGCGAGGCACTCGCTCTCCCCGATCGCTCATACGGAATCATGGCCTAATAGCATCCCATTAACATAATTGCCTGCACAACTAGTGTTGCGTGTCTTATGCCTCTCAGTCGCCTCACTGAGAGAGAGAGAGAGAGAGAGAGAGGGAGAGAGAGAGAGAAAAACAGGGAGAGAGAGGAATGAAAAGAAGAGAGAGAGGCAAAGAGACAAAGGGGAAACAGAGAGAGTGAGAGACAGAGGCAGAGAGAGCAGGGGTTTAATTAAGCCAAACAAGGGCCACTCCTGCTGCTAGAGGAGGTGTGTGTGTATATGTGTGTGTGTGTGTGTGTGTTGGAGAAGGGGGGTTGTTTTTAGAAGACCTTGAGAGGACCCTCTCTCTGTCTTTCTCTCCGGTGCTCAATATTGCACTGATGAGCTCACAGCAGACGCCGGCTCACGATCCAAACCCGGCATGCCACGCAAAATCAAATTCCCATTATTTTTCAATTAATCCTTAATTAAAATATATCATGCCTCCGATCCCACAAATCTCTCTTAACATGCAAATGCGGCCCCATTCGAGGATATTTACGCGTCGTTAATTAGCGCATGACATTCTTTTAGACTAACAAGCCGTGGGCTGGAAGTGCCAAGGTGATTCACAGCAGCACAGATCACTGGGTAAAGGAGCGGGGAAATACACACTGCAAACAGCCACGTGTTACTTCAGCTACAGTCAGTCAGACCTGGAGGACACATGACCACCAAACAGACCAGTGCAGAAACGTCTGACAGCAGTGAATCTGCGTGATTGGACATGCAGACCAGTGACAACACAAGTCACCTAGCCCATACCTGACCCCAAACATAATCTTAATCAGCAATGTGTTGCTTTTCTGAAGCTTCTCACGCTGCAGGAAAACAAAATCAGTATTGTGGAATGGTAATCTCAGTCTCCAGATCTGAACCTTATTGAAAAGTGTGCAGACCTTGAGTGATGTACAGCATCCTCGTTTTTGTAAAGGGTGCCAATAATTCTGGATTATGCTTCAAATCATGCACAATGCATTCTATTCTTAGACAATACACCATGTAATTGTAGATTTTTGTAA
This sequence comes from Pangasius djambal, assembly GCA_022985145.1. Taxonomy (NCBI): domain Eukaryota; kingdom Metazoa; phylum Chordata; class Actinopteri; order Siluriformes; family Pangasiidae; genus Pangasius; species Pangasius djambal. The sequence goes on from CM040976.1 coordinate 17,016,160, forward strand.
GCATAGTAGCATCTTAAATTGTAACGTGTTGCAGTACATGTAAATGACAGATATCTATCAGGTGCCACGTCACAGACACGTGAATAGTCTCTGATTTTAAACCCCCCTAAATCTCTTGCTGCTAATTTGTGTCTGCAGTGTCCTCTGACATTCGCACTTCATTTTTCTGCAGCTTCAGTACATCACTCTCCTGCTATAATGAGATATTTTACCTTTCTACAGCGTTATTGTATTCGCTGTTTCAGCCATTTCCTCAACACTCATACTGAAAGAGACGTCCTGTTGCAGTCAATATGGAATTGAGAACAGTAGTAGCTGACTTGTGTTATAGTGTTGAAGATGTTCCTCCACTCGTCTGAGGCGTGTCACCAGTCCAGCATGTACACAATTAGCTTTATTTAATCAGGATAGTATTGTGGGAGTACAGCCGTCTGCAAAGCTGGAGAAAATTGATTCATAACAGTGTGTATGGATAATCATGGTGGTCTGAATCATCACCGCCAGGCCTGCACCTTGCTGCAGCCCTTATCAGCACCTCCCCCATCTCTCTCACAAACACACACACACACACACACACACACATGCACAAACACACTCCTCCCCAAGGAGGCACACAGCTCAGACGAATTGATTGACACCATTTTCCATCTGCCAGTGCTGTCAGCAAGAGAGAGAGAGAGAGAGAGAGAGAGAGAGAGAAAATGAGAAATAGATACACAGTCCGTTTCAGCATCAGGTCTACAGGGACACACTTGCGCGCTGGATTGTTAGCCTCACATGCACTATACGCTGGAAAAAGCGTAAGTGTTTCTTTAACTGCTGGCCTAAATCACAAGAACAACATTTGACTGGAATACAATTGCACTGAAACCATCCACTAGAATAAGACCAAATGATTAATAACAGCGGCTCATGTGAGTACTACAATGAGGCTTTGCAACGCTAGCTGCTACCCAAACATCACTGGATGCCTTTGCAGTATTTTTTTTGTCTCTATCTCTCTCTTCAACTACAGACTGCAGTGAAGCTTTTCTTGGTGCACAACTCAATAACACGTCCACCCTCGTCACGCTTCCCTCAGTGACATCTAAATTACGGCAAACAGCAATTAGCAGGGCAATGCTAAAAGCCGCTGAGTCTAAGAAGAAGCGGGAGTCGAGGAGAGATTCTGAGATATAGACAAATTCCTATCATGTAACTTTATCACATGTTCGCCCTTGGGGTAGCATGAATACTGATCAGGAAGCAAGAGAGACTAGTATGATACATATAGAAAATGAAGGTGATGCTGATTAATAATTTAAAAATTTAATAACTGTATGCACACAGCATGCGAGTCATCCTTAGCACTTTATGTAACAATGTCCAACAAAACATGCCAATATCAGCAAATAACAAATGAGCATCACCTTCAAGTGGAGTTATTTTCTGATAACGGGACAGGCGTTATCTTAACATGACCGCTTACCATTGTTTAAACAAAGGATGGCTTTGTATATGATTTACTTCCTTATACCTACCTCAGTGATATTAAAGCTTTTAATAAGGTGTTACAGGTTACAGGTGCACAAATGTAAGAAAATAGCATAGCAGACACATACCAGCCAATCAGAAATGAGTATTTTCTGTGGCCATGAACATCGTAGGAATGGTCTCGCGATTGTGCACATTTCAAAATATTGTCTCTAATACCGAGTTACATTCTGTTCTTTTCTCGGTTAAACTGCTTGTTAATGACACAAGTGCAAGCTAACACAAAGACCTCTTTTTTTAACAATAAATTTATAAAATAGGCTTTTTTTTTAAATAAAACAATATTAACATTTTTATCACATGCCCAATTACAACCTACATGAACAGTAGTAAATAATAAATAATAGGTGAACATTAATTATTGACTATCAGATTTCATTAATGACCACAAGACTGAAACCTCATAACCATTATAATATCCTCTCTCACCACTACCCCCTACCAAGTGCACACTCTCTCCTCAACCTCCATCCCTCCTTCTTTTCTCCAGCCGTTTTAATTTGACACCCTGAGCCAGGGTAACGAGGTGGGGAGAGAGAAAGCCGCAGTGGAATTCATTAGGCGCGCCACTGCAGGCTCCTCTCTCCCGCCGTTAATGACATCGCGGGCTGGAGGGAAAACGAGACGGCCCAGACACACACACACACACCACACAGACGCACGCGCACACACACACACACACACACACAATGAAATAAACATGAGAACTGTCAGCTCTGACGGCTCGCACTGAAGGGACAGAGAAAGTTCGGCCCGAGGACCTCGAGACCCTGAAAGATCAGCGGCAGGAGCCGCGCTGCGTGCATATTATAAAGAAAAATGAGACTGTGCATGTGTGAGTGTGGCTGAGTGTATCACTCATCGTTCAGGAAACAAAAAAAAAAATATCTATCCATTATAATGCTGTCCAGAAACACGTTTGCAATTAAATTATTAACGTCAAATTGCCTCCATTGAAACAGCAGCACTGAAAGACATTAAATATAGAGCGATCCTTTTTCCGGATCACCACAGATCAATCGGAGTGGCCGCTAAAAGGACGTGTGGTGAGGGGGGTGAAATGGAAAAGTGAAAAGAGAGAGGTGAGTTCTGGATGGGGGCTTGCATTAGTCCTTTGGCTCCTGCTATTTTGTGTCACTTTGCAGCGTAAAGGCTTCACACATTGGCAGGTAGAACAGCAGGGAAGTGGAGGCAAGATGGACTTCTTTATTTATATGCAAAAATACACATGTACAAGCAGGGCTCAACTCTTTCACAATCACGACTAGACAAAAAAGCGAAACAAAATAGCTTTATAACAAAGATGGGCTCAAAGCTAGCATAATACCGATCACACTGTATGACATCATATCTCATTAAAACAGCTCTAAAACTATATATTGTATTGAATCAATTCTTATCTTTATATACATCAGATCACTGAGCATATATCTGATGTCAATAGCACATATTAACATCTTTTGCCAGAGACTGATTACACAAAGTGAGCCCTTGTGTCTCTGACGCACTGTCTAATGGAGACCCCTTCTTTCTAAAATTTTTGAAAATTTTTGGACAGCCGTCTGCTTGGATGACTACATGGATTTGAGAGTGAGAGTATTACTGGAGAATCTGTCCTTGTCATTGATTGGGCCTGCTTTTGCAATATCATCACTGACGAACAGATCAAGGAAACTAGACGAATCAGCAGAACTTCTGATGAAACTGTAGCTCTCCTGCTTTGTTCACTACATAGCAATGTAGCGTACCTTGCATCAAGGTTTAAGACCTTACTGTACTGTACCTTAGATCAAGGTTTAAGAATGAACAGAATTCTTAAACCTCGATTTATTTGTGAGGATATGTTTTTGATGGAGACTACAAATCACTAACTTTAGGAATGCAATAATAAATATAATAACTTGGATAATGGTGGGTTGTGCTTTTCATCACTGCAACAAAATAAAATGACGGACCTCCTGGCTATGTTTCACAAATCTCAGTTTGAGAATGACTGACCATTGCTTTGTATTTTATAGTAAAGAAATGGTAGAATGTATTTTAAATTCTTTATTTTGTTTTCTCAATGATGATCATTATAAAGAGTATAGATGGGACACAGGAGACAGCCAATAACATCACGTGACCTGAACATGATTTTTTAATTGATGGATTTGTTTTTTAATCACATAAAATGGGATTATTATCAGAATTTTAGCTTTCTATAATTGGTATTAGTGGAACCTTTGTCATATCAGGTGAGCCCTTCTGAAACGGGAGTGACACAAAGAATGTGGCTGAAAGGACGAAAGTGGAGACACCAATAAACCACTCTCTCTCTGACCACATGGAAGAATGTGACAAATTGGCCTAGTTTCGACTTTAATTAATCACGGCGTGCTGACAGTTACCTGAGCGTGGCTACATCATTAGCACACGGGAGAGGAGGAACGAGCTGGGAGGATTCAGCTCATTAACTCATCCACCACTGTTTACTGTGATTTTCTTCCACTGTGGTGTTACTGCATGCAAAACCTTTGTAATTGTAATTGTGCATAGTTTGTTTTCTAGTGGAGAATGAGGGTGGGAATGTTTTTTTGTTGTTTTTGGATCCACAGCATGCAAACACAGCCAATTCATTTCTACAGGAGTGAATCTCAAAAAAAGAGCATCCTTGTGATTTACTGCTCATGCTGGTTTGTAGATGAGCTGTGATTGATCACAGAGATAGAGGCTGCACTGGTCTACTGTCGATCAAATGCTCCTGTCAGCATTTAGCCATATAACATGTGTATTTTCCACCATAGATCATAAACATTCGTCTGCTCTGTGCCGTTTTGGTTTCTGCCGTCTGTCACTAGATGGGCAACGGAGGGACAATCAACACAATGGGACATGTCAGTGGAAATGAATAACAATCAAACGTGTCAGAGCTGATTAATAAACATTCTGTCAGCACGCCACTCCTCTCCACCCACTTAAGCGCAGCCCTAATTCCCCTAAGTCTTAAGGGGATTCTAGTCAGAGAAAAGTCTCAACCTGCTATAGGGAAGGTGCAGGAGGTGTGGGTATCGGTGGAACAGTAATAAATTAATGATATGATTACCTTACAACTCAGTATCATGATTTTCTGTATATGAGTTCTTATTTTCAAAGAAGATGATTTTATATGCCTTATACCACGGAACTGGCAGTGTCAGGGTCCAGCTATTGGGTAACAGACAGAACTTAGCTTAAAAACAGACCTGTTAAGGGGACAGAAATATGGTTTACTTGATATATACCTATGTACCACGTAGGGTGGAAAGGTGGCGCAGCGCTGATCATGACCTCAGGTTACTGTCTCTGTGGAGTTCTCCCTGTTTTCAATATGGGTTTTGCCTGGGTTCTCCAATTTCCTCCCATCATGCTGGTAGGTGGATCAGCTACTCTAAACTGCCCCTAGGTGTGAATAAGTGTGTACTCCTGCCTCGCGTCTAGTGTTCCCAGGATAGGCTCTGGTTCCAGTTCAGCTGCCTTGTGGCATTGTGCTTGTAGCAGTTTGAAAAGATGCAAAGGAAAGCTGTGACGGCCTTCACCTTCCTTATGCAAAGAGTCGATTTGGATATGATTAAATTGGGGTGAAAAATCAGGGGGAAAAATGACATATTTCAACAATCCATAATCCAATGAAAAGAAAGTTCAGGATGAATCCACGCCCACTGGCGTCAACTACTTTGGGAGGCATCGTGAGCCAGACAGATAAAGAGATGTAAAATCAATCATCTCTGGAAGACGCCTTTCAGACTTCTCACACTTCTCCTACATGCTGTCAGCACATGTTACTGGCTGCATCATTATATATAATATCTTGTCAGACATGTTAATCACTGGGCTGAAATATGTATGTATTAATTTTACTTATCATGATAATTCAGGTTTTGACTGAGCAATGGATCAACATGAACATAATGGACCAAAAACTACAGAAAACCTTCTCACAGTCATGTACAGAAATGTTAATTAGAACAAATGAGGGTAAACAACAGAATATTTAAAATAGTTCAGCTAAAGGTACACAATTCCCTCCTAGCCCAAAACATGTCTGCTTCATTTGTATTATACTAGAGCTATGATGCTAATGTTGCTAATAGCTAAGGGAAGCGTATAACTCCCAGCCACAGTGAGTTCCAGGGCTGCCTCAGAGAGCCACTTCTGAGGTTTGAACAAAGCCCCTAAACTTCAGCTGCTTCACTTGGATTGAAATCATCCTCGCTTGTTAGTCTTTTGACATAACATGTCTTTTAAATAAAACTGCATTTTTATAGTGCTTTTTATAATACAGATTTCCTAAAAGTAGCTTTACAGACATGCAGCTAACTCAGCACGGACAGACCATCCTCCTCTGGCTAGCACTGGGATTTATGAATTACTTTTATACTGAAGAGTTTATACAGAGTATATATTTATGGTTATGGGTATATATTGGTTATCACTGGAATGTAAAGGAGTATGTAAAGGAGAGATTATAAAGGTTTTACATTAAATCCTCAAGTAAGTAAAAGAGAACATTTTATGAAATGCATGAATAAATAATAATAGATCATTTGCAGAATGGGTTTACCTACACCATTGTTTAACCTCTGAGTCTAAAAATATAGCTTAAAATATGTTAGTTGTGAAAGCCCCAAAGTGAATAAGTGGAGAGATAGCTGGTGAACATGGCCTTGTATAAACCAGGTATTAAAACAGATGAGCATACACAAATAACTGTGCCACGGCATGTGCTGACGGAGTTAAAAATGAAGAGGAATGTAGCGACACAAAACTCTCTACACGCTGTTAATATTTTATGAGTAGCCGTCCTGACACCAGGCTGTATATCTCTAATTTGTGAAGCAGGCTGATGGGGAGAGTGAAAGTGTAGAAGGATGGAGCAGGATGAACAGGAGAAAGGTGTAAATAAAAGAAGACGGAGGAGAAGAGGGAGGAAGAGCAGTGTAGTGGCACAATCGTGAGGGGGAAATGTGGTTGTCAGTGTGATGCACAAAGCATTTGAAATGGCCCATTTAACCGCGGTGGTGTTTTAGCTCTCGCCGACGCCCCATTTGCATACTTCATGACGGCTGAAGATGGATGGAGATCAGCGCCATTGAGACAAGTGTTTTATCAAGGTTACGTTATCCTCCAAACTCTTAACCTCGCTTTATCTCTCGCCTTCTGTCAGAATATGGAGTTATCAGGCAGGCTAGTCTGAGTGGGGAGAGAGAAAAAAAAAAAAAAACAATTAGATACACAGCGGCGGGCTGATGAAACTGTGACGAGGGGATGCTGACAGTGCCGTCGAATGGCATTTTCATTATGAATACCGTTTGGCATCTCAGGCAAAATGATGCGCCGGAGGCCAAAGCCACGACTAGGCATGTGCTGATATTATATTTTCATGTCACAATAAATGGCTAGCATTTTATTACACTTACTATATTGTATTTAAAAAAAAAAAAAAAACAGTATCTTTCATTGGCCAACATTTTAATTGTAAATGAGCCTCAGTGGCATCTCATTTGAGATTTAACAGAATTATGGGATAGAGAGAAGGACACATGTGATGCTCCTCCTTTAGCTTTGTCTGAAATAAGGACCCTTGGAAGACAGCTGTCCTCATGTTGCCTTTGTTCTCTCATGAACACAAACAGTGTCTAACTTTTCTCACATAAAATATAGGTATAGTGACAGATTCACTCTAACAAAATTGTGCAGGTTTGAACATTACAGTGTGTCATATACCAATTACTGGAACGCGTCTATCGGCACACTCAGCTTTCAGCTTTTATCCCTGAGAGCTACATGAAACACAAATGGGGATGCAATAAAATAAGCATAACTTCTTATTCTTATTTTAAAAATCTCATTTATTAGTCTTTAGGCTAAATCCACATTTGTTCTCCCAGTGTTTCCACACAGCAGGTGAGATCACTTCTGCTGAAACTGCTTATGAGTGTAGTAGGCTGCATGTCAGGAGAGATGTGTGTGTGTGTGTGTGTGTGTGTGTGTGTGTGTGTGTATGTGTGTGTGTGTGTGTGTGCATGTGCATGTGTGCACTCTCTTATCCACATGACTCATGCCTGCATTTCAGGCCACTGGTCATAAAAATGCCAGGCCCACTTCACCAGCCTGGGAGAGAGAGAAATAGAAAAGAGGGAGGGAGAGAGAGAGAGAGAGAGAGAGATAGAAAAAAAAAACAGAAGAAAAGACTGAGCAAGAAAAAAGTTGAAAATAAAGAGTGAGTGGGAAAAAGAGACCCAAAAATAATCCTGAACTCTGACATTAAATGCTGATAATCATACAGTGCAACTCTATGATTATCTATGAAAGTGACTCCATATCTACTGTACATGACATAAAATGGGGTCAAGTGTGTGTGTGTGTGTGTGTGTGTGTGTGTGTGTGTGTGTGTGTGTGGCTTAACTTGGCAGTGTTTGATGTCAGCACACTGCCTCGGATCATAACCTTTCCAACAGCAGAGTCCTGAAGTGACCTTCCCAAACAAGAAGCACCTGTTCCCGCTGCTGCAGCACTGCCAGCATTTGACAGGATGATCGCTGCTGAACTGCTGAGCATGCGCTGGAGAGAACAAAGCTAGCACTCTGTAGAGACAGGATTTTATCATTACTACTATGGAGTTATTTACCTGTCAAACGTCATTCTACTGATGACATCATTCATTTGTGAAGTGCAAATCAGTAATGAGATTTATAAATCTACAAACATTTCACCGGGTCCTTATATTAAAAACACTCTAAATTGTGAATGATGATCTGCAAAACCCCTTCCCTCTAAAATGCCTTACAATCGCCCTCTAAAATGGTTCTTGCAATTATGACTTGCCTGGTTAAATTAAAGGTTAAATAAACAGTGTGGCTGACTTCTCGAATCTGAAGGTGTGATTAATTTTCTATAACAGCACAACTGTGACTGTGCTCTCTCTAATACACTATTGTTGGCAAACTGCTGTGAAATAAGAGAAATGTAACAATTGTCATGCTGTTATAGGAAGAAAAAAAAAACGATTTGGATCTGGCCATACATATCACAACAACCCATTGTGGATTATTTTCCTATAATAATACAGCCCAGTTGTGTTTTACGCCTTACCTGAATATTGCACTTAAGATTCTTTCTTAGAGTTTTGTCTGTAAATGTGTGAATGAGACCTGGAGTTGAACACTGAATTCAGTTAGCTAGCAGATGGAAGGTTAGCTAGTTACCTAACAAATAAGGATAAACTTTGTTGGCCATCATAGATTGTGGTAGGCGGGGATTCATGCATGCAAGTAAAACAAAGTGCTATTGTATGTCACCTTGCAACTATTAGAGCTCAAATTCTACCCAGTGTCCCTTTAAACAAGTCCCCCCTCTTCTCTATTTCCATTGCCTCTTTCATTTGCACTAATCTGAATCATTCCTGTCAGCAGATTTGTTGTGATTGGCTGGCAGAAAAGAAAGTGAGCGAGTAAATGTGTTTGGTGTTGGTTAAAATTTATTGCACTGTTCTGGTGTATGTTCAGTGTCTATTCGAGCCTACATTGGCAGCTCCGTTTCTCCTGAGCTACAACATAGCCGACATGGCACTCATGTTTGTGTGTGTGTGTGTGTGTGTGTGTGTATTGGGACATGGGCCAAAAGCGATGCACTCTTCTGCTCCAGAACATTTGCTTCCTTTCGAGGGGGGCATGAGGCTCTGCACACTTCCTCGAAAAAATGTTCCCCTGCCACTGATGCCGTGTGCTGAGGGGCTATTTTAAGACACACACACACACACACACACACACACACACACCTGCGATGGGACTCTCACATAGCTAGGCAGGCCGTTAATTGGTGTCAGTTTTGGTAGAAGCTCACCACAGCAGAAAGTCACAAAACTAGTCCCTGATGACATGGCAGCAGTAGCCGCCATCTTTTTTTTTTACATCCTATTTGTTTTTAATATCATTACACATGGGCCGATAATCAGTTATACAATATATAACAATATTATTATCAAGGGCACTTTAAAAACCTTCTCTGTCTATATTTATGCATGTATATGTGGACAGCACTGATGTCCTAAGGTAAAGTCTCTCTGCTAGGGCTCCTATTTGAAAGAGTTTTTATGTGTGTTTATAATTATTAAAATTATCCAGTATATCTTTGAAACACTGATATCACAGAAGCCTGCAATATTTTAGATCTGATCCACTGGTGTTTTTTTAATGTGTGTAATGTTGACTGGCAAATTTATTTTTAAATGCAAACTCAAACAGCTCAGTGAGGATCATTATTTCTGTCTTAAGCTCATCATTAGCTGAAAGAGAATAACGGCAAACTGTGAGACCTCACACCAACACCCTAGAAACCTCTCCAATTACTCCAGCTAAATAATAACAGCTTCTGCAGTTATTAAAGTGAGAGAGAGCCACTACTGAATCTGCAACTGCCGATACTCAGAACACAGATATTGGGATTGTATAGACAAAGAAAAAAGGATCAGTGGCTGCTGTATCAATAAGTCAAGTCGTAAAGCCAAACCCATTTAGCAGTGAGTTTCTGCAGAGCGCACTGAGAGGACTGAGCTCTAGGTAATGTTATTCCTCAGGAACATTTTCCCCTTCAACACAACAGGGAGACAGGCAGACATAATGAGAGACAGCGGCTTATTACCGCCATATATTAACATGTCTAATTATGAGCGATTTGCATAGACGGGCAAATCCTTACAAGAAAGAAATGGAGAGAGAGAGTGTGAAAGAGGGAGGGGGTGAAAGAGAGAGAAAGAGGGGTAGAGAAAGAGAAAGATTCTTTAGGGGAAAATCTCATGATCAACTAGCCATGTTTTTTGCATAATGAGCACAGCAAAGAAAATCTGGTCTGTGCAATATGATGATTAAGACCGCAAGACTTCTTCATCCAAATCCAGTTTTGGATGTATTTCTATAATATGTACCCATTACTCACATTATTATTATTATTATTATTATTATTATTACTACTACTATTACATATAATAATAATAATAATAATAATAATAATAATAATAATAATGTAATTCTATATGACTACTTTGTTAGCAAACCATCTAAATATTGTAATACATATTATGTATCTGCAAAATGTCTTCAAGTATCATGATATGGTATTTTTGCCATAAAGACAAGCCCTGTACTCAAACAGCTGTGATACGAAGCTAACATTCTACCAGGTTGTCTTGCCACACTTATTTAGAGGGCAGACATCACATCTGGATCTGATGATATGCTCCCAACATCTGGTTCTTCAGTGCATTCGAGTAAGCTTCACAGAATAATAGCTTTGGGTCAAAGTGTGTGTGTGTGTGTGCGTGTGTGTGTGTGTGTGTGTGTGTGTGTGTGTGAGTGTGTGCATGCGTGCGTGTGTGTCAGAGAGAGAGAGAGAGACAGTATGTGATGATAATCAGAGGGAATCATTAAAGCAGCTGTGGAGTGACTCTCATTCCTCTGTTTCAGGTGGCAGTAATGTGATGTCTTGCGCATTTTAGTGCACTGTTATCATAAAGGGACAACACACTCCTACACACACTCACAAGAACAAAGAAACTTATCTGGTACATCACGCTCCTTAACACAGTGCACTGTTAATAACTGGACACAGATATTAAATTTCCAAATCACAATAATTGTCAACATTTAATCACAATATTATAGAGTAACACTAAAACGATAAGAGTCACATAGACACACAAAGAAGGAGAGACAGAGGTAGGATTGGAGGAGAAGAAGGTAAAGGAAGAGTCCAAGAAACAGTGAGAAAGCGAGTGGAAGAGACAGAAGAGCAAAAGAGTCAGGGCTGAACAGAGGGAAAGATTGTGAAAAAGAGAAAAAAAATGGAAAAGACATAGAAATGATCGAGGGAGATGGAGTAAGAGAGAGACAGAGAGAAAGAGAGAGAGACATGTCAGAGTGAACGTTTTATGACGTTAAATATCAGATGCAAATGAAAAGAGAAAATCTATCATAGCTGTAATGTGGCCTGAAGGGAGAGCGTGGTGAGAGGGAGACAGGGAGTACGGTGATGTATGGACGAGGTGGATGAGAGGTGAAAAGCGTGGCGAGGTGGAGGGATGGAGGGATGGCAGGATGGAGGAATGGAGGGGGGGAAACGGTCCTGGCAGACTCCTAAGAGCCCAGGGCGAAAGTGGAATAAATGTTGATTAGTGTTGATTTTGTCCGACGAGCAGCCGGCGAGTGACGGAAGGACTAAGCTGCAGCGAAAGGCGGCCATTAATCTTGGTCTGGTTTAAGTTGTGTATATTAATTTGTGTCATTTCCACTACGTGGAGAGAGGCCTCTCCTTCTCGTTCTCTCACTCTGCTCCCCCACTGCGTCTCTCTCTCTCTCTCTCTCTCTCTCTCTCTCTCTCTGTGTGTGTGTGTGTGTGTGTGTGTGTGTGTGTGAGGGTTTGGTAGGCCCATTGGTGGCTCACAGCAGCAGCGAGAGGGAGGAGAGGAAATGAGATTCTGAATCTCACATTAAAGAAAATGAACTCCTACGGGGGTTGGTATGGCAACCGCATTCGTAAGAGAGAGCGCCGGTTTAACGTGCTACAAATTTGAAGATTCGATTAAACGTGTAGCGCATTAAGGATGCGGGGGGTTGAAAGCAGGAACGCCGAGCTTCTTACCCACACGGCTGGTTAAAAAAGGCTTTATGAAAAAGGAAAGCAGAGCCGAGTGATAACATCTCTACTGTGCGCGTGTGATGTGCTGAACGCTGTGCTTTCAGCTAATATGGAGGCAGCATTGACTGCTAGAGCTGATAAGAAACCCAGCCAGCCACTGATACCAGTTTCAGCCAGTTTCATCTCTATATGTGATACATATCTATTTCTATAAATATTAAAATGCCATATATTCTAATGGAATCAAAGGAAACTGCTCCATTCATGCAGGCAGGATGCAAACGTGTGCATGGCTCTGACCAGCAGCTTTCTTCCTCTCATGCCAACACACACGCTTGCACATGCAGACAGCTTCATCCGAGAGCTCTCAATCAATCGCAGTGAAAACTCGATGTCATAGTTAATTACCAAATTGCATCGGGGCTGAATTTTGGCAATTAAGCTTCTTAATATGATTAACACGTCTCAATTAGGCCGCTGACAATTTGCATAATTCATAAGGTAATGCGATTGCGCTCTGGTGTATGCTTCGAGATAACAATACTAAACATGCTAAATGCGAGCGCTGTGTCTCTTGACATCCATCTCCACGATTGCTGCTCTCCTTAATCGCATTTTAGACGCAAACGCTGGAAAAGCCACGCTTGCAAAAAAAAAAGTACACTAGTTACAATGTTACAATGGTCCTATATATGTGTGAGCGTGATCGCGCGTGTGTGTCTGTGTGTCTATTATGCGCAGAATTAGGTTTTAGCGTTTCCGCTCGGAGGATAATTAGCCCGTGTGGCTGAGGAAACAGCTGTGATGCCCATCTCTCCCTCTCTCACTCGCTCTGGTGGAGGATGGAGCGAAGAAAGACAAAAGCCCTCCATATTAACATCAGGCCATATTTGTGTGTGTCTGAACACACACACACAGTGTTGACAGCATGTGAAGTGCCAGTTTACAGTGCCGTCGCTGTTTGGCAATCACACACTGACGTGAGGAGGTTTTATGTTAGAGAGAGGATCAAATCATTATGCAAAATCATTAGGCCTGCTGTTTTATTTTGCTGCTTGGTTAGATACACTTAAAAGAAATTCATATCTGTTATTATCTAGTTTATTACCTAGAAATACAGGCTTGCAATAGATAAAGAGGCTCGAACACAGGATTGTTTAAATCATATAAAAAAAATTATTAAAATCAGAAACGATGTACATCACGGTAACAAATTAGGCACTTTTTCGGGATATGAGCGATTAGGGATAATCACTATCCTGCTCTTCTAGAATGTACTTTTTGTAAAGATATATAAAGTGAAATTCAGTAACTGTGTAGTTCTTGTTCAACAGTTTCATATCATAGTCCAAATTTATTCTCTTCAGTCTCACACATTCTGCAGAAGTACTGCTTGTATTAGACCTATTTTTACTCCACTTACACGGCGCAGTTTGCAAGTTTACGAGCTTCTGTATCACCATCAGGAGGTCTACTGCATGACTTCATTTATAAACATATCATACAAATTAAATGGTTTCACTTATTCAGTATTTCTTAATGCAGACTTCTATTTTCAAAACATCTTGCACATATTTAAAGGGGAAGAACTGCCTGTATTAGAACCACTTTTAATCCGATATCTATATAAAGTAACAAAATTGTAGGCATTTAAACTTTTGTGCCTATTCTTTTGCCGCTTTCGAGTGAGGGAGAATCCAATCCAAGCATAGCACTGAGCAGCTGAGAAGGTTAAGGGTCTTAAAGCCCAGATGCAGCTCTCTAACTGTCCAGGGATTTGAACTCACAACTAGAGCTGCATGATATGGACAGAAAAAGCATACTGCAGTTATACTGCTGAACTTCACATTTGCGATATGCCTTACAATATACTAAAACCAACTGACGCTTTGACGTAACACAATTAAAGATTTGCTCTGCATTCATCTGACCAAAAAGAATTGTTTTGTGCTGGATCATGCTATTGCCACCATTTATCAACCTGCAGAAAACAAATTATGTTGAATTTCTGATAGGAGCTCACATAACACAATAATAAACCTGGAAAGATCTGCGAAGATCAACAACGTGATAACATTTAAGAAACAATATATTGTGCAGTGCTACTCATAACCTTAGCACAACACCATTGCAGAACTTGTCTAGTGCGTTTGAATCACATATTATCATCACTGGAATCTGATGAAAAAGATATTACAAGGGAAGTGAAATTGTGAAATAGCTGCCAATAAACACCTTTCCACTAGATCTAGTTTATGCATGTTTTTAAACCCATATTTATAGTTTTTAACTTATTAGTGGAAGACTGTATGTGCAAAAAGAACACTCTTCCCAGCTCCCAATCTTCTCTATGATCATCAGCAAGCCTGCTGCTCCTTTCAGATCCAAGCAATATAATAACTATAAAGTCAAATCAAAGTTCACTCGTTAGCACTTTTTCACTTCTTCATCTTTTGTTAATTTATATTTATGTTTTTAAATGGTCCTGCATATTATGAACAAGAAGAACTATATGTACTATGTGAGTATATATGGAAAAGAGATTAAATATTCTCTTCTTCACTATTTCTCCAAATCACACTTTATTATATCAGTGAAATCTTTTGACTGTGCACCTAATAATTTAAGTTAAAGAGTTCCATATATGAAATATCCATATTTCTTCTTCTCAACCTGGCACCTTGCTCTTCGTTTTTGTTCTTTTCCTTGGCATTGTGTCAGCCAAACGTTAGTGGTCACTGTTTTAAAACCATCGTGATGATGTTGCGCAGTGTATTTTATTTCAGCGCGCACCCTGGTTCCCATGAAGTGAATGGTGCTGACTGAGAGGCCTGGCTAAAATGATTTACTCCAGCTGTAATGAGCTATACAGCAGTAACCGTATACTATGACTACTGTCACCTTTAACGCTGTGCACAACGCAGCACAGTCTCGCGGTAATCAGATCTCTGGCTCGTTTCAGCCTTGTCAAATATTCCTCCGTCGCCCTCTCTCCTCACCCCATTCTCACCCTTCAAAAAATAACATTACATCACCCCACAGCTCGCTCTTATAAATGGGTCGTTCCCCGAGGGCGTGAAACCTTACGCTGGTCAAACACACGCCGCTGGAAAACAGGCTCTTTGTTGAGAGAAGAGAAAGAAAGAAAAAAATCAAACGGCAGGCCAGTCTGTCTTGAGCTGAACGCAGGAGAACTGCTCTGGTTTGACGCAGGTTTATAAGATTTAGATTTATAACAAATGTTAGATGTTTACAGCTCCTTTTCATTTCCAATCTCTCTCGGTTGGCGTTTGTTTACAAGTCCGATTTCCAGAAACCTGAGTTAAGGACTGTACTGATTATGATGCTAGAAACTCCATGTTGGAGAAGGAAGAGGAGAATGAACTGATTTAGTATGTAATTCATTTTCAAACGTCGCTCAGTGGAGTTTAAGTGGAGAAAAACGAGGAGGGAAAATGAAAAAGTCACTGAGTGCGTTAACAGTTTCCATAATGGCTTCATTTATGAAAGGGGAAAAACAGCGAATTAGGAAAGCGTGTGAAGTGAAACTGGAACTCAAGAAACTATTTGTATCCTGTTTATTTATGTACGCCAGGAGCAGAGTGCGAGCGTTACTCAACTCTTGCCGTTCTCCTATTTGGTTTTTTCTTAGCCGAGGTTCAAGGCAGTGTCACGGAGCGGCATGCGTATGACGCTAGGCAACCGCACGCCTTGACACCATCTGTAAGTGCCTGGAGATCCAAGCATTTGTTCCTCTGAGACTAGTTTCTAAGTGTCAGAAGAGACAAAACCCGAAAAATGACACACACGCGCACAACAAAGAACATTTGCACTTTTCTCCTTTCAAGTGCAAGCCTGGGTTATGTCATTGCAGCGTGTCATGTGGAGTAACGAAAGAGTTTGTGAGTGGTGTTAAAGTCTGAGTGAGAGATAGCGAGATAGAGAGATAGAGAGAGGAAGAGAGAGCGAGGTGGAGTTGAGGCTATATTTTTGGAAGGCCGTCAAAGCTCCAGGGACTGGAGGCACTCTGACAAGACACGGCCATTGTTTTCAGCAGAGTTTACCAGCTGACCTTTCTCTTTCCTCCTCTTCCTTACTAAAATTAAAATTTAATTATGTGAACAATTCAGTACGAAAACAACTGTCAAATATGATGGCTTTCAGTACATCACTGTATCTGTATCAAATACCATATGGAACTGCATTTAAATAATTGGGCTAGGGAAATAACTTTTTATACCACAGCCACAGCATTCACTAGGAGGGTCAAGCAAACATTATTTCATGCGTTAGTAAAAGCTTTACCCTGGTCAGGGCCGCAGAGCTTATCACAGGAACACGGGGAATAAACTCTGGCTGGGACACCGGTCCATCACCTTTACTCTGTGATTTGCAACTCTCTGAGTCTGATGCTTAGAGTACAAGTACAACAAAAATACATAAATAGATATACACAGGAATTACAGAAATGCACTGTATAATAACAGAGCAACTAGACATGTTCCAGTAATCAGCTGTTATAATGAAAACACAAGAAAAGTAAGTGAAGTCAATTCACATATTTATAGCTCTGATCTAAAGCTTGCATTACTGTTTCAGAGAGTGATACTCTGTCGGGTTTGGCACTAATCCAGTGTTTTAATAGCTTATTTTAAGTGACATGTTATTCAGTTCCTTCTTTTACTTGATGTGGTTCGGTGTTAAATAAATGTGTATCTTTTAATTCATTTTTGAACAGTTCAGTGTAGCAGGTCTGTTATAATAAAAAACAAACAAAAAACAGCGTTGTAAAATGTGCAGATGAGTGACAATATTTATCCGTTTAAATAAGGAAAGAACTGCTAAAAGAGTCTTAGTTACATATGGAGCCATAATTAGCCTCCAGAACAGCTTCAATGTGCCTCTGCATACATGCTACAAGTCTACAGAAATGGAGCATCATTCTTCCACAAGATATTCACTCAGTTTTGATGATGACGGTTGGAAACGCTGTCTAGTTCAAAATCTCCCACCGGTTTTTCCTTTAATTCATCATCCATCCGTATCTTGAATCATTTAATATATTATCATGATATAAACCACGATAAAAAAGGAATTATGGTGAGATAAAAATGTAATGTCTATATAAAGTACACTGAATTAAATTTGCGAATGAAATTTGCGATACACATAAATTTTCCCTGTCTCATATTAACAACACCGTAGTCCATAACCAGCATTAATGAGAATAATAGCAACAAACACATTATAAGAAAGTAATGCATCAAGTGTGAAGCATGTGCACGAGAACACAAATTGAAAAGCTGCGTGTGAAACAACACTCTGTTCACTGAGTCGAGAGTGAAAATATGTGAGGAATGAATATGCAGACTGGGTTCGAAAGAGAAGAGTGTCAAAAGTGAAGAGGGGGAAAAAAAATTCAGACTAAAAAAATCCTGCTTCTATCAGTACACGAAGTCAGTAAGGAAGAACAGAAAAACAAAGTGTAGGTCAAAAGATCAGGTCGTGCCCTCAGACCATGCATACACTCCCCTGCAGGCGTCGACTATCACACCGGTTGAGCTTGAAAAACACACACAGACGCGCGCACACACACACACACACACACACACACACACACACACACACACATACTGAAATCCAAATGAGACAGAGCAACAATGTTCTGCCAAAAATACATTTCCTAACTTGGATTACAAGACATTGTTTGTAGTAAAATTTCATTTCATTATGTATAAACGGTTATATTAAAAAATGTAAATAACAAAAGCGCAAAGCATACAGTAATTCAGCTAAGTCATGCCTGGATTTTGTATCATAAGTAACAAAACTGTTCACATGTTTTTGCAAAGATTTCAGATTTTGTATCTGAAATGTTTGCACAAACATACGAACAATTTTCTCTGATTATCTTACTTATGATACGAAATACTTTCATTAACCATGGTGAAACTGACCATGCTATCACTCATTTTATGGTTTTATTGTTAACTGTTCAGGTTTCTGTACATACTTCAGTATTTCGTTTTGGAAGTGTGCTGGATTTTACTAAATATACGGCGTATTCATACACAGTACACAAGCTTACTAAATATTCCTGTGTAACAAAAGACATTTTAGAAATCCAGAAATACATTAGCACCCATCCTGTCCATTTATCTATCGCTTTATAATTTAAACGTGTGTATGTGTGTGTGTGTGTGTGTGTGTGTGTGTGTGTGTGTGTGGAGAGAGGCAAGCAAAAGTGGGTGATTATCTGCTCAGGGTTAGGATTGTCATTATAATGGAGTGATTTAATACTATTTTGTTTTTGCCTTCATTATTTTTGCCATCTTTTTTCCTGCCCTGGATCTGCAGATGGAAAATAGACAACAACTATCTCTGGTGCAATTGAAAAAAATTACACCGTAATTTTTTTAAAGGCTGCTTCACCGTACATGTATGAACTCCTTCACAGAAGAACTGTTCGACTTATGCACATGACTACTTTACTGTTTCCTTTAAAACCACTCACTGGATTCCCCAGTAATACCTCAGGACAGTTATACACAGTATCAAGGCTGTACGCTGAAGTGTTCTAGCACAAATTATAATATAGTAAAACTGACATAAAAGTCTTTTTAACTGAGAAACAGAGCACAGAGACCAACTATAAAAGGGTTGAGTAGGCGACAAATGCCGTGAACACAAATATATACACAGTGATGTGAACAGCACTACCAGTCAAACTTACTGTTTATACACACTTATGTACACAGAAAAAAAAACACACACTGCTTAAACAATGAGCCACTATTGATCACTATGAGGTAAACGTCCTTGCTGGGTTAGAATATAAAGCAGGAGAGTCAAACTCAGGGCCTGGAGGACTAAAGCTCCACAGAGATTCATAGTTTCCTTCCTCTAACACACCAAACTCAGGCCAAGGAGTCAGTAATTATCTGATGTGCTAATTGAGGTAGAATGTAAAAATCTGCAGTGCTATGCCTTCTTCACTGGAGTCTGTCACCTCAAATGTTAAAGCGGATTTATAAAATAAAAGCATGCTGCAACTCTATATTGCTGTTTTATAACGGATTTATGTTTATAATTTATGGAGCTGCATTATTAAATATAACCAAACGAAACTGGACTACAACAAATTTGGTTAAAATGAAAGCTAATTGTGTTTAGCATGTGCTAGAAAGAAATTTTCGTGACAACACTCGGCAATTCCTATTAATGAATCCTATTACTCTATAGTTAGAACAACGCTATCATTACCAAACCAAAAACAAACAGTGTAAACACTGTACCACTTTTGCTCCTTCTAGCATATGTAGAGGAATGTAAGGCATCATATAAAACACACTGTTTTATATCTGCTTATCTTCTAGATCGTTCAGTAACATTCATTAAACTTTAGCATAAATTATACTGTGACAAAAAAACTGCCTTTATTAATCAGTCCAGTTCGTCTATATCCGTATATGCAGAAATGCCTAAAGTATCAAATTCTGAAACATTCGCTAAATACTTAGGTGTAAAATGTCACTGTGCAACCTGGCCATAATGTCAATTCTTTTTGGAGGTAACAGTATTGACATATTGTGCTATGGTAAAATTAACAACACTGTAAATCTCCTGGCGTTCATCCGTCTCATCCTGATTCAAGTAGAAGAGTATAAACTCAATATACTTTTGAACTTTTTTGTACTGTGGTTTTGAGAGCTGTTTGTGTGTTGCACTTGGCTATGTGCACTTGAATCATACTTTAGACCTAACTAATACTGAAAATTAAACATCACAACACAATACCAACTCATTTTAGTTATATTTCAGTGATTTGACAATATGCCACAACACTCGACACGCACAGTATTGCGCTTTTACTCTCAATATACAACCTCCCCTGTTTCGGACGTGGCCTAAAGACAACTGCTTCCTTATTTTGGACAAATTTGAAAATAGCACCATCAGGAGTGGGTGAAAACATTATACCACAATACTAGAAAAAAAATTTCCTAATGTATTATATTAGTATAATATAATATGCATAGTTTTTGCTAGCAACTCGCATGTGTCCTTCTTGAAGAAGGCAATTTTCTTCACCAGATGAGACTGGAAATGTATGCTTGTCAAACATGGTGGGCAGGACTATCACTCAGACTAAGAAACTTTTTTGGAAATGTAATAAAAAACAATAATAGTATAAACCACAATATAATACTACTTTAAAACAATTATAAACTCTTTTCATCTCCCGCTTTTTCGAAGGACTGTAACTGCTTGAGCAGAGACAGCCGTTAAGCTAGAGCACGCTTCTGAAACTCTTCACTCCTTGTAAATCACAGCGCTAACGTGTTGCATTAATAAACACCAAAACCTCAAACAGCTGGATCATATGGATTTCAACACTCGAGGAAGCTTGTGCAAGAAATGCAGACACTTCACTTTTTCCCCCTCCTACAATCTCAAACCAGACGAGGTTTGAGCTAAATATTTTGCTCGGCCTAATCTCCGCTGAGGAGCGGGGAGGAGCGAGGACGGCCGTGGGATTCCCCTACAGGATTTTTTGTCCAAACTAAACACACACAACAAGAGAGCTCTCCAACAAGAGAGCCAAACAAATACACCTCAAATCTAAACCTTCTTAAAGCCCCATCAGTCAGCGAGCACAGTGTATACCTGCTCTGTCTTACAGCCTTGGGCTCTAGCTTTGACCTGTGAGCCATAGCAGCACTGCTCAAAAAGGGAAGGTGAGCTTAAGGGAGAAAGACAGAGTGAGCTTGTCTGGAATAGGTCCATGTCACCCTGAGCTCGAACTCTGAATGAACCCGAGGAGGGAGTGAAAAACTCTGTGCATAGCTACGTCCCCCCTGCTGCTGCAAAACAACACAGACAGAAAGAAAGGGAAAGGCAACAGGGGAGTTTGACTTCAACGCAAGCACCACGCCAGGGCAGCACTGCAGCCGAGGATAAACGAATAAACGATGGCGTTCATGCTGAAGCTATCCGGCCAGGAGAGAGCGTTCAGACAGAGATATCTCCTTCAGATATCTCCATCCATTTTATTTCACGCACTAATAACTGTGAAAAATGCCTGAGCCGTTTCTGTGATGGAGTCTCAGGCGCAAATTCAGCGCTGTTCCGTCTCTCCAGAGGTGAAAATAAAAAGAGCTTGCAAGTCTGAAGTCTATCTGGTACGAGATTCAGGTCGCTCGTGTCATTTTATATTGTCAGCAAGAAGTACTGGGAGCATGGTTATCACCAAACGGACACATCACGAATTCATTTCCTGAATGTTTAAACCCACACACACACGCACGCACACACACACACACACACATACTGAGGAAACCTGGCACCTGGTAATTTAGCCTAATCATTAAACACTTAAAATCATGCAGGGCAAATTTTCCGCCACGTTTCTGCTCAACTTGACTCTTGCAGCTCTTAAAGCCAGAATGTAAAAAAAAAAAAAAAAAAAAAATGTGATAAGGGAGACAGCGGAGAGTAAAAGAGACATTGACAGAGTAGTAAGGCAGAAACATCTGTACACAAGGAGACATTTTCAGCTGCAAGAGAGATGGCTACCGAGACAAATCAAACAAAGTGTTTACCATCTACAAGTGGGCAAGGTGGTACACACAGGCTTTAGCAGTCGCTGCATTTTAAACAGAGATACACTTAAAATACACTTTTACATACAAAGCAAGAAGTAAAGCGAAAAAGTCGTCTGCATACGGGGAGACATTTTCAGCTGGAAGAGAGCTGCTTATCTAGATGCAAATAAGTAGACCATTAAATATAGACTACATATTTTTTTTATTTAGTTCAGAGAGTTTCACCATAAATGAGCTAAGCTTGAGCACAGCAGTTGTTGGACTAAAACAGGAAAAAGAAAGAAAGACTTCACCTTAAATGAGTGGGCTAGACCCTTAATAAGAAAGAAACATTAAATGACTCAAAGGAGAACCAAGCCTTTTCCTATGTTTTCCTTCCATTCATATCCATCACTTCAAAACTTATCTTAGGCCTCCATAACAGTCACATTATAATACAAATATTAATATTAAATATCTTTCATTAGTTGTCTTCCGAGAAATTTCTCCAACATTTAAAAACTCTAGACCAAAGACACATTTACACATATAGGCTATTAGAGTGTGTTAAACCTGACCTTTATAGGCTAAGTGAAGGTGTCATTACAAAAATTAAAAATAAATAAATAAATATATATATAAAACATGACTGACCTGTTTTTTCTTTTATTTCACACAGAACGTTAAAGAGCGCGGGCTTCATCCTGTGACAGTTCAGCGCGTGCTTCCTAAAACAAAAGGTAAAATGTTCGCGTGATCAGAAGCTCGCGCTGTAATTTTCCCGCCTTTTGTGTTTGATGAAGACTCCGTGGCCTGCGCCTGATCAGAGACTGCTGAAATATTTTTATATTAATAACCATTAATTAAAGTAAAGAAAAAGTCCAGAGCCGTGGTCACTATTGCTATTATTATAATTTTATTATTGTTGTTATTATTATTATTATTATTATTATTATTATTATTATCTTATTGTAATGTTGGTGTTCATGTTAATTTAACAGCATTTCCAAACTAAGGTTTATTAACGTTTCTTGTATTAAAAAGATTATCCTAAACTGATGAATTATCCTACACGCCATGGTCTCCTCTTTGTCCTAAAGAGCCTCTACGCTGCCGTCCAGCATGGACAAGTCCCAAAACGCATCCTGCGGTACTAAGTGGTCTGTCAGAGGAGTCCACTACCTGCGGTAACTACGGTAAACTGCGCACACTCTGTTTAGCGGACTACAGTGCTGTGCGGTTTTGGATGGAGCCGCATTCAACGGCCAGTCGTCATGGTAACCGGGAAAGCTTGGTTAGTAGCTGCTAAAAGCTTAGCTAGCTCTTTAACAAACATGAAAGTCTTGTACAGATCCATTTTGTGTGCTAATGAGCTTGTGAACTACTTTTTGGTCAATAAATAGCGACAGGGATTATAAAGACTACACTCAGTAGAAATGTAAATTGTACCAAAATAATAAAAAATGACTTTGGAGTATCTTAACTTGAGTATCTTAACGGTCACGTTGACCTAGATTCATCACTGTTCAGGTCACAGTCAACTCAGCGAAATAAAATAATAAAGTGTATTTTTAAAATTAATTAAGTGGCCACCAGGTTATTTATTTATTTATTTATTTACATTATAATAGAAAAGTTTTCCAATTAAAACAGCATTTCATTTTTATTTTATTATTTTATAGCTATTAGGCCTATCTATGAAATACAACACCCAGTTACTGTTTCAAAATGCAAATTAAAATCCTAAAATACGTAGCCTGCTTAACATCAAAAAGTAATAAACTGGTACAAATCAGGTCACAGTTGAAAAAGAAAACAATGGGAGTTCAAGTCCACACATTCTTATAAAGTTATTATTGTAGTTAATAATAATAATAATAATAATAATAATAATAAGTAGTAGTAGTAGAAGAAATAATAATAATAATAATAATAATAATAATAATAATAAGTAGTAGTAATAGTAGTAGAAATAATAATAATAATAATAATAATAATAATAATAATAATAATAAGCTGTGAGTAGATTATTACAGTGCGCTTAATTTAAGGGCTACATATTTATTGCGACTTAATAAGAAAACTATTTAATGCAGCATGAGTGTTCGAGCACTGATACACTGATACACTGATCCAGTGACAGTGACACTGACAGTGATAGCGTGTGTGTGTGTGTGTGTGTGTGTCTGTGTGTGTGTTTTGACAGCTTACCTGGCCTGCGCTTCGTCCAGACTTTGGTCTGTAATGGTCATGATTTGTTGTAAAATGTCTCCGATGTCCTGCTTCCTGCCGTCGCCGTCGGCTGCTCCGGTTCCCTCCTGCATGTGCTGGGGCAGGCCCGGGTGCCCCGCCATCCCCACCCCGGCGTGAGAGTGCATCATCCGCGGCTGCTCGTCCATGTCTGCCGCTTCCTCTCCCTCTAACCTGACGTCTCAGTCTGTCTCGCTCGCCCGGTCAGCGGTGAACGCAAAAACACAGAGTACGGGCTTGTGTGTGGACTCTGAGAAATACCAGCTGAACTCGGCTGCCGGGTTGCACTTCAGCTGTGAACGGAAGCGCGTGTGTGAAGTGAAAGCTGTCTCACCGTGCTCCGGTTAATCACAGTGGGTGCGATGTGGACTCAACACTCTACAAGCAGCCGCTCTCAGTTCAGTCCATCCTCTCGCTTTTGTTACACGTTAACAGCGCTAAGACCGACTATGGAGCCTAAACCCCGCCCGTGCTACCTGATTGGACGGATGAAGAGCATTAACTTCCGCCCATCTTACGCGATTGGCCGGTTGTGTCCGCTAGCTCCTCCTCAGGTGCATCTCTTCGAACGTCAATCATGGCGCAGAGAGAAGACGCTGAGACGCGGGAACGAGCTTACTATATACTTACTGCTCTTCCTGGTGCTGCACTCACCTGTGATGCGTTCACATGCTAGAGCTGGGGTTCTAGATCAGTTCTTTCTGAACATGCTTTTTAAAAAACATTGAAACACTTAACATTCGAGCATTCTATCAAAGTAGACAATATTTGTTTTCTCAGCGGTACAAGTGCTTCTTCATGAAGTATATATGACATACCTGACAGCTAACTATGTTATTACCAAGGTGGACTCTGTCTCCTTTGACCAAGGAGTGCCTTTCAAAAAAAAACTTCTCAAAACAATCATATAAAGCGTATAAAGTTCAGCTTTATATGACATATTTTTTAACATCAAGTCTAAATACTTCCTAATTTCAAGTTGGCAGTTTTCAATCTTGTGACATGACCTACTTTCAAAGTGTTTTAAATAAAACAAAAATTATTAAATTAAAAAAAGAAAGAGAACAAGCATGACCGTAGCCTGCATATGATCCATATTATTTGCATTACCTGTTACACAGTAGGAAGGAAACACTTTCATTTCAAAACTATAGTAATTTTGCCATGCAAAATGACAGATGACATTATTAAAATAAAATAAAAGAGACTTACTGGATTTTATGCATGTAATCATATCAGCGAATGCCTTTGTCTGCCATATTTGTTTTGGACACCAACCCGGCTAATTGGATATCAATAAAGTACTCTTTTTTCTCTCCAAGACACCATTACGTTTTCCAGGCCAATGCCAAGTAGCACATTTATTCTACAATGGTAGATAAAGTCCTTTCAAAACAACAGATTTTCTCCTTCATTCATTTAAGTTGCTGCTAAATGAATGTGCTTCAATTCTTAAAAAAAAAAATACAATTGCACTGAGTATTTTTTAATTATTCAGGCCCACATTAGGCTAGCATTATATTTCAAGGCACTCCTATATAATTCCAGGCATCAAAGCTTATGACTGAATGCAGTCTAACTCCACACAAACCCATTTTGTAAGCCTGCTACATGGTCCGTGAGATTGTAGTTTTATTCTGGTGCTCAGTGCAATGTGTATTATTTTTTCCAGGTATGTTGGAGGCCTACGCTTGGCTGCGTTTGCTTGCCTCACCCTGATGTAAGCCGATGACCCATAGAGTGCAGGCAAGTGTGTGTGTGTGTGTGTATGTGTGTCCAGGCTGAAAAGTGCCCTTCAGGCTCACCGAGTCCTCCATTCTGCTGCTTCTGCTGTGGGGGGGCTACAGGAAAGGGGCAAGGCACCCACACAGATAGTCTCGACTCTCAGCCTACATGACTGAAAGATGACTGTAGCATAGACTGTAGACTGAATGTTATATAATTAAGAATTAAAAACTGGTTTTACATATGTACATATATATATATATAACCAGTTTTTAATTCTTAATTATATAACATTCAGTCTTCAGTCTATGCTACATTCATCTTTCATATATATATATATATATATATATATATATATATATATATATATATATATATATATATATATATATATACATACACAAAAGTCTCCATACATAGGGGAAATGAACACTTTTTAGCAAAATGTAACTTTATTTGCAAAACATCCTCTACCTGATTGCCATTTCCTTGTAGACACACACAGACTCTCCCGACAGTTTTGTGTGTGATGTACTTGCCATGTTTCCTATTAAAGTCCATCGCAACCTTGCGACAGTTTCCCAATCCAGCCATGAGAATGATTTCAATACATTCTTCTTTTGTCAAAGGCATTCTTAAAGGCTATGTGAAAAGAATAATATAAAGTATGAAAAATTTTGGAAGACATTTTGCTGAAAAGTATTAATTTCCCCTATGTATGCAGACTATTGGGACGCTCTGTATACTGTGCATGCATAACTATATCAGATTTCCTTATTATGGTTTATTTTCACACAGATATACTCTCACACTCTAAAAACGGTCCAATAAAATCATTATAAAATAATTATTATCTTTCCTAATATAAAAATATAAAAATTTGATCTCAGTGAATGTGACCACATATCCATTGGGTGTCAGTTCTGCAGGCAGAAACACTTTGTTCATGTGAGAGGCCAAAGGAGAACGGCCAGACGTGTTTGAGATAACAGGAAGGCTATGATAATTCAAATAACCAGTCTTTACTGGTTATTGGTGAGCAGAGAAGCATCTCAACTTGCACAACATATCAAACCTTGAGGCAGATGGGCCACAAGAGCAGAAGACACCATTATGTTCCACTCCTGTCAGCCAAGAATGAGGCTACAGAGGGCACAGGCGCCATTCTTTTCTATTTGAACTCTAAAGCTTTTTGCAGAAAACTGATTGTTTGTTTATTAATCTATCTATCTATCTATCTATCTATCTATCTATCTATCTATCTATCTATCTATCTATCTATCATTCTATCTATCTATCTATCTATCTATCTATCTATCTATCTATCTATTTATTTTCTAATAATTGCACATCAAGGACATTAAACCTTGTGTTGCTGACTTTCTACATCATTTTGATCCTCTCTTAACAAGTCTGCTAGCGAATAACCCTTGTACTGTTGCTGCACTGTAATATGGCATTTAATATCATCCTATTTGAAAATGAATAGGAACGTGTAAGCAGATACAACAATGCAATGTTCTAAAAGTGTGATATTGTGTTGTACAATCATCATACTGAGAATTCATTATTGATGAAACCCTAGTCATTTATTCATTTAGGTGAGTCCCATTAAGATTAGCTAGATTGGTCACGATAGATTTAATGCAATTGTATACCACATAAACACTCACTTATTTAATAGTACATTTAAAATTCATTGATTTATCAGTCTATTAACTATGTTAACTAATAATCTGGCAAATTTGATTATATCAAATCAATGCAAAAACATGCCATATTACAGCAGTTGAGCAGTACCTAGATGAGCAGTAATATGAGCAGCAATTGCACACCACCAAGATAAATGTCTCATTATTCAGAATGCAGTTACCTTCCGAGGTGCATTATTCTAGTGTAGGCAATCCCATAATTCTGTTCACCAGCCCTGAGTTCCATGAAAGTTTCAACAAACATGCTGAAACAAATTGCTGCTCCAACAAATGTAAATACATTGCTTGTTTTATAGCCAATAATTAGAGCTCATAAATTGTGCTGATATTGATTAGGTAAAATAACAACTACAGATTTTGTAGCTAACTTACGAAGATAATTTGCAAGCCACGAACTTCCTTATTAGCCTGAAGAGTCATTCTGTTTTGTATGAAGAGTAGTTCAGTATTAGAAGAATACCTGCTGTAAATTTAGGATCTAGTAACTAGTGAGGTATAGTGAATAAACAAATGAGGCAAGCATTTTTGAAGGATGCAGCAATAAAGGAAGTTGCCTCAAGAATGGAACACAAATTTGGTTTGAATGCATCTCTGAAATTAAATAAAAATTGCAATTGGATTGTTGCTCAGTGTTGGTATTTTCAGTTTGAACGTCTTCACATGAATTTATTTTTCATCAGAGAAACACACCTCATGCATGTTTACCATGCTTTATTCATGTATCTACATTCTCAGAAATATATAGAAATAGTACTAAACTGTCTTGTGTATCTTTAATATATATCTTTCACCTGGAAACATGGATATAATGTACCTTTAAGTACCTTAGAGTAAAGGTGTACGTTTGAATGTACCACCCCGGCGATAAGGAAATGTACTGTTTAGTACCCTTTTTTCCTGAGAGTGTACATAAATTCATGTTTTATTCTGTATCACGATCCCTGGGATCAGTGATGAATGTTGTTTAGAGAGCGTCTGTGTGTATAGTGTGTGTATGTGTGTTTGAGGCTCTTTCGCTGAACGGTTGTGTGCTGGCTTGGAGCACGACTGGGCAGATGTTTGGCCAGTGTGACAATGTCTGGTGCTGCACACACATGCTCCCTCAGGTATTCTCGTTAGACCAACACTTAGCAGATGGCACAGCAAACACTCGGCCGTTTC
This sequence comes from Pangasius djambal, assembly GCA_022985145.1. Taxonomy (NCBI): domain Eukaryota; kingdom Metazoa; phylum Chordata; class Actinopteri; order Siluriformes; family Pangasiidae; genus Pangasius; species Pangasius djambal. Next base: position 17,044,778 of record CM040976.1, read on the forward strand.
TCACTGCCAGGAACGGAGCGACTCTGCCCTCCTGCAGTGGCCAAATCAGTTCACTCGGGGATACAGGTTTTGCCTTACCTTACCTTTTTGCAGTGTCTATAAAACAGTTTTAAATAATTGGACAGTACACTGAGTTAGCAGTTCATTCAGTATAGTGATATATAAACTAACAAATTGGCAATGGATTGTGTATATGTGTGTAGTGTCTGTGTCTTTTGATGTGTATGTACTTTCTTTTAGTGTAGTTTTGTAGAGTCCTGTAGTGTCCAGTCTTTTATTTATTATTATCGTTGAGGACGACTGATGTTCATGTAGCTCCGCTGTGTTGTGGCAGACTAGTGCACTCTGCTACTTGGGTATTGTTTTCTTGATATTGCCATTCTAATGTGATTCAGTGTGTTATTGTTACAGTTATTAAAAGTAACAGGGGTTATTTCAGACAGCTGTGTGAAATGCAACACCGGTGCGGGAAGACACGGCGTTCTCATCCTCGTGTCTCCCTATAGATCACAGCATGGAGACAGTAATACTGAGACGACACACACTTCTGATAAGAGCATTAACACCTGAGGACAAGGAGAGGGAGGACACTAATTTTAAATTATATTAGGAACTACAACTAGTTCATCAAGTGATAAATTATAAATATGGAGCCCGCAGTATTAATTTAACTAAGATTTCCATGCTGTAAATATTTATTTTAATATTGTGCTATAAACAAACTGAACATAATTTGTTGTTTTAATAATGTAAAAACAGCAAAACCGTGACAGACCTTAATGACATACTGCAGCAGACAGAATTCGAGAACTTCTACAGCTGCATATCAACCAGAGACGGGAATTAACACCAAATCGTATATCACACATCTCATCTGTGAAAAAGCTCACTGTAATCACTTAACCCCCCCTTTGACGTGTATGGAAATGTGTGTGTGTGTGTGTGCGTTTCGGTAAACTAATGCATAGCGTGTTTGTGTGTGTAAGGGTAGGGTGGGGGATATATTCGTTTGAGTGTATTGGAGCTGACACTAGTGTTCTCCGTAGTGGATCAGTTGATTTCTCAGCAGACAGGAACTGTTTGTAGTGCCCTTAGTCATTTCCGGAGATAAAGAGGCTCTGTGCTTTCACTGCCTCTCATGTCAGGGCCAACTTTATCAGGACTGGAAGGATAAAGGATAAATTCACAATATGATAACTGCACAACTATTCAAAGTAACAAGTCTGGACAAAAACAGCATATTGCAATACTTTTACACATTGTGAAATGCAATACATTAAAAACAAACGGATGTATTCACGATATAATTCACGCTTAAAATTGGCCTGCATTCATTTTAAGAAATGTGATTGTCTTTTCTTGGATCACGCCATTGCCACACCTAAAGACAACTTTTTGGACTGAAAGATTGATTTAGAGATTTATGCATTCTGAAAGATAGGAGGTTTACAGTGTACAACATGAAATGATAAAATGACAAAGTGCAATAAAAAAATTATAGAATTGTGACAAATATCTGTGAATATTATTTTAGCCATTATGGTGCTGCTCTATTCAGAATGATCCCAAAACACTAAAATTAGATTTGTTAGAGTGTTCATTTGATAAGGCCAAAATTGCATTAATGAATAACAAATGATGTTTTGTGCAACCATACAACGCGGTATCATAGTTTTCAATAAGTCACTGTATCTAGTTATAGTTTCCCATTTCAAAAGAAGATGACATTAAAACCCATTCTCATGAAGCGTTCTCATGTGGCCATTCTCATACAAAAAAAATGAAATGAATCTTACATCCAAAACCAAACTCCACTGTCTCACAAGCAACTTCATTCTTATGTGTCTGACTTGTCTCTCCAGAGTCTGAGATGAATAATATTTCAGCATCGGTATGAAATGGAGATGTTATTCTCTTCTCAGAATGCGTCTCCAGAACTTCTTATACACTTACTTTAATCTCCACTTTTCTCCTAAGGGTGATTTAGGAGAAAGAACTGAGAAGGCAGTGATCTTTAATACAACACTGAGATGTCCTTTATATCTCTTGAGATAAAGAAAGGTGACCTAAAGCAATACTGTTTTCCTATCTGTGGCCACCAGAGATAAAGGTGTAATCCAACACACACGCGCGCACAAACACACACACGCACACACATACACACACACACACACACACTATATGCTCTGTAGGTTACTTATATCACCATCATCCACATTATAATACAAAAGAATAACTTTCACAATAAAAAGGACATTGCTGACACAACCATTCCTTCATTCCTCTTCAGTAACTGCTTTATCCTGGTCAGGGTCGTGGTGGACCCAGAGCCTATCCTAGGAACACTATGTATGAGGTGGGAATACACCCTGGATGGGACGGCAGTCCATTGCAGCTGACAGTGCCACACATTTAAATAAATCATGTAAATGATATGCTTCATTAATCCTGTCTGCTTCAGTGCCTTTTAGCTAAAATCCATTTAGTTTAAGGGCAGTCCATTCATTCATTCATTCATTCATCCATTCATTCAACTTACCACTTTATCCTGGTCAAGCCTATTCAAGAACACTGGAATACACACTTAATACAACGCCAGTCAATTGCAGAGCAGCCTGCACACATACATTCACACACTCACTCACCCCCTGGGGCAATTTAGATTCTCCAGTCACCTAAAATATGTAAATGTAAAAATTCAGAAGTCCAACCATTAAACTCTAACAATGAGGGCCTTAGAATGAGACAGACATGAGAGAAAGTCTTACCAAAGCTGCTCTAATGTCCTTTTATTCAACTTTCCAACACACACACATACACACACACACGTATATGCATTTGCACTTTTGAATCCCAGCTCATCACTGTTTTTAATGAGCACAGAAAATCTGATTTTCTCCTTAGTGTTAATTTGAAGCTGAATATTTTGACTCAATCATTAACGCGTTCCCATGGTGCACAGTGTCAGTGAAAGTTAGGAGCACTGTTCTGCTCATTAGTTTGTGCGTGCACACACACACACACACACACACACACAAATTACAGACTGTTGTTAATGTTATTGCACCACCTAGATTTTGGTGAGATGTGCAAATTAGGGAGCATTATTTATAATGATCCAAGCTTTAAAATATACAAAAAAGTAAACAATATACATATATATATATATATATATATATATATATATATATATATATATATATATGCATGTGTATATTTATTTATTTATTTATTTATGTATACACACACACACACACACACACACAAAGAATATACAGTATAACAAAATACTGTACATTGGCAAAATATTAAGCTTTTAATGGTCTTAACAACAAATTATTGATCAGGAAATTAGCAAGAATTGAAGAAATAGATAAAGGAACTTAGTATGAGATAGCTTTTCTCTTTAATTTCTTTAAATGTTTAAGCCTTGTGGCCCTTGATGGGCTGCATCAGGTGTGGCAAATAACCAAACAATGACTAATTGTTTAAGAAAAAAAAACATCCCAGAAGATATTTTCAGGGAAAAAAATTAATTATTATCATGATTTTACCTTTGCGTACAAGAAGACTATATAAGTGAATTTCCCTGAACAGTTCACTGCAGCAAAAGTAAATGAGCAAATGGTGGCACGGGAGGTCTCAGGAGTGCATTTGTTTAATTCTTGCTAATTTTCTGACCAGTGTTTTGTTGTAAGGCCAATAAAAGTTTAATATTTGCCATTTTGAGCTTGGCTTCCCCCAGGAGTGTATTTGAAAATGTGCTTTAAGTAGCAGTTTTAATGTCAGACAAGAGTCAGTCATGTTTGCATTTTTAAAAACAAGTTTGAAATTATGCAATTAATATAACATGGCAAGTTATTACGTAGTATTTACAACATAAATACAAATAAATGCAGGCCAGCTATTGGGACAGAGGATGAGCAGCACTGATGAGCTGAGGGTTGAAAAGACGCAGAAGAGAGAGAGAGAGAGAGATACAGATGGAGAGGAAGGAACACTATTTGTAATATTTGACAGTTACTCCTCCAGCAGCTGTCAATACAATATGTGTGGTGGCTTGGGAAATCCCTTTACATGATCAAATTTGGTGCTTTCTACTATATACAGTTCTAAAAACTACTGTCGACTAAATTTCTTGTAATTAATGTCTCTTTATTAGGTCATTTAATCATTTAAAAATGTTGTCCTCTGTCAGTTGTACAGAGCGCGTAAGTGCTCTTCTCTGTCTTGGTGATGATGTGATGGTGCAGGTACAACACAGACATCAGACTCTATTGATTGGACTAATGTCCATTTTGCTATAGTGTGTAACACCGTAAAAACCTGATCAGAGAAAATCACACTTAGCTAGCTATCTTTAATCAGAATGAATGTCATTATGCATTTGTTAAATTGGCTCCTTAACTAATCTTTGCAGGCAGAAAGCATTAGCCTAAATAAAAATATTTCCACTTTGATTTGGTAAAATATCTTTGCTTTCTTAAAGTAGAGATATCAAAACTCAGTTTTGGTCAAAGCCCATTTTTTGTCCTTTTTTTTTCTGTTTTCAAGAATTCAATTGTCGCATAAAAAACCAACAGGTTTTTACCGACTACTTCACATATCTCATCAGGGGGAAAAAAAAGCATCCAGTGTGGTGGCCCAGACTCTGTAAATGTGAGGGAAAACAAATGATGTGGACCACCATCATTTGTTTTCCAACCAATCGGGACAAGGAGGCATCTATAATTGCCTGCCAATCAGTTTGCACGTACACACGTGCATGTGTTGGAGGGAACACTGAAGGGAGGGGCCATCTTTGTTTGAAGATGGCATGTGTGGTAGTTTACTTTAGTCTACTTTTGCCAGAATTACTGACTATGCCTTTAATCTAGGCTAAGAATGTAGGGATGAAGTGGGCTATGAAAATAGGCAACAAAGTGCTTGAGAAATGAATTCGAGAAATACGGATTACACGATACATCTCCAGGTTTTTCTGAATAAAGCCATCATCCTAAACAGCTATTCTGTCAAATCACAGTGAGCTTGTATATCTCCAGCTCATTCAGGTGGTTCAGGTTCATTCTGTCAGGAGTCTCTTTGCTCCGTGTCCTTCTGTAATCACAGCCTGGCCATACCTCCACGAGCCTCCTGTCACATCAATCACCAGCTTGTTTATTTGCAAAGGCTCATTATGTTAGCCTGGCATCTGCCCTCCTTCTCTCCTCCTCCTCCTTCTCCTCTGATCCCATCCTCCTATTCTCTATCTAAAATATCACACTCTAAAAGTACAATAGCACAGCTCTGCATAGTTTAGGGATTCCTCCAATCCAACATCAAATTCATAATTAGTAGATCAGCTGAAGTAAGCAGGGAAAATGCTAAAATATAACGTGATTAGCAGGGGCCTCCGGGACTCTGCCATATGAAAAATACTTTAGTGGTAATAGCTGCTAAGTAGAGGTCAAACAAGACAGATTTCATTATCTCCTCCATCTAAACAAACACAGTGAGATGAAATACTCAACATCAGGGTCATGATGCAACATTGCAGGTGCATATATGTATTTGTTTACCTTTAGCGCAATGTGTGGGATGATGAAGCAGGACGCAACTGCGTAAACTCAGCATGAGCTTTATCATGGGCAATCCACACTATGTAGGCAACACCTATGAAGGAAGAGCCAGAACTAAGCGATAAGGGAGCCACAATTTGGGAAAAAAAAATCCTGAAACTGCAAACAGAGAAATAATGCCATTACTAATCACAGCAAAACACAGAATAGCTGAACACATTAGGGTAATTAACCAATAAAAAGATAGGGGTGGAGACAACATCAAAACCAAAACAAAGGCACAGAGAGGGGAAATTTGTGCCAAAAAATTCATTGCATAATTGGACCTTAAAAATCACTGTTGTCACTTTAGGGGTACATTAAAGCACTTTTTCACCTATTAATCCATTTGCCTAGTATGTGAAATGGATACTTTTGCTACAGTTGGCACATCGTCTGGTTCACTTTCAAACTGCACAAACTTAAATGGTCAGAAAACAAACAAACAAAAAAAACTGGTTGGGCTTGGGGAAAAGAGCTGGAAATAATGATGATAATAAATGATAATTATTTTAGCCCAGATATCCAGAATATATCATATTTCTGCAGTACTACAGTTCTGTCCTCTGGGATAATAATTTTGTCATTTCCTTTCTGTTTGACCCAGTTTGTATTGTAGCTGAATAGTCCTGAGGTAAACTATGATTAATCCAAGTGGCCTTGATAAAGCCTTCTGAAGGGCTTTTACCTGGATATGTCAAGTTTCTACTGTTAGTGGAGATGCCACGAGCTGAACGTTTTTGTGTTTTCCTTGCTCAAACATTCAATAAAGGGCATGATATATACCTGATGTGTTGAATCAGGTGGATTAGAAGAGAACATATAAACACATTAGAGACACTGCTCTACTAGAACAATGCCTAATGTAGTAGGATGACCTTATCCACAGGACAAAGATATGGTTAAAACAAGAAATATGGGGTCACACTGCAAAGGAGAATTCTAAAACACAGCTCTACTGCAATTATGGCGGTATGATAAGGTGAGACAGCCAGATTCAGCTGCGCACACACGTTGGCCACAAATGCAAATGAACAACCGTGGAATGGAGAGAGTACTCCATTCTCAGTGACATGCTAGAGGCCAAAACACTCAAATTTTAAGCAAATTTCTCTACACTGAACTACACACATCCACAGAGGCTCTTCGTGCACAGAGGTGTCCTGCTTTCACTGCTCTCTCACACTAGGAAAAGAGAACATCAGAAATTAGCATGTAAAAGTTAGTTACAATGGAAATGTACAGAATGGATGTGTATTTGTTTTCCCATGGCCATATGTTCCCTCAGCTCTACAGCCTTTTGTAGGGTAGGGATATAGGGTAAAGTGTATGGTTCCTAGAACATTTCAGCAAAGCAACATAGGGCCCCACAACATAGAGCTGACGCCTTTAGCTAACCATACAAAGTTAGCACTCTTCATAAATCACTCAGCTAAAGCCTGATGGAGCACATAGAGAAGCTAATTACACATGACTTCTAGCAATGTGTTAACATTATGCTTTTTGTATATATATACGCTATGTATAATGTTTCATTATACATTTTTTTAATATTAATTTTGTAAACCCATCACTTACAGACATTTCTCAGTGTTAAAAGTGCTGTGCATTATGGGTAATAGATACAGTCTCATCCACTGAGGCAATACAGTATGGCCACTCAAAATAAAATAATTCCTGGATTGAAGTAAGGATGGATTGAAATAGGGATGCTGTTGTTAATAGCTTGCTAAGTTGGATAGCTAGCTAGCTCATGTTAATTAATGCATGTTTCCTGTTAGGTATCTAGCAAAGATGTCCCTTAGATATTGAGATATTGAGATACAGAGTGCTTCCTAGGTTAAAGCAGCACTTAGATTAACACAACAGACAATCACTAACAAAGATCAACGTGACATCTTGAGTTTAATACAGAGCTTTCATACTGTAAAATATCAAAAGTACTGGCTTCCACATGTTGGATGTTGAGCTGTGAAATGCTGTTATCTCCACAGGTTTCGGCTCAGGTAATTTGCAGATCATTATCACACGGTTTGCTCAGAGGCATTTAAAACTGAAGATACCTGATAAATTGGGCCAGGGATGTCTACACTGTCTTAGACATAAAGCATTTGCAGCATTTGGTGCCTGAAGTGTAGAGTTTCATCAGGAAATTGCTTTATTTGGATCGGGTTTCAAAATTGTATTATTTAAAATGTTTAAACATACTGTTTTTAAAAACTGGCTTACACTTTTCAGGGTTAAATACATTATTATATATTACTCTGTAATGGTGATCAAAACTAAATGTAACTAAGTTACATTTCGTTAAAAACAAATCAAGTAAAAGTATGATTTAACTATACTCACAAACGTGCCATTACAGTGAACTATGTACTCAGGTACTATACATATAGGTCATTGCTTTCCACCCCTGCTGATTAGACATGAGCTCTAGTATTTGAGGAAAGAGCTTTAGTGTTTTCTCTGCCTCGACACACTTCATTCATCCTCAGCTTAAGCAGGTATATAAGGCAGGGAAAACACTAAAGCTCTTTGCATAGAACAAGAGTTCATGTCTAGTTAGTGTTAAAGTAAATTTAAGCAAACACAACAGAATGAGAAGTAGTTCAGGCAGCACACATTTTAAACAGTGAAGGGAGGGCTGGTAGACCCCAAGGGCATTTTAATATATTAGAACTGACAAGTCTTACTTACCCTTATATTTACTTGCACATTAGTGATATTGATGCTGATCAGAGCTGGGCAAAGACCCTTAGAGGGGCAGGTGCTCAACATTAAAATGGAAAGCATGGATCAAGATTTTAAAACGCCAACTGCAGCATAACATGCGGAACTATTAAAAGCTATATTCAAACAGAACATAACAAAATACCATATTTATGTGATTACAATGGTATTTATTTATAGACTGGCAATATCTTAAATATTAGAAAAACATAAATTACTATAACAGGGACAGAGGTGGAGCAGTGGGTAGCGTTGCCATCTCCAGGATCCCCAGTTTGATCCTGAGCTCAGGTTATTATATGTGTGGAGGTTCTGTGCATGTTCTTCCCATGTAGGTATGGGTTTCCTCCGGGTTCTCCGGGTTTCCTCTCACCTCCCAATAATACACCAGTAGGTGAAATGGATAAAATGCCCCTAGCTGTGAATGTGTGTGAACATGTTTGCATGGTGCCCTTGTGTTAAACCCAAATGCAGTATGCATCCAAGCTAACAAATAATTGAATAAGGATTTATTTAGCCAGCTCTGACTGAGGCTGACTTGGCAATTTTTCACAATAAAGTGTAACACTAAAAATACAAAGTGACAACATATATACAGTTAAGAGTTGGTCCGAATAACATTAAACACAATAAACACGCCATCTCCACATTGCTAATTGGAGGGTAAATGCAGGGTAATGGGTTGTGGTTGTAGCACAATAGCAGGTCACATAATATAAACTGACAGATGACAGCCAGGGTAGTTTTTGTCCATTTCTAAATTTGAAAGGGTTGAATGAGTTTATAAAGACTCTCCTTTTTCATATGTTATAGGTGTCAGATGAGGAACCCAAGTAGCTTGATGGAGATGTAGGGCATTCCTAACAAAAGGGGTCCTTTTAGGAGTGGTGCCCCATCGGAGAGAGATAATCACCACAGACACATCCCTTACAGGCTGCGTAGCAGTGTGGAGTAAAAATATGGGGCTTTCTTGTCTAAGCAGTGCATCACCATGGCCTACAAACAGGCTAGACATCTCTATGAGGACCGTCTCCTCCTCATGGGAATTATTTAGAATTATGGCAGAAGCCTGTGCTGCTGCTCCTACCTGAGCATCACCATGCATTTTCTCCAGGTTTTACAAGGTTAATTCCTCCAAGTGGTGCCAATGTAGTGGTCATCTCTGAGCAACTTTCTGTTACATCCTAAGGGGAGTACTGTTCCTCATGACATTGGGCCTCATTTATCAAGCAGGATAAGAGTGGATTTATGCATAAATTGTTCATATGAGTGTTTAAACAAAAAAATATTTTTTGTCCCAAGCTGGGATATGCGAAAAATTGCATTTCATTGGCTCTGTAGTCGTACTCTGCACAATGACAATAAAGTCGAATCTTAATCTTAATCTTAATATATATATATATATATATATATATATATATATATATATATATATATATATATATATATATATAAATAACTTAAATACTGAGGCCCGTTCTTGGCAACTGGTGTATGCGCCACAAGGGTCCAGGAAAAGATGGCTGTATGACAGTGGTATTTATTGCAAATTCTCCATCGTATGTCAACAGGTGACTTTGTTGGAAGGTCCACACCTGGTAATTATCTGGGGTTCATAAAACAATATCAACAAAGACTGATATTATCCCCTCCCCATGACTAGGACTTATTCCACCATATCATTAGGATTTGGCATTGGTTGTCCATCAGTGCATCGTTCTCATTAAAATCAATAGCACTTAGTTTGTTTGAATGGATACTGAAATGTTAAATGTAGCCTTTGTTCCTGGCATGGTTATTACAACAGACACTGAATTAGCTCAAAGAAAAATATTTCATAGTGTTCAACCACCATCAAGGCTTGATTTGAATGAGCCATATGTGTAGTTAAAAAAAAAAAGACTAAACAGGTCTAATTTTGCCACACTGCACTGATTGAATATTTATTATTAATAATATTGTTCATATTACCATAGGAACCACATCAAACCACTGGAAGGACAGGAAACATTGTTTTTTTCACCCTACGTGTAGTCCAGAAAATCTGTTTTGCTAGATATTTGTCTCTGTTTTTCACAATCGGGCTTCTCAATTGTCCAACCAACTACTTGTGAGTAAGAACTATCAGTCAATCCTAGCACAGGAGGAAGGAACAATCATAGCACAAAAGGCGTAATTTGTCTGAATGGAAAAAAATAACACTTTAAGTGAATTCCATGCAACTCTTTACAGATATACCAAGCGAACCTGCATATGCACATTTCAACAATGGGGAGTCAGTCATCAGTCACTCAGTGAGAGATGACAGAGAATTGTCCAGGCAATCCCCCTTGTAATACTGTCTTTTACTATCCCTTTGGAATTTATGTCATTATATCAGTTAACATGTCTATTATCAATATTTTAATTCCATCTCTGAGATTTACGTACTATATTCTATTGGATGTATCTGTAGTTCAAACACATGGTAATACAGTGGTGTGTTTGCTTCAGCGCACAACAACCATCATAAATGGCAAAAGTAAAGACAGCATCTGTGGAATAATAAGACAGTGCAAATATAATAGCTAGCATTATACTAGGTTCACTATCTACCAGACAAATTGGTTTATATAGCTTTTTCCTGTGTAGCTAGATTTCTGGCATCTACAGAGGTAAAGCTGGTAAGTTGCCCCAATCATCTAACCCACCATCCTCATTACAAATGCTCTAAAATTCAAGCATTATACTCCATTCTGACCTTTGTGCACCTCCTACATAAAAGCACTGACTGGGAATTTTAAAAGCCATAAGAATGAAAAACAAACTCGTGATGAATGCCCCTGTGTATTGCCCACTGAATAGTGTGATCCTCTGTTTATCTTGGCTGATACGGTGAGACTGAGAAACGAGACACCATTTCCTTCAGCTCCATTTGCCAGATCTGAATCTGGCAGTGACTACATTGATGAAATATTCAGTGTGTTTGTGATATGGTGCGCCCGCTGAAGACTCAGACGACCCTTACAACACCTGCATTCCAAAACCATCAACCTCTCCTATTTCTTTTAAATTCTGGAAGCTGAGCGCAAACCGAAGGCCGAGATAAATTAGGCGGGAAGTGCTGACTCATCACTCCGTCTCCAAGCTGTTGCGCTGACCCTGAAGGGGCAGCCGGGGAGGAATTGAGAAATGCCCGTTTTAATGCCTATCCAATATATATGGCATCTGTTCTGCCACTGGCTGGAGCAATCATGCACCAGTCCATTAGACTAGAATGTTTGTCAAGGAGCAGCACATCTTTACGAAGTGCCCACACTGGCTTGTGTTCAAGGTTAACCTTAGAGGCGCCTGATTGTCATGAGAAGGTTAAACAACACATTAACATGCATTAAAATATTAAATTATGGGTCCATTTACTATATGAGAGAAAAAAAACAACATAAAAGGGCTTTTAAAATTATGAAGGCGATTGATGAAGGAGGGAGCGGAAGAGGTCATCACTTATGAGGAGTATGTGTAGACGGAGATGGCTTAAAAATAGGAGCACTGAGAGCAGAAATGGAAAACTGTATGGAAGGAAAGTGCGAGCGGAGGAGTGAAGTCATCTTCACAAACGATCACACCGAAACTAAGGAGATTTGAATCCAGTCTAAAATACATTAAAAAATGGAGAAATGAAATTCAATCGCAAAATAAAATCTCTGTATAATTTTAAACATAGATTTCATTTAGCCAATTATTTGAACCGTAAGAACGCCAAAGAAAGACAAACACACAAAATAATATTATATAATAAATATTATTTATATACCACTGAATAAATGTGAGAAATATTTACATCAAATTATTATCTAAATGAATATGAAGTTGAAAATTGTATCTGCTTTGACTTGTTCCTCCTCAATATTATAAAGCTCTGTCTGCAGTGATTCACGATCCAACCACATTTCTCTGTAGTCCCCATAAAGACTTCACATCTTTCAATGCTACACTAATGATTTTAAAGTAGAACGATTCTGTACCCTCCCACTTTGCATACAGAAATAAAGAAAAATAGTACATACCACAAAATATGTGTGAATTATTGAGTATCCAAACTTTATGGCTCAATATCTTAAAATCACAGAATTTTAAGGTTCATATATAGAACCTGCCTGGGTGGTCAAAACTTGGAAGGAAAAACACCACCACCACCACCACCAAAACATAAACCCAAAAGAACTACACCACTGCAACTATGTGATTGAAATTGGACCATAGGTGCATTTTCTGTTAGTCTGTCAAAAATATGATGACATAAAAAAAAAAATTCTAGAAAATTCCACCAAATTTCCACTTTCTAAGGAATAAAAGAGTAGTATTGTTGAAATTAGTTGACAATTGGCAGTACAATTTGCATTTTCCTTTACATTTCCATTACAAATGTTGGTATGATACCAGATTTGTTTAGTATATTAGACAGTTCTCTGTCTGAAGCTCTCAGCCTGCTATGTCACTCAAGGAGAACAAAATACAGTGGTGCAATCAGGAAGAGTAAAAGATTGCGATACTGAGTTTGATCATCAAACAGTTCTGGCACAAGACAAACCGACTTTCACTTGTGCTGACAGTAAGGTAACATTCAATATTTTGTAACAGGATGAAAAACAGCCTATAGGCCTAGACACACACATGGTGAGAGGGTGAAAAATTTTGCTTGCCGGTTTGTTTCATAGGTTGCCGACTCAGAAAGGCCACTGAAGGGAGAAGGTAGAGATTTAATAAAAGCTACGTGGGCAGGACAAGTAAAATAAGCTTCGTAATAAGTAAAAGTATGATGTATGCAGACTATGGGGGGAATAGGGGAGAGATCCTGGTAAAGCCCTGGGAACATAGATATTAGGAAATTATACCACAGTGCTGTTGAATTCTCAATGTGAATTAATTTTCTGTTACAGCAGCTCTGACACTAGTGTTGTAATTCCAAACACAGGTTTATACCAATGCACTCGTTTGAATACTTTATCGTCTCTATAGTAACAACTCATTCACAGGGACCCGTATGGTGAACCCTCCACATATTCTAAAAAAAAAAAAACCCACCATGTTATTATTTAACAAAGAAAAACTTACAGTCATTTATGTGGTGGACCTTTCTGTAAAGAAATGTTTATTTAATATTTGTGTAAGTAGTCTCTGGTGTTGGTGCTTTGTAACAGTCAATTTTCAATTTTTATGCAACTGGTGGAAAAAAGAGAAGCTGCTGTTTTACAGCTGCTATAACGTAAGTGATAGCACAACATTAAATGTGACTATAAAAGGCACAATGTGTTGTTCATTAATAAATTTAAAAATGTAATAACTGGCAACTTGCTGGGAGAGGAATAAAACCCTTCAGGAAGTGCTGTTATTGGAAAATAATCAAATTCAAGGCATCGCACCACCCCAACATTGATTATTTTCCCATAAAAGCATGCCCCATCATGTTTTATTCCTTATGTTAACAGCAATTTATGTAGTGTAGTCTCTCTTTTTCTGTGGTGACATTGTTATTTCACCGTCTTGCCAATAAAGCACATGTTAAACCTGAACCTGGTGAGTAAAATTCTCCCTGAGACATGATTCAGAATCTGTTCATACAGTTTGATTAAATTGGTTTTTTGGCTTTACACCAAAAATCCAGAAAGGTTCTTCAAAGGAAATACATCAGAGAAAATGCACCAAAGGAAGATGTATAAAATAACACATTATTCCACCACCTCTTTATTAAACTGCCCCAAGAGAAACATTCCAGTCTGACGTAATGTTCCCATTTACATAGCTTCGCAATTGTTTTTGAGCTTATACTACAGTATTAGCTGATGTATGATGTTGAGCTGGGAAAGCAGTGCATGGCAGAGAGCACAGAGCAGACATATTCCTCAGAGACATTTTATTGATTTAGATGTGGAGCAGGATATGAGGCAGTTGACAGTGTTGGGCTATTGGCAGGAGCTGAGCTCAGATCGTCTGCGGTTCTAACACCTTCACTGAAACACATCCACCTTGACTGAGGCTCAGCAATTAGATCGTCTGAGCACTAACAGCTAGTTACAGTGGAAGTACACATCTCTTCTCCCATCTCATCCATCCATTTAGGTAATTGAAGGATTGGGAAAGCCATCGTGTACAAGCAGCAATCCCAGCATGCACCTCTTCCCTCTCGTCCGGTGTGACTGACAGCTTTCCCTTTTTAACGATCCCATATCCAGCAAGTTCAATTTACCTTATTGCAACATGTGCAGGGGAAGGGGGGGTTGTCCCATCTCTCTCTCTCTCTCTCTCTCTCTCTCTCTCTCGCTCTCTCTCACACACACACACACACACACACACAAACACATACACTCTCAAATCCCAGAACAGCCCTATGAGACAAGCTAAGATGAGAGAGTGAGAGAGACACAAAGAGATAGAGGAAGGAAAATGGAGTGAGAGAGAGAGAGACAGAAATAGAGGGAAAGAGAGGTAGCAAGAAGGAGAAACAGTGAGAGCACACTTTTTTGCTACTATGAATGCTGTTTTAACCACATGTTTAACCACAGCTGCATCTCTCTCCTCTCCTCTCATCTCTGACACACTCACGCACAAAATTAATCTAATTTTATGTGCATAAAATGGGGCCATTCACTTTTGGTCACTATATGCAGCTACTCTTTGCAGTTTTGTCTAAACTGTTCATTTAATTGCCGAATTTACAGAATTGTTTGGATGTGTTTCCATTATTAAATGCAAATTTTAAAAAATAAGAACCAAATGGAAACCAACATGAACATGCGATCCAAGTGCAGTTTTAACCAACTGAAACAGTTAATCCATTTGAATGTGTGCTGCAGATCACTGTGTGGCGTTATTGACCAGGTATCAAAAGCCAAAAAGCTGTAATTTTTGGTACTGCACAGATGACCAGTGGGAAAAGTAGTGCCAAATTTCAAATACAATGGCCTTTTGTCTTGGACTGTAGATGAGAACACTTCTGTGTACAATTGTGATGTGTACAATTCTGTGTGTGTACACTCCCACTACCACTCATGGTCATGGTCACTAGGTTTAGCTTTCATACCTCTAGTCACTCTTTTAGTCCCTTTATAAAGGAATCACATTCCAAACACACCCAGACAAACACACACACACACAGTGGTGCCAGAATCAGGTGTCTTAAGTCAAGTGGATGGCGGTGCCATTTTCACTGGCTAATTAGCATTAATAAAGAGGCTGTTCCTTGTCTCTGCATGTTTTATTTCGCTCTTAAAATCCCAGGACAGTCGACAGCACCGGAGCTCAGGGAAAATCCGACTGTCACACGCAACATGACGGACGAGTGGTAGTGTCAGAGCCACGCGGCTCCACCGTGACAGATTGAGAAGAGCCGTCCCTCAGTCAGACAGGCACGCTTCATTTTCAAATTAATAAATCTGAATAAAATATTTTGGCCTTCATTATGGGAGCGTGCTGCTTGACAGCTCCACATGCTGAGAGTGGAGGGGGAGATGGAGAGAAAAATGGAGAGAGGAATGAAGCTTGGAGGGGAGGAGGCACTGCTGGTGAGAACAGCTTGCTCCAAATCCACCTGGGCTTCAGCATGTGATGTGTGAGTCTGTAGGTGTGTGCACGAGTGTGTGTGTGTGTGTGTTAACATGTCTAACAGTGTGTGTTGCGCATCAGTAAGTGGTTATCCCCTGTTATGTGTGCATACCGTGTGTGTTAACGTTGGCCCAGTGAGAGCATTCGCATCTGATGGTTTGAATCCTGCTTCTCTACTGTCAGGCTCTCTGTGGTCGTCGGTGACTAGCTAAACGCCGAAAATACTCTTTTCCCAAGAGTACTGAGTTAACGCTCAGCTCTCACAACCGCCCAAACATACGGCGAAGCCATCAACTCACAAAACATACACAATGCAAAACACTGATTAAATTCTGCACCACTCTGAGCTTATCTACAATGGCTGGTGGTGGAATAGAGCTAATAAATTGTTAAGTATAATGCTTGAAATGCTTAAAACTTGAGTTTTATGCTTCAAACTACTCAATGAGCATATGATGGGCAGGAATGTAGGCATGTGCAATACACTAATAATGCACCTGACTCTGTTGAAACTCTGAGCTAAAGTGTTATTCTGATATATTTTTTGCATTTCACTGCTGTTTAATATCAAAAAGGTAATTACGTAGCTTAAAGTCATTACTACTTTGTTCATATGCTGACAATAAGAACTGCATGTTGCAGTGCTTAAACTGCCACAGTACGCGCCAGAACTGCCATTTTAATACACTGTCAGAAAAAAGGTACTGCACTGGGATATTATTGTTCTCCAAGGAACAAACAATGTAAATGTAACAAGCGAGGTTGACATTTATTGACGGGTCAGTGAGAGCACTATAGTGTATTAATGTAAGTTCTAGTAGTGACTCTGCAGGAGGCTGTAGTTATGGTTTGACTGGACTACAATTAATTCAAGTCTTGGTTATTTTTTTTTTCATCATGATGTTAGTTTGATGATGCATTTGATCACAAATATTTTATTTTTGATTATTTGTGATGCTATTATTTATGTGTTATAATGAATATTATATTATATATTTACTTGAATTTATTTACTTGAAGCATTAAACTAGTAACTCACTGTACCTAATAATATAGCAACACATGGTATGTGTCTGAGGAAAAAAAAAACGTAATAAACGTAGAGGTATTAGGTAGTAAACACTGCAGCACAGTACACAAGTACACAGTTTCCAGAACAAAAAAAAAAAATTGTAGATGTTTAAAGCAGAACATTCACTCAGTGAGGTTCTAAAGTTTTATTGCTGCCATAGCAAAAGCTAGAAACTCTAACAGAGATGTCATTAAAGTTATCTCCATGGCTGGACCTGGAAATTAGAAATCTTCAGTCCTGTTAGTACAACTTGCGTCTCTGGATGAAGCAATTAGATCTCTTGGATTCCCTGATGTATAGCTCATTACAGCTTATTTGCAAGAGGCACAATAAACAATTCCTTCAGTTATTAACAAGAAGATAAAAAAAACCCAAACCTTTAGAGCCTGTGTGTTAATAAATACTGTATGTACCATGTTGTAAATGTTTGCATGCTTCAGCATAATAGGATAATTTATTTTACAACCCGACAAGCTTGATTAAAGTTTTTGTCTTGATTGCAGGGAAGTGAGTGGCAGTTCCTGTAAACGGGAAATGGAACTAGAATTTTTAGGTATCGTTTTAGCTGCTGTTGAATAATATGCACCAAAAGAATCCTTTCTGTCTTAGGAATGGATTCAGCAGTGGCTTGTGACTATTGATTTTGAAAAAACTACTGTTTTTTTTTTT
Organism: Pangasius djambal; assembly: GCA_022985145.1. Lineage (NCBI taxonomy): Eukaryota > Metazoa > Chordata > Actinopteri > Siluriformes > Pangasiidae > Pangasius > Pangasius djambal. Next base: position 17,062,427 of record CM040976.1, read on the forward strand.
TTTAAACTAGCCCAATTTGGCATAAATTTGGCAATCCTGTCATTAACTGGTCATTAAATTGCCAGTCATTAAATTACTGTCTACTGCTCCTCCTCCAATAAAAATGTTTATAAAGTGAGTATAGGGCAGTAGGATTCCTGCCCCAGTTGGCCCCTGTCCCTGTGCTTGTTGCAGTTCCCATGTTTGACCACAAGGTGCGAGAATAATTATTTGGAGCTAAATGGGGCAGCGAGAGTAACACCTAGAAAGGGGAGCAAATCAATGGAACAATGGCTTATATTTGTCAAATAGCAACAGTTTTTTAAATTATTTTTTTTCATCACTCAAAATAATTTATATTTTAATGGAATTTAAAATGAAGATTTTATGAAGATTAACAATATATATATAGTGGGGCACGCAGTCTATTAATGAGCCACCACTGAGTGCACTGTTTATAGGTCAGTGTGTTTTTATGTCTATAGGGGGAACATGGGAATTAAGTTACATTCACCTTTAAGAGCAATGGAAATACAACTTTTTTGTATGGGGTATGCTATATGGAAATGTGTGAGGGTGGGCAGTTTTGGATGTACAAACCAGGGTGAGATGATGGAGACTAGTGAAATCTTTAGCCAGTGTTGCAATTACATGGTGGGGGGAAGGGTGTCTGTGTCCAAGCAGAAGCTCCATGACTGCCAGGCAAAACAGATTAAAATTCAAAAGCAAAACTAATATGCCCTTTGAAGATGGAAAGCCTCTGTGTGTGTGAGTGCGCACAAGCATAAGAACTTACAGCTCCGGGCTGTAACTCATTTCAATATGTAAATGCATCAGTAGCACAAAAGAAATTCAGGCCACATTATGTATACACACCACATTAAAAAAAAGGTCAGGCAGGCTTCACTGTGTCATTAAATTGTATCATCATTTTTATTTCTAGTTTTCTGCTTCCATGTACTGTATTATAGTAACTGAAATGAGCTTATTTTCAATATGTATAGGAGAGATTAATAAATAGCATGCTATTGTTATGACTTCACAAAATGTTGGTATAATATGAAATCATAAATTAAGTAGCCAAGCCAAGAAGCCCAAAAGGAACGTATGTATTCTCAAAATTTCTTAAACACACACACACACACACACACACACACACACACACACACACACACACACACACACACATTTGCTTAACATAGCTAGCAGAGAAATGTTGGTGTGGTAGATGAGTAAAGAGTCAGGCGGGAAAAAGAAAACATACAAGAGCTCTGGCTATAAAGCTGAACAGTAACCACTGCTTTTTCAATATCTTTGGATCCATTAGTGTTTCTCTCATTTATTATAATATCACTGCATACTAGAGAATTCTAAAGCCAAACCATCCTGCTATGAGATAAATGCTGACCCTAAACCATAATTTGATATTACTGCTGTTCATAATGTGAGTCTTTAAATACTTATGGATTTTATTAAATACACTAGAGATGCACTGATACCATTTTTTTTCAGACCAATTACAAGTATGAGTACATGTTTTTTGGATGATCGGCAATACTGATAACAATAGTGATAATGAAATGAATAACCTACAGTTGCGGAAAAAGTTTACATAAATCTAGGCTAAAGATATTCAGTCTCAGTTTTTCATAACTCCACACATTCAGTCTTTTTCATTTCTTGTTGCCATACTTTTCTTCTGGCAAATCAATTAGGGCCTCTACTTGGTTCATATCAGAGGTAATTTTAAAACAATCAATTAGAAACAGATTTATTTCAGCTTTAATTCACTATATTCAGAATTCCAGTGGGTCAAAAGTTTACTTACACAAAGTTGATTGTCTCTTTAAACAATCTGGAAGATTCCAGAAATTGATGTAATGATTATTAGAAGCTTCTGATTGGCCAATTTTCATAATTAGCAGTTAATTGGGAGTATACATATGGCCGTAAAAGGGCCTACCTTTAAAGACAGTGCATTTTTGCCCTTGATTTCATTTCAAACAACTCAGCCAAGACTTCAGAAAAAAAAAATGTGGCCCTCCATAAGTCTGGTTCCTCCTTAGGACCAATTTTCAAACAGCTGAAGGTACCACAAGCATCTGTAAAAACAATTGTATGCAAATATTAAAAATTTGGGGATCTCACAGACACTGCATTGTTCAGGGCACAAATTAACTCTAAAGGATGAACGAACTTTCCAAAAGGCTCAACTGAACCCCAAGTTAATAACAAAGGAAGTGGTGAAATATTTGGAGGCATCAGGTACCAAAGTATGTACATCCACCATTAAGAGAGTCCTATGTTGCCATGACCTGAAAGGCTGTTGTGCAAGGAAGAGGTACCTAGTATAGCAAGTATAGCATTAAAAATGAGTGCAAGGTGCTGTGAAATGCATGTTAACTTGCAGGAAATGTGTAGACCCTGGAAATACAAAGCATGTGTCTCAGAACTCAGTGCTAGCAAAACTGAAGTGCTCTCACACATGAGAATTTCTCTGTTTGCTTGTTTCACTGCTCCACACAAATACCTTTGGGTGCATGCAGTTCATGGCACCTTGCACTCATTTTTAATGACCACACTCGCTGATACTCTGCATGCTTAGGTTGGCCACTTAAAATAAATAAAAAATTATATAAAGAATATCATTTAAATGCCATGTTTTATCATGCTACTTGTATTGTAGGAAGATGACACAGTATCTTCTTTTTACAGTTTGCAGTCTGCTTTGCTTTACATTAGGCTTACACTGCATAGTACTGTATAATATCATAATAGGCATTCAAGTATGAGTACAAGTAAATAATCATCCCTAATTTTCCCTAAATTGATGCATTCCTAATTTTCACTAATGATCAGATTAGTGAAATTTGATCAATTCTACTCCAAACAAAGACAAAATATAGTACCAACAATGGGACATAACAATAACAGGAACTATACTATAGATATAACTGTAAGTCAGAATAACCCAAGCTGGGACGGAGATCACTGTGGCCAGGTGATTGAAAAGGATTGTGCTGAACAGTCAAAAAAGACCAGACCGCAGTGTGTGTGTGTGTGTGTGTGTGTGTGTTTGTGTGTGTTTCTGAGAGACGTGCCCTCCTAATGCCTTTTGGCAACTCATGTACAACTGATAGGACAATATTTCATATGAGGTCAGGCCCCATAACACACCTTTTCAACACTGAGGAGATGAATCGGGCCTGACTGGCTCATTCAGAATGCACTGGACAAACACACACACACACAAACACAAACACACATACACCCACAGAGTATGACTGTAAACTATATAGGCAGGGACAGAGTAGAGACAATCTTAACCTGTCATTAATGATGAAAGCAGCAGTCTAAAAGCGAGACGCTGCTTATTACAGTGGATAAATAGGCAGGAGCAGCTAGTGAGCTAATCTACCGGCTCTTCCCTTCAACCGCACATCCAATACACTCAATAACTGGCAATAGAGATTAATCTCAAAATGTTATTTGCCAGTCGTTTGGGAAATAACAAATGCTGTGCAAGATAGTTTCAGAATTTCTCTGTACTGTAAAGGGAATGAGCGCGAAAGTGTAGAATGAGTGAAATGTCTGACACAGTTAGCATAAATATTACCTTAATTAAGCATTAACTATATAAAATAGTTGGCAGAATACAGGCTGCAAAAGAAGGGATAAAACATTTCAACCATGTGAGTGGTGGACCACATGCTGATTTTGTTGGTAGATATCAGATTTTGTTGGCTAAACCAGGTAGATGCCTTTATCTATCTTTACATAAAAGAAAGGCTAGTGGTGGTGTCAAATGATCAGTTTCATGATTGGCTGCTCAAACTTCACCTCAGCTCAATTTAGCCCAGGATCAGCATATAAAGTATGAAAGCCATAAAGAGACCTGCTTTTTCCTTGACCCTCCCTTAACCCACACCTCCTCCACCTCTCTCTCTCTCTCTCTCTCTCTCTCTCTCTCTCTCTCTGTGCAAGGTATCTCCCCGGCGCACCATCCTTATTCAGCTCCGGACTGACAGTGTGTTTAATCTTTTCTCAGCCTCTCTCCTGGAGATTGGGGATACAAAAATCAATACTTCTCTGGCAGGCATTCTGGAGGGCTGTGAATTACAGGGCCGCCGTCCCTGCAGCGTCGGCTGGCCTTGAGCAGAGAATCATGGGAGATCGGACCAGGTCAGGGGTCGTGACAGGAGCAGTGTGGGCAAAGAGAGGTATTTACTGCAGGGCCTGCCTGAAATGAGAAATAAGTCCTGCCCTGGAGCCAAGAGGGGCTGAAATCAAACAGACCTTTTTTTCCAGACAATTCAGCTCTCTCTGTTTCTAATAGACACTCAGACTCATGTTCAGTCTCTTTTTCTCTCTCCTTCAAACACACACACACACGCACACATACACACACATACACAAACACACACACCTCTTCAGATGATGTATAGTGCCTCTGACGGTCATCTGGCTGACCAGAGCCACAAATCCTGCAGGAGAACATATCGACACCCTGGTGTGTCATTAGGTTTTAATCACAGAGGTGATGCACGCTTCAATCCCCACTGTGCCACAGTGCTGGCCGCAGACCAAACACTTATAGCTGACCTCCATAAATCCACCCCTACCACAGACATATACAAACACACACCCTTCTGCAGCTTTAAAGATGACAATAATTATTACAGCATTTAAATGCAGCTCTTTTCTGTCACCTGATGCTTGGAAAATGTCACTAGTTTTCCAATTTCTCTGTGTGGTAAAGAGAATTAGAGGAACAGCAATAAGTCCAGAATGAGGTGAATTGATGGCTCTAAAATTAGCATAAATATTAACTCGAAAAATATTAATTAAGTACTCAAAGTACTTGGCAGGATACTGGCAGTAAAATATGCTGTAAAATCTCTGTGTGCTGTGTGACAACTGTTCATTAAAGGATGACTACAGTTACTGAATAAGTCAGCCATTCCAACAAGTCACAAAAATATCACAAGAATCAAAATTAGTGTTAGATTTGGTACTGTATCAGGATGAAAATAAATATAAGAATTGTAATCAGAATAAGAAACAGCACAAGAATTAGAATTAGAATAAAATAAGAATTGAAATCTGAATAGGAAAAATAATAAAAATTAGAAATGGAAGCAGCCATTGTTTAAAACATTTTGTCCAAATTCCAAGTATACAAATCATATTCCCTGGATAATTAAGCATATTCTCATCCATAGTTCACTGTAAATCCAGTGTACGTCTAATGAATACTACTTCAGCACTAAGTGCTTTCACAATGCATAGATTCTTTTACCTTGAAATTAACTTGTCAGGGTGGATACGCCATATATAAATGCCAATATAAATGTCATCTGGAATCAGTCCAGTGTCTCCCTTATAGTGCTCTATATATATATATATATATATATATATATATATATATATATATATATATATATATATATATATATATATATATATATATATATATATATATATATATAGAACAGTGAGTGCAGGAAATAGAGAAGAAATGAGTGAGGGAGCGACTTCAGACACAGTGTGAGAATTAGAATTTAATATTAAAATATTGGAATCAGAATTGGACTCAGAACAGATTGTCCAGGTGTGAATCACACATAAAGAAGTTGCTTTGGGTTGTGGTGGATTCGGAGCGTATCCTGGGATCACTGGGCATGTGGCAGGAACACAATGTGGTTGGTATGCTAGTCCATCGCAGGGCACCATGCACACATATTGACCCTTAGGGGCAATTCTGAGTCCACCTATCTGCATGCTTTTGGACAGTGGGAGGAAACCAGAGGAACCCAGAGGAATCCTATGAGAACATGAGGAGGACACGTGAAACTCAGTGACAACACTACCTGCCAATCATGGTGCTGCCTCAAATAAAATAATTTAAAAACAAATTCAATAACTGACAACCAGATGTGTGCTTTTTCCACTAATTTTACAAACGAAAGAACAAACAAATGTTAAAACTGTCTGTCAAATGTTTAAACAGGCTACAGAAAATGTCTTACGGAGAACAGCTTCACTTAACAGCACCCAAGACAACTGTGGATCACAGCTGTATGGCTTTAGGAACTGAAGCTGTAGGGCTTTGGCTGATCATAATGAGGGTAAGACTGGGTTCTGAGGAGCTCATCAACATTACTGATGACCACAGCTTCAGTTTGGAACCAATCCAAAGAGAGAGAGAGAGAGAGGGAGAGAGGGAGGTGCATATCAAAAAATAATTTGGTATAACGATGGTGTACTGCATGCAAACTGCTCTTAATAGAGTCGATACCATAATTGTGATTTTATCATTAACTTCCACTGGTTTAAAGTGCTGCTAGCACGCAATGTGCCTCCCACCTTCTGTTTTCTTTCTTCCTGTCTCTCTTTCTAGCTATTTCTTTCAGTGTTTCTCTCGCTCTCCTGCATTTCTATCCCTCTTGTTCGCTTTTTCTTTCTTTCTCTCTGTCTCCTCTCTCTATCTCTCAAAAGAGTCTGGGCCTTTTGTCCTCTCAAAATCCTTAACAATGACAATGGCATTTTATTTCAGTTCCCCTTGCATGTATGATCACCAGCTAACAAACACTATCATTCTTAAAGAGTTCAAATGCAGGTCCAGAATGAGGTTCATCGGTTCCAGATATGGCTTGATTAATTTGCGTTTGAGAGGCAGAGCTTTAGCAGTGGGATCGATAACCATGCGGTCACCTGCCAATACCGTGCAAACTGACTAATTAGCCAATAGGCTCTCTGGCAGGACTGACACTGAATACACAAAGAGCTGCCAAGAGGAACACTGCATCCGTATTCTATTTTCAATGCACCTTCATCCACTTGCCCTTGCCATTTCCTCTAGGTTTGATCCCACCATAAGCTTTAGACCCATTCAGTTACTTTATTAGTAAAGTTTGTTAGATGATCATTAAATGAGGAATTGAGTCGATATCAGAGTAAACTTTAAGAGCACAGCTTACACAGAGAACATTATAATATGAAAAATCCCCTAAATCCAACCTTTGGGTTGCTTTCTTTCTTTTTTTTATTTTAGCCCAAGGGTGTCAGACTCAATTTCTTACAGGTCATATTAGTATTTTTGAAACAATGAGTTCCTCAGAGCCCTTTGGGTATTCAAAGATTCTTCGCTTTCTAAAGGAATGCTACTTGTACGGTTCTACATAGAACCTTTAACCCCTTAAATTTCCAGGAGCCATCAATGTGTGCAAACTTACAATTCTTTCAGTAGTTATAAAATAATTCATAGTAGTTACTGAATATTATTATTGCTATAAATAACTGAAGAGTATTTTATGATATTTTAGGGTTAAGGGTTGTCACAAGAAGGACAAGCAGAAAGCCCATAAGGGTTCTAGGTTTAAACCTTTAAGGCTTGCTTGCTTGTTTATTTATTTATTTATTTATTTATTTATTTATTCATTCATTCATTCATCTATCTATCTATCTATCTATCTATCTATCTATCTATCTATCTATCTATCTAGGACATTTCTAGGAAAAAGAAGGGCTATCAGATTATTTGACTGTATGCTGAGCTGATATTATACTGTACTTATTAATGCAGTTCAACTATTTACTAAATATATAAAAACAATAAAAGGTTCTGCTCTCCATTTTGGCATATGAATTGGGATACCTTTGGAAGCAATAAAACTGATGAATCCCTCTTTAAATGCCAGAAAACTTTATGTTTCTGGTTGTGAGTCTTAGTGGCGATGTGTATTGTACTCTTTCATGCCTCCTTCAGTGGAATCTCACTGTCTTTCCTTTGCTAAGATTAAACATGATCTTTATGGAATCTCAATCTCTATGGAAACTGTTCACACTCTCCAACAACGATTCCTTTCTTAAACGTTGTTGGTATTTACACTGGTAATGGTGGAAAGGTGAATAATTGGCATCATTGCTGTTGTGCACATGGAATTGATGGTACTGGTGATGCATTTTGCAATATGGAGTCAATCAGTGTTCTGAAATTTGAAAGTTTTGGGTACTAGGGTGCTATAGTTCACATGAGCAGAATGATATGAGGCATTAGCCCTTGAGTTGACACCTGTAATGTAGGCAACATGACAGCCCTTTTCTGCTAGGAAACAAAGTAAAGTTAGGAAGCACTGACAGCTAGCTAGCTAAGCGTTCATCAGTGACAATTAAGCTCATCCACGTATCATAGTATGCTATTTTTGTTATTATTTCGTTTAGTAGAGTAGCATGTGAATGTAACTAAAGAATGAATCTTTGCATAATTTTCTACTTTCTGGGTCTGGTGTGAATAATTTTAATATATGCTGTGGCTAAGTCAGAAATAAACAACAAAACATAGATGTTAAAAAAGGTGTTTTCATGGTGTGTGTGTGTGGGGGGGATGTATATGTGTGTGGAAGGGTGTGTGTGTGTGTGTGTGTGTGTGTGTGTGTGTGTGTGTGTGTGTGTGTGTGTGTGTGTGTGTGTGTTGTTTGTCACTTTAAAAAATTTTCTAAAAGAATATCTGACAGTTTGACCTTGTGAGGACATTTGGCTGGTCCCCACGAGGAAAAAAAAACAATCCTACAGCTTTTGTTTAAAACAACAAAAAGGCAAACTAAAAAAAATTAAACAATAAAAGAACCAAATCCTTCGGTTACTGAGGTTGAGGTTAGGGTTAGGTTTAGGTGTAGGCATAGCATTAATTCGCTGCATTAATAATCATGTCAATGGAAGGTCCTCATAAGTATATGTTTGTGTGTGTGTGTAACACCATAAAACAAGCCTTGAGTGTGAAGAAGTTTTTCGCCTCCCACAGGCTTATCCAAGAATACCTACAACACTTCTTTTCAAGAATTCTACATTCTTCACTACTGGATAATACAGTGTCTTGTTAATAAAAGAAGTTACAGCATTCGATATCCTTGTGTCATATATCTTAATTCCTCAACCCACCTGCAGTGTTTACCTGAAGCCATCGGAGGATGCTAATTTGACAGAACTAATTGCTATACAGCAGAAAATCTATAAATAGCCAGCGGGAAGGCTGACTGCACATGAGAGCGAGAACTCAACACGGTTTGTTTTGACAGGAATGTGACAGAGTTTAATGACAAGCCCACTGTTAACACTCACTATGAATATGTACATCACTGGATCAGAAACTCCTGATGATGGTTTTTACACAGCCTGTCCACTGCCTAGGATAAGATGCGAGAATCAAATATTATAACTTTGACAATAGCAGTACTTGGATAGCAAGATTCATATATCTAAACTGCACTTTAACATGTGTTCAAAAATAAGACATGACCAATAAGAAGAATAATTAAAGGAAGTCTGGCCAATATACAGATTTACACAGTTCACTTGGTAGCACTTTACTATAAGGTCCACAGTAATAATATATTAATACTTAACTAATGATTGTATAATGAAAAATGAATACATGCACTTGTCTTTAGAGCATCAAGAAGAAGAAGAACAAGCAGAAAGCCCATATGGGTTCTAGGTTTAAACCTTCAAGGCTAATTTGTTTGTTTGGTTGGTTGGTTGCGTCAGATGTAGGACATTTCTAGGAAAAAATAGAGCTAACAGATTATTTGACTGTATGCTTAGCTGATATTATACTTAATGCAGTTCAACCATTTACTATAAAAAAGAAGAAATAAAATAAAATATAAAAGGTTCTGTTCTGGCATAAGTATTGGGATTCCTTTGGAAGCAATAAAACTGATGAATTCCTCTATAAATACCAGAAAACTTTATGTTTCTAGGTGTAAGTGTGGTTACTGTACTTATTTGTGTCATAATGGCAATGTGTGTTGTAGACATGAGTGATGTAAAATGAATACATGCACTAATCCTTAATACATCAAGGAATAATGAAGCGTACACTAACAGCCAACTGAGTCATATATGAATAGCCATTAATAATGGCATTATTATTATTATTATTATTATTAGTAGTAGTAGTAGTAGTAGTAGTATAGAAAATAAAAAAAATAAAAAAAACCTAAGTGGAATAAATTGTAATACCTATGTTAAATGCTAAGTAAGAATGATGTGATTTTACAGTAAGAGCAAACTCTTTACTGAGATTTATGTGCTTTATAAATACAGTAGATTATTATTATTATTATTATTATTATTATTATTGTTGTTGTTAATAATAATAATAATAATAATAATAATAATAATAATAATAATAATTTAAACATGACTATAAAAAAATGAAACTAAATCAAAACATCTTTTTTACTAAGGCAGTGTTTCAGGACATCATAAATACAGATCTGTTGTCCTGCAGTGATCAAGCTGTAATTCATTTGCTGCGGTTTTAGTTCTTGTCTCATTTCTGCAAGCCCAAGGCTGCTGCAGAGAGCTCGACTGGTCAATACACACACGGCCTCCAGCTGTCCAACAGCCCTGCACATTGCACACTTACTGCTGGCGCACACACACACACACACACACACACACACACACACACACACACACACACACACAAACACAGCATCAATTATAGCAACTCACTCTTCAGTGCTATTGAACCAGTGCTGACAACAAGGCTACGAATTACAGCCTGCAGAAGGAGAGATTTCCACGTGCCATGCATTTAAAAGAAAAAGGACCAAAGTTCGAGTACATTCTTGAAACAAAACCAGTTTTGTAAATAATCTAAATTTTGAATAACTATTGTTATGATTAAATTATGAATGTTTTAAATTGTATAAATGTGCCACACATGTTGACAGATGTTTTAGCAATGCAATCATAAATGAAAGCACTTCTATTTACATTTTTCAGCATTTGGCAGACATTCTTATCAAAGGAGGCTCACAGAAGTGCTTTATATTCACCATCAAAAACACAGTACCAATAGGTCAGGGTCTAAGAACACCATCACAATAACAAGCCAAACTCTTGCTAGAGAGGAACGGGTATGAGTTCATACAGCAACAAAACCAGTGCAAATCAAGTTTTGCTTAATTAATTAATTAATTAATTAAACACTTGGTGAAGAGATCTCAGTCTCAGTCTTTGAAATTATAATATGCTTGTTTACTAATAAAGTTTATAATTTGTAGGAGAATTTTCTTTTCTAATATATTTGGATTTCTAAGTCTTAATCAAGTATAAAAATATGTAAAAAATCAATCTTAATCAAGTGTAAAAATATGTTCTCAAATGATATAATTGCATATAGTGATATTTCTAAATGAAAAGTATAATGGATTTGACATTACTAATTATCACTAGCTTTACACTCTGCTTTTTAAGTTTGCCACACATACACTAAAATATGCAGTATTACATTAAATATATTTAAATTCATTGGATAATATGTAAAAACTTTTATGAGCTTAATAATTCCTTACATAATTATATATAGGCCTATGTTAATTCACTTCTATAAATACATACATATTTTAAAGTGGAAATAAAGCATGTTTTTTTTCACACATTATCCCCTGAAGTGTGTCTCTGTATATGTGTTCTTTTCCTTTTTGACTTTCTGCTGCTGAAATGCACCGTATCAGACACTGTGATTTTTAATTCGAGACACAGAGGAGTAATTGAAACTTTCTCTGATGTTTTGCCGCTTGATTTGACACCGGCCTCTGCACATGGCACGAAATCGATAGCGCTGCCTGTCTGCAGCCTAACTGTGCGAACGCTCTCTCACTTCTCACACCACAACACACAGCCTAGGTTAAGTGATCTGCTTCTGATGCTGTGGGGACATACACACACATGCACTGGGAAAGAAACAATTATTTCTATTCTCAGTACATATGGGGCTTGTAAGCCTTGGTGTGTGTTTATCATATTTATATTGTTTTCAGTGTCCTGTCAGAAAATCTGCTTGACTCTGTTTTCTTGATCATTCTATCATCATTTGGTTACATTTTGTTTAAGTGCAGATACAGATTATGCTTTGATTAGATAACAGTACGACTGAGTGCATATTTTCATGCAAATATGAGTGTGTGTGTGTGAGTGTGTGTGTGCTGGGGGATGGTTCTGATGGCCAAAGTGTCTCTCTAGGGCATTGAGAAAGCATCATTAATAAGAACAGAGGCAATCTCCATCCTATAATGTCATGCACCACAAAGAAATGAGCTAAAAATTCAAAACCGAACCTCAACAGTGACCTCTGTCTTTATTCTGAGGGTGGCGGGTCACTGACAATCTGCCAGCCGACGCCACTCTGTTTCAGCTTGGGTAGATGTGACTCTGTATGTGTGTGTGTGTGTGTGATGTCCAGGGTGACCTTCTCTGTCAACCCTATTGTTATCTTGTCTTGCTATGTAGTATTAGCTATGACCCCTGCAGGTGAAGAAAATAATAGAAAGCTAATAATTAGAAATGTACCAATCTTGTGGTCAGTATCTTTAGCCTCAAATGTGAACAGATTTGACTTTTTAAAAATTACATTTACACAATGTTCCCCTCACTCCAGATATCTAGTAGTAGATGAGCCAAGACAATTAGTGTTTGCAATTTTCGTTTTGCACTTGGCTAATGTGGCTAACAAGTAATAAACATCAGTTTCAGGAAATCTTTTCTGTAACCATATACACAAGCCACATCCTGTTTGTAAATACTCACATAGACTTGCCAAAATGGGGTAGGTAAGTACAGTATATCACACACAGTGTGGCTTCCTGTACTCTGTATCCATATCCATATATATATATATATATATATAAGTATGTAAGCCAATTAAAAGACAGTATGTGCAAATTTTAAATAATTCAATTTTGAGACCTAAACACAATTAAAAATGTTTCCTGCCACTTTCCTGCACTTCAGGCACCAAAGGTCTGAGACATTGGTGTGGTAAGTCATTATCTAGCTGAGTGAGCCTGACTAGCTAGCCAGATATGAAATTCAGTATGAAATTTAAGATGTTACTTCGATGCGATTGCCTGTAGTATTAAATATAACTAAGTGCTGCAGCCTATAAGTAACACTCAAGACAACATGTAAGGGACATCATTGCTAGATATATAACTATGTAGTTAGAAACATGTAGGAATTAAGATAGTTAGATAGCTAGCTAATGAAGCTGCTGAACAAGCAGAGCAACAGCATTTGTCTAGCCAGATAATATGATCTTTCTCTATTCTCAAACATATTCTCAAGTAATTTCTCAAGTAGTCATTCCTCAGAAGATTTATTTACTCTTGCTTGAGTAATTTTCCTAGCTGAATGCTTTTACTCAAGTGAAAATCACTAAAATAGCAATATTTTTACTCAAGTCAGTGTATTTGTATGGTATTAGCTTGGTTGTTTGGGGTTGTGTTTACAGTAATGATGTTGTACAACACACTTTCTAGGCCACAGCCACCCAAAGTTTGATGGTGGAATTGTAGCAGAAAGCTGGCAGTTATGTGGATGATAATATAGTTAAAATTTCAGTGTGTAAAAATGACCCATACATATATAATAAACAACATATTGCTAAAAATTAGATTACATCGCTTATGTCAAGCATGAAGCATATTGTAGCCTTGCTGTGCCTTTGCATAACAGCTCTCATTTGCATACCCATGGCTGCATGTTATTCTAGTGCTTAATGTCTGTTTTATTAGCATAAGTGTTTGCTGTTAATAAAGAGAAATGTTACAAGTTGTCTGTGTTGTCATGTATGCATTTATGGAAAAGATTTTCAGGGAGACTAACATTACTTGCTTGTTCCATTAGCAATATTTCTGTAGTGCAAAATTCAGACACCAAACGTGTATTGGCTTATCTACTGCACTTGAAATAAGTGAGGATTGTGACCTGTTTCTCTGAGAATGAAGCAAGAGGTTATTCTAGCAGCTTGGCTTGGCTCAGTAGTAGTAATCATAATGTGAGGCACACTGCTTTCATATGCTGCCTGTTTTGAGATGCTGTTCCAATGACTTCATCCCATAATCACAGTAAAGTGCTTCTTCCTGAGCGGCTCTACAGAGCGCTAGCATGGGGATAAAGGTTGATGCAGGGACGTGAATTGTGCAGGAGATGCTTGATCTCGTAGCCCAGATCCCTCGGATTTAATGCACTTAGGCAAATAGAGGGGCGCAGAGCCATTTGGAGAAGTAGAGAGAGATTACACGAGCTGGTGATTTAGAGGCGGCCTGTCAGAAAGCCATGAGGCTGCCGTCGCCTCACTGGAGATGAAAATGGCTCCCATAATGGCAGAGGCGACGACTGTGCTGCACTGGACGGATGGACCATTATTGCGTGTCAACACAGAGAAGAAAAAAGAGCCCAAACCATGAGGAGGTGCAATTAGTGAGTGTAGGTAGGAGGGTGGGGGTATGTTGGGGGAGTGAGGAGGGTGGGAGGACATGGAGGGTGAAGGGGGAACTGGTGGATTGGAATGAGACAGGCCAAAAGATTGGTGAAAGGTCTGCTAACGATGAAATTTATGAGTAATTCCACCAAAGACCTCCAGCACAATGGAGAAAGGGGTCATAATGAATTCTGTGCAAATGTTAGGAGCAGTGAGGTAGAGGACAGTGTAGGGGTCAGTGCTGTTAGACACTCTTGTCCTGACTAACAATAGAGGGGTCAAGGGTGTTCATGTTAGCCTTAAGCTATGTTATCACACATGCTTTGCATAGTTACGCACATTAAAACTGCAACACATATTTGTTTCTACTATATCAAAACGTGGCCTGTATGAAAACCAGTCATGGTCATGTATGACACACAACAAGAAAACACAAACCACTGTGTATAATTATATTTTTGTTTAATCCAGTATAAACCTATCAGTCGCCATGCACTGAAGTACTATTATATAATTATATTATAAATTTTATTATATGTTTTAATGTAAATCATTCTCAAAGGTAGATATAAAATCTGAAAATTTACTGCAAGTAAAAGCAATATAATTAATATACATGCACATGTCAATATTGAGATCCGTCCAGGCGAAACTCTGCTCTTTTATATTTGCAAATCGCTAAGAAATAAAAGCCTCATAAACATCACTCCTATCCTCCGCTAGGTTTTGAGTAATAAAGGTAATCCGTGGGCGGCTGAACGCACCTCGAGCCTGCTGGCTCTCGTTAACACACGCGGCTGCTTTGTACAAATGAGCCATGGCAATTAGTGCTGGATTAATTGGTGTCTTTATCTCATTAGGGCCAATCAGATGCTAGTATGATGAGGTTTGCTAGCCTCGGCGTTTGTTTAAGTGGATTGCTATAATTGCTGTCATTATTACGGGCTCTTTAGCGAGACATGCTGAGAGCCATGCTGTGTGTGACTCGTCGAGCCCAGCAGTGTGTGGATCACCCTGCAAAACACTCCTCCATGTGGTGTTATGGAGCCCTGGTCATTAGCCCCTAACATAAACCCATTACCGCACCCCTGTACTCGGAGCAACCCGGCCTTTTGTGTTCACACCTAATTACTGACCCACCTAACCTCACACAAAGTTTTACAAGGCCCATTTCAGTGGATCTGGCAACTGGGAGAGACACTGCCCAGCATGTGATGTGATCTTTATGAAGCCCAAGGGTGTGTTTTGTCAGTGTTGACAAAGGAAAGACCTTAAGCCTGACACACACAGTCTTTCTAAAGCCTCTTTATAACTGAGCAATTGATGGTTAGTGAGCTCAAGAAAACACAGACAATGGCAGAGGAAAATGGTGATGAAAAACATGAACTGACCTCCTGTCGACTCATTATATACAATACTCTGACCTTGCAAACACATAAAACTGTAATGATAACCTACTTTGGCTATTTTGGATCTAACAGACCAAGACCAATTTACACTCATGAGGAAGCTCTTTTTTATGACAGCGTTTAAAGATCTTTGCATATCATCTCTGGGAGAAGGGGAGGAATAAAGCAGCAGTATGAATTGCAGTGGAAACACTAAAGCCATTGATCCTGCAGTGGACAAACTTTATACAGGCTTGTAAGTCCTCTAAGGGGACCAATCAACTTTTATGTGCCTCATAACTGTTTCACCCCTCTTAAGCGTTAACAGCCAGAGCCAGGCTGAGTGGCAGTGAACTCGGAGCTAGTGAGACAGGCCCATCTTCACTATATTTGTAATAATAATCATTGAATAATAATGCAAATCTCTAAAAACAGATGTTTTTGATACTTTCAGAATTTGACCGATTTACAGTATCAATACTACAGAACTCAACAAATATGTTTATCCTAAAAGAAAATCACACCAACAATGTCCATCATAGCCCAGGATTCTTCTACAAACACCAACATTTATCCTTACATAATGATATTCATCATCATACACCAACTTTCACCAACACACAATAATCACCATCAATCGTACACAAATATTCTACATCAAACACTGACCTTTCCCATTAAACACCAATATACTAAAATAAACCCAACATTATTCATCAAATATACACCACTAAACACTGACTTTCTCTATTAAACACTACCATTCACCATCAAACACTGAGACCCTCCATAAAACATCAACATTCGCCAACACACAACACATCACACACCAGCATTCACCACCAAACATCATCAAACACCAACAGTGTCTATCAAACGCTAACATTCTCCATGACACAATAACATTCTCCACCACGCACCAACATTCACCACCAAACATCATCAAACA
>CM040976.1:17079117-17105268 GCA_022985145.1 Pangasius djambal
TTCTCCATGACACAATAACATTCTCCACCACGCACCAACATTCACCACCAAACATCAT
This sequence comes from Pangasius djambal, assembly GCA_022985145.1. Taxonomy (NCBI): domain Eukaryota; kingdom Metazoa; phylum Chordata; class Actinopteri; order Siluriformes; family Pangasiidae; genus Pangasius; species Pangasius djambal. The sequence goes on from CM040976.1 coordinate 17,079,176, forward strand.
CAAACACCAACACTGTCCATCAAACTCTAACGTTCTCCATGACACAATAACATTCTCCACCACGCACCAACATTCACCACCAAACATCATCAAACACCAACACTGTCCATCAAACTCTAACGTTCTCCATGACACAATAACATTCTCCACCACGCACCAACATTCACCACCAAACATCATCAAACACCAACACTGTCCATCAAACGCTAACATTCTCCATGACACAATAACATTCTCCACCACGCACCAACATTCACCACCAAACATCATCAAACACCAACACTGTCCATCAAACGCTAACGTTCTCCACCACATACCAGCATTGACCATCAAACACTAACATTCTCCACCCCACATTAACATTCATCCTCAAACACCACCACATTCACATTCACCACCAAACATCATCAAATACCAACACTGACTATCAAACACTAACATTCTCTACCACACACCAAATTCACCAACAAACACTAACATTCTCCAACACACACAAACATTCAGTGCTACACACTAACATTCAAGTCAAGTGGCTTTACTGTCATTTCAACCACATACAGCTAGTTAGTACACAGTGAAACGAAACAACGTTCCTCCAGGACCAAGGTGCTACATAAAACAAAACACAGAGCTACAGTAGACATTACATATATTTACATAAAGTGCACAGTGCAAACATGTGCAGACGGCGCAAGACAGTGCAATCTATCAAACTATCAAAACAAGCACGGTGAGTTACAGTGCAGCACCGACTAGTACACAGTACTAATAAAAAAAAGTGACTCTTATGACAGCAGTGCAAAAGATTGACAAAATAAGTTGCTGAATGTAAACTTAGCAGCCAGGTGGAGATATATAATACATATCGGGGTATGTAATAAATATTTATAGCAGCAGAAATTGAATGCAGGTGTGTGCAAATATTGCAAAGAGGAGTGATGCACAGTTGAGTGTGTGTGTGTTTTCAGTCCAGTCCAGTTCACCATCAAACACCAACAGTCACCATCAAACACTGATGTTCTCCAACACATACCAACTTTTTCCATCAAGTATCATTTTACTGTTGACAGAGTGCTTTTGTAATGTTCAGTAAATAAACCTTGCACAAATAAACAAAACCAGAGTAATTTGGTTTGTAAATTTGAAACTACCAAACACACACACACACACACACACACACACACACACACAGATTTGACACACCAACACAACATTTGAGTTTGTTATGCTGTGGGCTTCACAAAATAAAGAAGGGAGCTGTATAAGTGCAAGTCTGCTGAAAAGAAGCTGTCTTTTCTGCTATTTCCCTCACAGCACCTGTCAAGGATCACTGCAACTGGCAGTGCATGATTTAGCACTAGAACAACAGAGGCTTTCAAAAAACAGTACAATATGCACATTCACCATGCTCAATGGCAGCTCCAAGCTTTCCTGGGCTGATCATAGTGCAGTTTTGATTATTCCATACTGTAACCATAAAGCCTCTTTCTCCCCTTTAATAAAGAATCAACTGCATGACTGGTGAATATGGGACAACAACAAAAGTAAGGGAATTATGAGCATGGGAATCGAATGGAGTTTTTGTTATTATTTTTGAGTTTGGTGAAATGACAAAACATGCATTATTCAAGAGGGGCTTCTCAGGGGGAACACTCATCTCCAAGTGGATGCAATAACTGATAAGTGTGCATCATTGTTCTCTCAGCTCCATTAAAACGGCAGCTTTTGTCTCACAAAGAAAAACACACAGGCAAATACACACTCAAGCAGAAATATTCATGCCAATGGCTAGCAAAAGCATCACTGCTTCAAAAAACAATAGAAGGAGAAATTGAGAGAAAGTCCATAAAGAAATGCAGTGTGGTGGAGAATGCCAAAAAAATCCTGGCTTTGCTCTCTTACATCTTTGAAGTAATCTCTCTCTCTCTCTCACACACACACACACACACACACACACACACACACACACAGTTTCATCAGCTAGGCATGCCTTTATCTTTGCCCTCTCCTCCCTCTGTTTACGGCATGGATGGCCCCTCTCTCGTTCTCTCATCCCTCACCTCTCCTCTCCTCGCCTATCCTCTCCTCTCATTTGTTAGCAAGGCTTTGATTTCTGAGAACACTCAATGGATCATCCTTTCTCCAGCTAAACCCTGCCTCATACAAGCATCACCAGTTTATACTGTATTCTGTTCATATACACCATTTATCTATTATTTATGACTAACCACTACTGTCATGTGCTGCTAGAATACACACTATCAGGCTAGCTCTCCTTCTCCCATCCTCATGCCACAGTTTATCACTAGTGCTGTGCACCCTGTACTTTCTATCTAAAAGTCTCGATGCACTTTAATGAAAACAATGTCAGGTTCATTGTGTAAAGAACTATTAAATAAATACATTTTACTTTACAGCAGATGATGAAATAAGAGCAGATCATATCTCTCCTTAGATATATTTCCTCTTTGCTACCCCCGCCCCCCCACTCACCCACCACCCCCTTTGGAAGTGTGTAAAGGCTCCTCTGACCCTCAGGCAGCCCATCAGTCCACACATATGAATCATGGAAATGCCAACTGCAAAGGTCACCACGGCAACAGGGCACAGATGCCACGGCAACCAGGCCTAGACACCAGTCCACTAGAAAACAAAAATCAGTGACTACAAACACACCGAATCATATTGATTCGCTAAAGGTCAGACTAAATGCAACTGAACTACATATATTTTGTTGATATGCCTATCCACAGCAAAAAAAATAAATAAAATACTGAACTGAAACAGACTGAAGATAACACATACTGTTATTCTGCAGTGATTTGGATTCTTTTCAAGCTAAACATTGTTCATGTACGTCATGATGTTTAAAATGATGTTTTGTAATGGATTGCACAAATGCTTTATAGTATAACAGCACTGGTACATTTCACTGTTTGTGTCACTCTGCATGTCTGTGTTCCCTGCAAAAAAATCGAGTTCTAGCAGTAGTTCATTACATTGAAACTGTTACTACACTTACCGAGGGCTGTCAGTCAGTCTGTGTATTACATGGCAACATGCAACACTCTATCCAGCTGCGACTTCATTGGGAACTTTCACTGATGGAGCAAAAATAAACAAAATATTCGGCCATATTGTGTCTGAAATGTTAGTTCCTCTGTATTAATTTCTTGTTTATAGAACTGTTGTATAAAGCGATTTCACACTCACAATCATGCTGTTGCGAAGATCGGCACGATCTTGATTACCTGCGGCCTCATGTCTATGGCTAAATCACAGCCGTGCCGATATTCGGTACAACAGCACTCTTGCTCTTGAGCTTGCTCTTATTGCTTAAATAGAAGGCAAGTAAGATGCAGAATAATGACATCACAGCCTCTTTTAAGTGTTTCTGAGTTGAGATTCTTAATCATTGTGACTTTACTCCATTAGCTTCTACAGAAAGGTCAAGAAGGGGCAATACATTATTATATCTAAATTATGGCATGAAATCTAAGCTTTATCTCGTTCCATGCTTCTGCAAAGACCCAGTAAATATTTTTAATAATGTGTTTCACTACCCAATCCCTTTAGAGGTTAGTGAGATGGTTACCTCAGTTTTTACTTGTTTATACCACTGAAACGCTTTAAGGGCTCTCTTTTTCATGCCAGTGCAAGCCAAGTTCGCCAACATACTGTTATTTGGTTGCCAATTATGGCTTAGCAGATGCAGGAATAGTTTTTCTAACCTCAAGCACAGTGTTATAAGTCCTGTTTTATTTCTTGCTCACAATTTGCTCACAATTTATGTAAACCCACTTAAAAACAAATAGGCTAATTCAAATACGAACTAAATACAACAGTCATTATTTTATCCTAAACAAAAAGAACTAACAACTAAGTTGTGGCAACAAAAGGAAAATTCAGGCTAAAGGTTTTTATGGACAAGCATTTAAAACAACTCTAGATGTAATATGAAGTGAAGTGAAGTGACTTGTGGCCAAGCATGGTAACCCATACTCGGAATTTGTGCTCTGCATTTAACCCATCCAAGTGCACACACACACACAGTAGTGAACACACACCCGGAGCAGTGGGCAGCCATTTTAGCTGCACCGCCCAGGGAGCAGTTGGGGGATCGGTGCCTTGCTCAAGGGTCTCGCCTCAGTCGTGGTATTGAGGGAGGAGGAGAGCGCTGGTCACTCCCCCCACCTACAATCCCTGCCTGCCTGAGACTCGAACCCACGACCTTCAGGTTCGACCTTTGGGTTATAAGTCCGACTCTCAAACCATTAGGCCACAACTGCCCCAACTGTAAGTTAACCCCCCTGCACCCATTGACAAACTACATAATATGTAGTTGATAAAATACATAATAATGGAAAGTAGGGATACTAAGCAGATTGTCTAGATAAATCTCTCAGTTTTTAGTTCAGCTAGCTTTAATTCTCCACATGTAACAATTGAATTAAAAATGGATATGATAGTGATCGTGTTGCACAATGAAACTCAAATTTCATCCTATTAAACAACACATTTACTTGTTTGTGATCAGACAAACTTAGTAGTCTAAGTGTTTGGCATTTGGCATTTATTGTGTTCTGGAAACAAACTATTAAAATATAGCACATATATATTGTTTTAATTGCAGATCTAGACCGCACAGTTAAGAATGACTATTGAATAATGAATGTTGTATGTGGGAACTTGGCACTTTCTCTTTAATGCCATCTGTTAGCCTGGTATCTGTATATTTAAAGTAATCACTTGCATGTTTTTTAAATGATGGTGGATTTTGGATTGTTAAAATATTTTTTGCACATGTTCTGTCAGCCAGCTGGTTATTTCCACAAAAGAAATCAATATAAAAATTTGCTAAATCAGAGGGATTAATCCTTCAGTGGCCAGTTCTACATCCGAGCAGGCCCTCACATGTCAGATAAGTTTATTAACTATGTTCAAGGTTCTGAACAGATCCTGAAGTAAGATTGTGAAAGTAAGGCTTTGACTGGGAACTTACTTAACTCCTAGTTGGGAGCTTGTGGCAAACAAATCATGTAAAGAGTTGGCGAAAAATCACGTAAAGAATTGGTGCATTTTTAAAGATGATGAAAGCCATCAACAATATGTTAATATTTGTTTCAGTTAGATGTGTTTTTTTTTATAAATAAAATATGGAGAAGTGCCAGGAATCATAATAAACCCTATGAGCAGAGAGGCAGAAAGTGCAAAGTTCAGAGAACGGTCAGGCAGAGATTTGCCTGTAAGCAACAGAAACTTCTAGATCGCGACGACACAAGTTAAAGTCTTTCAAACTCGATCTGCGACAGCTTGCGCGCTGGAGTGAAAGGTACGGCACACTTCACCATCTATGAGTGTCTTCCCAACAGATGGATCAAAGATGTGCATTGCACTGAAAATCTGGAGATCTTAATAATTCAGCAACTTCTTGTCTGACATCGAGTGTAGTTCAGCTCTCTCTCAAACCGGGCACATATGGAAAGACAGACGTTCCTCGCCCAGAAAAACGCGAATCTAACAGGAGAAGTCCCAAAAGAGATGAGAGAAAAAGCGAGAAAGGTACGGATGGACAGAATGCTACTCAACCCCCCTGAGGCCTTGCAAGACTTCTCCCTTAGTGTTTGTATGCATGTGTGTATGTGCGTTAGCGTGTGTGAAGTGTGTGTAAGTGTGCAGATGTGAACAGCTTGATACAGTGCACCACATGCTGCAGGGAAAAAGTCCTCCTGTTCACAACGTTAATTTGTGCTGAAATTAGCGACCAGCCTGAAGTCTGCCATTCTGCAAATGATTGATTAAACTTACCAACTTTATTAAGAAAACTTACTTTATGGGAATATATTGAACAGGTTTTTACCACAAATAAATTTGTATCCCATGTATTCTGCATTTTCTATTAAACATAAAACATAAATGTCATCAATAAAGTCTTTAATTACCGACGTGAACCTTATTGAACCTCATTAAAACTGTTAATTTGATCTGTTGTTGGTATGCAGGGCTGTGCTGAAAATCAGACAATGGTCTCAGAAGGGCTTCACTGCTTAATGAGAAAATAAATGGAAATTAAGTAGGGCTGTCAAAATTAATGCGTTAATAACACATTAACACCATATATTTTTAGGCCACAATTTTTTCACATTTAGAAGCACTTTTGAACCACTGAAGTATTTGTAGTGTAATGATTGAATGATGGAGAAAGCTACAACTGGTTTATTAAGTAAAGACTACCAGACATTGATGGGCAACCATAATTACCTTGGGGTTATTGCACATTATGTTGATGAAAATTGGAATTGTGTTCACATCCTCTTACCATAATAACAGAAGAGGCGCAATGCCAAAGTGTGCGCAGAGCATTTTATGGATGTAGCAAAGCAGTGGGACAGTGAAAAAATGCACTTCACATATAGTTCAAGGATATGATTGCAGCTGCCTTCTAAATACCTGCCCTATATCGTGCACAGTCCCCTTTTTCAAACACAATTCACCAAATGCTGCAAAACTAGTACAGCAGCAAGGTTTAAAAGTTTTTTTTTTTTTTTAATTTGCACCGGTAATTTTTTTACGCCACATAATAAAATTGACTTTTAAATAGTTTGACACATAATTAATAACTTATGCTAATTCATTACGTTTCAGTCTGTGTGCACTTCCTTAGCAGGGCTGTGTGCACCATCTTTCTGGCTGCCAGAAACCCTTCTAGAGCACTCGGCATGAATCTTTGAAACCCTCTCAAACCTGATGGCTATACAGTCTTATTGAACATGTACAACAACAGCTGCACATAAAACATGAAAGTTTGATGGAAGCTGGTGAGGTTTTTCATTTTATGCTGCTTCTGCAGATTTGAGTATGCCTCTTCCCCAGTATGCTCAATCCTTTTGACACAAAAGACACAAAAATAGATTTTCGTGGGTGATATTGTGCTTTAATGCAATCTACCTGGTTTTAGGCCATCAGCCAATTGTCAGACTTGATGTCAATGTCCAGCACTTGTAGATGGAGTCAGAAATAAGGCAATCTAATGACATGCAATAACAGCTATACTGTATATCATTGATTCATTCTTCCTGTGCTGGTAAGAGGATTTTCTAATCAAGAGATTTCGTATGCCACCTGTACAGAATAGAGGGAATCCAGAAAGCCTGGTGAGTTAAAGTATTATTCTGCATTACCAATTTAATTCAGTTCAATTCAATTTTATTTGTATAGCACTTTTAACAATGGACATTGTCACAAAGAAGCTTTACAGAAATATATAAATTCAAGATACAAATTTTAAGTGTATGAATTTATCCCTAATGAGCAAGCCAGAGGTGATGGTGGCAAGGAAAAACTCCCTGAGATGATAGAAGGAAGAAACCTCTAGAGGAATAAGACTCAAAAAGGAACCCATCCTCATCTGGGCGACACTGGATAGTGCGAATATAAATAATTCCCTTCTAAACTGTATACTATATGGTCAGAAAGTGCAATTGTGTAACCATGAAAATTCATTATAGTTTTCAGGTGAAGTCTACTTTGTAGAAGTTATCGACTGTTCACTGATGGAGCCTTGAGTGCAAAACTGTTCGTGGGAATTGCAGTCCTAAAGCTATCATAGCAATTGTAGTCCTAAGCCATTGTAGCAAAACTGTTCATATCAACTGAAGTCCAAAGCCATCTCCAAACCAACTCCATTAGCAGTTCGCCACAGCACTCTATGCCCGTGAGCCCTCCAGATCTGCTCCTTTACCTAAGAAAAAAACATTCACAAAAGGCTTGACTAAACAAATATGTTTTCAGCCTAGACTTAAACACTGAGACTGTGTCTGAGCCCCGAACACTAATTAGAAGGCTGTTCCATAACTGTGGGGCTTTGAAGGAGAAAGTTCTGCCCCCTGCTGTAGCCTTCACTATTCGAGGTACCAACAAGTAGCCTGCACCTTTTGATCAAAGTAGGTGTGGCAGATCATAAAAGACCCAAAGTTCGCTCAAGTACTGTGGCGCAAGGCTTGCTTTATAGTTAATAGTAATATTTTATAATCATTGCGAAATTTGATTGGGAGCGATTATTCTGAGTCCTGCTAAACAGGTATCAGCTGGTTTAAGAATATTGTGACTTCCCTCATCCAGTGTACAGTCATTGTAACTTAAAATCCTGAAGTTTTAAAGCAGACAACTGTTATCAGTTCATGGTTTGCTACAATTAAGGTGACGTGAAGGCACTGATGTACACCACAGACAAATGACTTGTTTTCTGTGTTGATTTGAAAGAATCCTATTTTCCTCCAGGGTGTAACAGCAGCTGAGCTAATGGACTGCAGGGTCTATGTGATGTGACCTGATGACACATAGTCATGAGCATACTGAAGCTCAGCGATCTTCTCACACCAGAACTTCCCAGACCAGCACTTGCTTGTAGTCATTAGCCTTCTAATATCAAAGATGTACCCATTTCAAAGTTTCCAGTCAACACTGATTCCTCAATCTTGTGCCTTTCCCTGTTGTAGAAACGGAAATTGTGAAAAAGTACAAGTGCCTACACATAATCCTGTATAAGGAATAGGTCAGACTGAAAGAAAAAGGAAGATTTTTCTTTCATGCTGAGTTCATGAAATCCATATGAACCTTGGAAGTGCAAGCCAATAGAAAATAAGAGGGCAGACTGTGGTGTCTTAAAAAACAAAACGGAGGAGCTGCTAATTATTATGTAGCCTTCGCACCACTAGTTTCTTAATGTTGCTCAAAATCAAATGAACTTGCTGGCTATTATTAGATGTTTACTGAACAACAACATTTTCTCCACATCGCACCTGATTTTTATTCCAGCACAAAGAAAATACTGAAGCTCAAGTCCTCTGTTTGACTTCAAGTCCTAAAAAAATCAAGTCATTACATGACACACAAGTGCATGAATTAAGATCTTTTGTACATTTAAGAAAACACCGAGCCAAAGCTTGTAAATCTACCAAATATCAGTTTAAATAAATATCAGACAATATGATACAATACAATTCAAATATCTATAAATAACACATTATTTAAAAAAAAAATCATTGATACAATTTAAAAGCCCTTGACAAAAAGGATTACTGATTCCTTTTGGTGTGACTCAGTGGTTGTATAAATTGCCTATTGTTCCATAGGGAGTAGTAACAATTCAACTGTAGAGGTAAAATATGTGGAGAAATACACTATGAGCATTCCTTAACACTAACCGGTACATTTAACAGTGGCTGCTGTCTAGGAATCACTTTGTCTGCAGATACGGAAGTGTTGTACTTACTTATACTTAATTCGATGCTACTCAAAACAACCTGGGACTCACCGGATCTCACGTGGGTCTGTAGGGTCTGATTTCTGACCTCCAAATATGTTATAACCCAAAATTCCAGTATGGAACATTTGATGTTTAATAACCTTTCAGTAAATCTTGGTGTTTATGGAAGTCACACTGTGTTTCTGGATTGATGTGCCAACCTCCTGAGAAAGACTTTTTTTTGTTGTTTAAAAAAATCCACTGGTTCACAGGAGTGCTTTCCCTTTACATTTGAGATCCACATTTCTAGAGACATGTTGTCTAATCTGGAGGATTTGATGCTTTACTGCAACTTTCACTTCCAAAGGGTGCCTATTCATTGAGATGGTAGGTCTGGCATGGCTTCAACACCTTTTGGAGCTCTGTCATTTGTCTAATAGAGAAATTGGCTGCAGTGTGCTCACATTGCTCTAATATCAGTCCTTGATGAGTTCTGTCATCTGCTGATTTTATGGGTGCAATAATGTAGTCCCTGAGGTCACAGAGACAGGGTATACTGCATCATGGGAGTTTGGCATATCTTGGCAGCCTGCGTTTACCTCTTTTCTTTGTTCTTTTTTCAGCCACAATTTTGCGTGAGATACAGGATTCAAAAGTAAATCCTGGACTTTGTTTAGTAAAGATCACATTGACACTTAAATGCCCCTGAAAAAGGCTTACCTTTTATTTATTTATTTATTTATTTATTTATTTATTTGTTTGTTTATTTATTCTTTTATTTATTTTTTAATTTAATGGCAAGACTCTGTTCTTTTTTTCTAAGTTGCCAGCATTTGTTTATACAATGCCATAAGACACTAGTTTTTCTATACAGGTTGAAACAGGTTTTGAAACATGGTGTTTGTTTATGTTTGTTTTCCATTATTGCATATACTGTAAGTCAGCATGATTTTGAAATGACTCATAATTTTTTTAATAAAGTTAGGTCTGGTCCACTAATTTGATTGGACGAGTGGCGTTCCAAGAATGCTGATACATATATATTGTAGTACTGAATATCAGCAGGGCTGTGATTACCTGCAGCCTTGTACCTACAGCTGAATCACATCCATGTTGATATTCAGTACAACAGCACTCTTGCTCGTGCGTTATTGTTTAATTAATGCTTGATCCAGTGTTTGAAGTAATACTTGTCATTACTGCTAGATATCGTGGTTTGTGATTAAAGTGTAGAGAAGGGAATGAAGAGTGTTATTGGGGTTAATGGGGTTAATGCCTTGGAGTGTATCAGTGAGTTTGGAAATAATTTTTTGGTGTAATTTGTCTTATGCTGGTTTGAAATAAAGTGGTGTGCTGATGCTCCAGAATTTCTGGTGTGCCTAGTTGGAGAGATGTATTTTTAAGTGTCTATTTTGACCCCAAGAAGGAATGTCCTGACAGGTACAGTTTCCTGTCCAGAAGACATTACTGAGTAGGCAATTTTTAGGGCACTTTTTCTAGCCTTCTTTCCTGCTCAGCTGAGCAGTGCAGTCTTAAAATAGGGCTGCTCTCACAGAGGTCTGTGAAACATGCCATTCAGTCCCAGCTGCCAATGACCACCACTTCACCATTGCCACCAGATTTGTAGTAAATAGTTCCACTTAACAAAATGAGACTGCAACAAAATGAAGTTATAGAATGGCAGTTGGGGTTCAAACTTCCTAGCAACACTACCATGAGAGATGGTTTCAATGGAAATGAGAGCTCTATGTGACAGTGCCTCCTCTCTGCAGGAACAAAGATTGTCAGAAATGCGCCTTAACACGCCTTAAATGCGCCTTAACACGCCTTAAATGCGCCTTAACATCTTTTGAGATTTTCCCACAAGGAAGCAGATAAGTGGAGAATCAGAACAGATGTTTAACTCTGAGATTTTATATCAAGTTAGCAAGGTGTTGCAAAACAAACTGTTAGTCTGAGGCAGTTGAAACTCTGTGCTTAAGGTCCTATACTAGCAACTGATTTGAGTTCAAATCCCAGACAGCTCTAGCTGGACCCATGAGCCAGACCTTTAAAGAAGCAATCTGTAATTTTTAGAGCACATAGCTGGCTGAAAGGCAAATTTCAGTTGCAATAAAAACACTGACAGGCCATCCCCTTTCCTCTGACCAACCCCACACCCTCTATTGAAAATATATTTATAGGCATCATGAGTGACCTTTAAGGGAAAGGGGGAAGCTGAGCAGCTCTGCTTCAGCTGAGGAGAAGCTGATTTGCAGGCTGAAAAAGTGATACACAAGTGAACAAAAGAGTGATAGTAAGAAACGAGATGCATTCGCTTCATGGCAATATTACAGTTTTTGAAACTTTCTTTGAAACCATACATAATATAACATGCTGGTTTGTGTAAAGTTCGGCTTACTGGCATGCAGGAACGTGGGTTGGCTATTATTGGTGTTCGGAGAAATCAACTTGTGAACAGCTCTGCTTTTAATAAGCCTTGCAGTCACTGCATATATGCTGCTCTGCTAACATCTCACACTCTCACAGTGTTACACATACAAACTCCCAAAGCAAGACACTTAACTCACGATGCTTCCACTCTACACCGCATATAGTACCTGGTCGCTATAGCAGATTAAATAATAACAAAACACCTTTTTTTTTTTACCATTTATAACAAAAAAATTATAAAACGTTATGAATAATTATATGAATAATAACATAAATCATAACATAGATAAGTTTTGTGCTTAACATAGGTAAACAAAATTCAATATAGATAAAAAAAACTGCCAAATTAATAAATGTAGTGTAAATGTGATCGAGAGGCAATGAATTGGCAAGGACAGGCTTAATCTGGTTACACTGTACAATTTTTGCCCCAATTTTGCTCTCACAGACAAAAATCACACCCTGTAAAGAATTCTTCATTTTTTATGAGTTGATATCATTGGTCTTAAAACACATAATGTGATGTGTTCACTGGCAGCCAATTCAGTGCTATTGTACCCCAAAGACAACTGACAGCAAAGATCTAGTAGTGTCCAATTTTTTTTTTTATTAAAATCTCAGAGTTTGACTTCAGCTATGACGCTCATCTAAAAGCCACCAGAACGGAAGACAGCATAGGATTATGTGACAGCAACAAATAATGGCACTAGTGAAACATAAACAAAAACCTGTGGGATTTAAAAGAAGAGCAGTTTGTCGAATTGTGGCAGTAGAGAAAATGTCTCTGCTACCACGTGTGCTAATGGACAGAAAAAAAATCCTTATTAAATCACGCGCACTTTCAAGAATGGGTATTCCATGTTGTACTTTTTTACCCAGTGGTAAAAACTCATAATTTTTGCCTTTTTTTGGATTATCTCTAAGCATAACATTGCTACATACTATACTATTATATTTCAGCACGAGTCTGACATCTATCATTAGAGAATATTCATCATATAATCTGACATGGAGAACATGTTATCACACAGTCTGTTATAGAATCCAGCCACGATTTAATTGGGATCATCTCATAATAATCTTAAAAGTCCGCTGTAATCGCACAGTCTAAAACCAGCTTTACACACAGAACAAGACACATATTCTCGTTCAGTACCAGGGCTAGCCAGCAGCAGTAGGCTTCAGCTAGATAACGGATGGCAAACAAGTTTGCAACCAGCCACTACTCTGAAATAGTACACTAGGCACATCCCATTCACCCTGTGGGGAGCCAATGACACACACATACACACACACACACACAGACACAGACACACACACACACAATCAAATGTTCAGGATGAGCTAGTTAGGTAGGCTGCATCCTCTGTCTCTCAATCTCTGGCTCTCGCTGCCAGTCTTATGGCCTAGCCTCAGGCACACATAGTTGTTAGTGTCTAACAGCGGAGATGGTGGTGTGAGAGCAAGGCAGGGTCTCATTACCTCCACCATATACACACACACACACACACACACACACTATTCGCCTGTAGTACAGGGCATGTGTATGTGTGTGGTAGCTGGATCCTGATGTGTTGTGATGTTAGGAGAATAATGAGGCTCCATGGTGTGAGACTCAACATGTTCGTAGGAGTGATGGTTCAGGAGGGGAACAGCAGTAGCAGCATCCAGCTAGCGAGGAGGAAGGTCAGAGAGTAAAATCTACTGTGCCCCTACTATCCTTCGTTTCCATAACACTATTTTTGGCACTCTATCTTTCTCTTTCACTCATTCTTACCCCCATCAGGGCCATATTTAGTATTCACTTAGTCAACAGAGTAAACATATAGTTTTGTCTTCAGTCTCCTCATCTTTTCTGAAACTTTTTGTTTAATGAAATTGTTCATTCATTTTGTAGTTCTGCAGTAAATACTTCAGACCGTAGCTATTTTTTAAGCATAAAAGCATAAAAATCTACACACAGGCCCTGATGCTCGCCTAACTCGCAAGATCAGGCAACAGTCTACTGTGTGAGCAGCCACTGTTGAGTAGCTTAATATTATTGACTAGTCAACGCACTGAGGCTGTAAAGAGCAGACGAATGCACGCACACACACACACACACACACACACACACATCCTTCTCCACATCTCCACGCCAACGCCTCCCTGACTGACAGGTGCATTTGATAAGACATGAGTTTTCCATTACTGTGTCTGGGCTGATGGCTATGAGTGCATACACGTGTAGAGCTAATACAGAGCCGTGTCTGCATCGCTCATGCCTCGCACTGCTGCACCGCAATACCCGCTGATTGCACAGGCGCACAGAATTTCCCACCCCGTCCCGACTCATGACCTTCTGTCACACACAGACACACACATTGCACAAGGCATTGGGCATTCAGGAATCTCAGAGCGTGTGTGGCTGCTGATATATGCAGGGGTCGGGTGGTGGGGTGGTGGTGACTAGATTTGGAAGACTTCGTTCTGCCTTCTGAATAATTCAGACATGACACTCCACATCTGATGTCAGATTAAACAATTTCTGTGAAGACGCCGACTGTAAATAAGATCTGGACCAGGTGACAGCATTATTTTCGATGGGCAGGAGATGAAGGTGATCATATAACCTGCTAGTTGGGCTCTTGTAAAATGAATATTGGGAATGCCCAAGATCGGGTGGGTGATATGGTCATCTAAAAAAATGAACAGTGGATGGAACAGTGAACCGAAATGCTGATGGTCATCATATCTTTGACACATAGGAGATTATGTCTGAGAGAGGCAATGAACAAGATGGGGCAAAAGCACCAGTGTGTACAACAGAGTCTACTATTAAAAATATACCATGGGCACTGAATAATATGAAAAAGCACATATGGTTAGATTTTTATATAACTAATTATCTAGTCCCTCATGCATCTCAATATGATACTATCATTGTCTCATTGTTCCAGTTCCTTGGTCTTATATATCATTCTTTATTTGCATAACTAAAGTTATTAGTCTAATTACAATGTCAATGTATGAATATAGCATAAGCCATTATTGATGTCACATAAATGGTAAAATCATAGTATCAGGAGTATTGCTTTAGAACTGTGATTGCATTTTAGGCTTCCTCATATAATCAAATAATGGAAACCTACCAGCCAATCAGAAGCAAGGATTTTTAATGACCACTGTATAATTGCATTTTTCATATAGTTTTAGAATACCTAGAGTAGAAGATAGTTACAAAATGAGTCTTGCTATTCATGTATGCGTATTTGAAGATGTTTCTACAAACATTATGTTACAGTCTATGGTAAATAAAGCCAGAGTTAATTTGAAGTTTAGTGCTGTAGAAATGGTCAGGTTTCTCAGTTAGCTCCTAAAATCAAAACAGCAAGAGCCTCTTTTCTTACTCCGTTTTCCAGTGTTGTTGAAGATTTCTATGGATTTTTAATGAGAAATCCAGCACAGAAGTAGTAGCGGACACAGCACACACTGGACTCAAAAGTTCCAGAATGCAATGCAGCTATACAACACAGCTGCTCTGAGTTACAGCAGAGATGTGATGGCATTGATGGTGGTATTAGCATGAAAAGTGAAGGTTTGTGTGTAAGCAGGGTGTACAGATGAGGAGGTGAGACAGCACAACTAAAGCACTGCTGCATCGGTCTCTTTAGGCATGAGATTAATTCCCACTGGCATCAATACCAGCAAGTAGTAGAAAGGCATCGTGGGTAATGCAAGAAAATGCCAACCAAAGTGAAAACAGACTGACATGTCGATGCAAGAAGTTTAAAAACTTCTCTTTTTTTTTTGTAAAAATTTAATTACAAAACAAAAAAAAAATCTTGGATGCCCCTGAAGATCAACATGCAAGTTGTTCAGTGTGAATTTTTCCTTTAAAATTTCAGGCTTATTACGTCATGTGTACAATTGTAGAAGTTGCCATAAAGCTATATAGTTATATTGTCAGGGTTTTATGTGTCAAAACAGCCTTGCTTTCCACATCAGATAACACTGGCCTACAAACATGGATGCCGACTACAACTAACAGACCAGAGAGCGGCCTACAAATATGGCTGCTGAGGACTACAACACCCAACCATCACAAACTATCTCACAGTCACAGTTGCCTTCATTCTGACTGCACAACACCTGGACTCAATTACACAATCACAGCCACACTACTTAAAGACCCTCACTTCACACACACACATTGTGATGTATGCGCTCAGTGTCCTGTATCTGTTGATACCCAGCCTTTTGATTCTATGTGACAATGTTTATGGTTATGACCAAGTTTCAGGTTCCTGGTTCATGTCTTCGTCTGTTGCCCAAGTATCATTGTTTTTACATCGCCTGACTTCTGCCTGTTCACTGACTTTGATTCTGTTTAACGTTTTGGATTTGTCTGCCTTTGATTTAATAAAGAAAATTAACCTGCAGCTGTCACCGTCTCCACTGCCTGACATTATGTATAATAATAAAATGTCCATTTCCCTAGAAGGGGACAATGGCAAGGAGATAAGACAATAGGGTTTAGAAATGTGTTTGATTTGTAATGAAATATTACGAATGAATGGAAAGCTTCTCTTAACTGCTGTTCATTTCCACTGGGATGTATTTGGAGAGTATTTGGAATCCTGACACCTTTTTGAAGCAAAAAGAATAGAGGGTCTTATGGGTAACACATTTTAATGAAGGTTTGCCCACATTGAAACATCTTGGCTAATATCTTATTATATATGCAGTTTTATGGATTATTTGATTTGAAGTTCCCAATGAATTTATCACAGTGTTTGGACTTGAATAAAGATTGACTTGAATGCTTATTGTTGCTGGATTCTCAGTGAAGGATGACAAAGTGTAAGGTCATATACACAAAAGAGCAGACGGGATGCTGAGAGAAAGCACTTTCTGTTTGTCTCCTCTTTTCTCTCTCCTCTGCAGGGTGATGTATGTATCTCCAATACTCGCCTTCAGAGGAGCGATTGCATTCCAGCGTGACAATCCTATCAGATGGGTAATAAAAAGAAGAGGTTTTGTCTGCCTTCTCTCTCCCTTTCTCTCACACACACATTCTCCATCCATCTCTCTCTTCTTCACTCTTTCTCTTCTTTAGGTGATGAGGGAGTCTTACAGACAAAGCCAGGCAGGTGGATTACCCTGAGCTCACGAAACTCAGTCTTTCATAGATTGCGATCAGATACACACGCACACACACACACACGCACGCACACACACACACATAGCCAACACTCAGTTTCATTGTGTTATCTAATCCAGGGATAATCTGCCTCTGGTCTCCATCGAGACATGACAAATGATGATCAAATACATATTTACGACTAAGAAAAGCAGGGGGAAAACAGATTTTGCCGAGTTGAGCATATTTCCTCACACACTCTGCTGACAGGACACTGGAAAGAATATAAAAATGACAACCAACTATGAGAAAAAAGCCACCAGGGTTCACATTAATCAAGCTGAGGCGCCAGCTAGCACTGTGGATTCACACAAAAACACCTCGTCCCATTTCCACAGGGTAAGACAAGTGGGGCTGCTCCAATCCCATAACACAACCCAAGCCAAGAACTTCCTGTTTCTTGTTTTGCTGCAGTTGAACCACTTTACAGGTGTGACAAGGCCTGATGCTGCATTTCTTAGAGTGAGCGAACCATTAAGAGTCTTGTTTGATTTCCTGGCAATAACAACAACAGCTATCCAGAATTTCACATTTGAATCTGACCTACACATAGCCTCAAAACTGCACCGTTCTACTGATTTATTCATTTATCATCAGATTCACAGTACGCTATGTTGTCTACTTTATTTTTTTTGCAGTTGACAATTTTAAGTGAACACTGGGGGCTTCTACTTCTTCTTCTTCTTCTTTTTTATGTTTCTTCTTCAATTGAAGTTCAGTGGGGCGACAGCAGTTGCAACAACAGGCAAAAAAAAATAATTACTTTACCAGTAAATGTACATGCTTATTAGCATATCAGTCTTTTTAGATTTATTCATTTTAGAAACAACAACAAAAAGAAAAAACTAAAATAATGTTATGTTGTGTATTTATAAGATAGGGTGAGATTTCAATGAAGAGCTTATTGGAAGGTGGGTATACAAGAGCATGAGTAAAGTCTGCTATTAGGTTCATTAATTATCAGTACATGTTGTAATGATCCAGGTCAGATCTTTTTAGATTTTGTAGATCTACAACTGAAATACTTATTGTAAAATAACCCATGCATCCTATAATACAAACAATACTATTGGCAGTGGAGCCTGAAAGCCCTGACCATGTTTGGGAACCTCCCAAGGGTAGGTGCTCCACTTTTATTAGTTTGAGCAGAATATAAGGGTTAAGAGCTAAAGGAATTGAGTAGAAACCCTTTAGCTGTGGCAGCTTCTGCCATTATTCAAAAGAGTTCCCATTATTCAAATAGTATTCAGTCCAAGTTTATTGTGCTGGCAGAGAGGCCACAGAGATTATGCACACCAGCACTAAATCAATTTGCCAATTAAATCTGGCATGGATTTTTTTTTTTATAAAGGGAGAAAGAGGAAGCAGAGTAAAATGGATTTCCCAGTAGTGTTCGCTTTCTCACTGCCACTGCTATTCCTGGTGCTTAAACGGATGGAGACACATCCATTTTTGGAACAAGAACTCAAAACTAAACTACTTTGAGCTTTTCAAATGGAATAATCTGTCCTGTTGGTTCCTCTTACAGGATGTGAGGGCAAACAACAGGAAACACACTGACAGCATGAAAAAGTGGCCTTTTCTCCTTGTACCATTTTTAATGTTTGAAGGTGTGTCTATAAATATTAACATCCCCATGACAAATATAGAAAAATTTAACTCAGTCATTATGTATTATTTCTATATTTTCTAATATCCTTTTTAAACTCATTTAAAGGCACACCTTAAAAGATCAGCTAGGCTAAAAATGAAATTAACACAATTTCCTTATAAGTGTCATGATTTAAGCATGCATTTCGCAGAAGGTAAACTGGTAGCAACAACCTGTGCAAAATTGTTAGTATTACACTGAAGCTAAAACTACCACTTTGAGACCTGTGTAAGTTGCAGTCAGCCTACATCATCACAAAACTTAAAATATTAGCATCACAAAAGTTAAAATATTAGCAACTATTCCCTCTAAAACTCCACAATTTCAGGTGATATTAATTGTGTCACAGGTAACTCCTCCCCAGCCCTACAAACCTTGGTATAATTTCTGAGAACAAACTTTTTCGAGCCCCATATTAGATTATTCAAGATCTTTTTTTAATCAGCTCCACAACAATGCCCAACTTCAACCCTTACTTAGTTTGTAAAATGCTGAATTCGTGATTCATACTTACCTCATGCTTAGATTAGTATCATTGCCTCTTCTATGCTATTTGATATAAAATCCTAAATAGGCTGCTAGAGTCCTTACTCATACCAAACATTCAGCAGAGATTACACCTGTGGTCCAACAGTTACAATGGCTATGATGGAGTTCTTGGGGCCACTGTTTAAAAAAAATAATAAAAATACAAGATTTCAAGAATAAAGTCATATTATATAGAATAGTCATAATGTCTGATATTACGAGCACAAAGTCAGAATATTTCGAGAAAATGTCAGAGTACGATGATAAAATGGTACCTACTGTATCAGAGCAATGTTTGTGTGTTAAAATGAGGGACATTAAGGATTTGGTGAAGTGGTTTTACAAATAAAGAAAACCTTCATTACAAATAAAGAAAACCTTCATGACTGTACTTCTTTCTCCCTTTCTAAAAGTCGACTTAAATTGTATTTTTTTCTCCCAACAGTTTTTCCTTGCTATTTCCTACTAGTTTTTTTTCCTACTTTTTATGTGTATCTAGAGTGACCTTGAGTGTTAGAAAGCATCATTATTTCATTTGTGGGGAGTAGCCTTCAAAAAACTTTTTTGGAGTCAGGGCTGGCAGATTAAAATGGCACCAAAGGGTGGGGAAATAATAGCTGTACCGCTATAAAATGAAATGAATTCCGCTAGATGATGTGCATTTTGCTAAAA
Organism: Pangasius djambal; assembly: GCA_022985145.1. Taxonomy (NCBI): domain Eukaryota; kingdom Metazoa; phylum Chordata; class Actinopteri; order Siluriformes; family Pangasiidae; genus Pangasius; species Pangasius djambal. The sequence goes on from CM040976.1 coordinate 17,098,889, forward strand.
TCCCAGAATGTTTCTGTCCATGCCATTCCGTATGTGGAGGTCTGTACTAGAAATGCGACTAATGTCAGTCCATTACTTAATTAAGATGCTTAGCTTGTGTACCTTATTTCTGATGCACGCAGCATACTAAAATTACACTACACTGTGATGTTATGCCAGGACCACACCCTGATTGCTATGAGTGCACCTTTCTCAGAAATCAATGAAATGGTCTTCATACATTTTTATGCTGCAGTATCTCTGTGCTTTGGTGATGAAGTACCTAGATTGAAGTTAAATTGGATGCTGCTGTAGTGAAAAATCTTGTAATGGATTTTACCCTTTACGTTTAGAACAGAGAAACAGTCTTTTTAGATGTCCAGTTTGTCTAAATGACTTCTCACGAGATAAAATGAAGGCAATGTCATTGCCTATGTAGAACATTTCAACATATAATTTGTTGTCATTTTGAATCCGTACCCAGTCCCTGCCAATGTGGTCTATTTAAAATGGCTTCATTACTGAGAAATTGGTAAAGATTACCTAGGATGAGAGCAAACACTTTGTAATAAGCACCTTTACATGCTTGGACATTTAAATAAGACACATCTACTGCAAGCATTCTTAGCTATAGTTAAACATCACATAATCTGTTAGGGTAGTATTTCTTCTTCTAGATCGTGGTATCAATCTGAATATTACATAAAGCTGCCCATTGATTCAAACAGTTTTTTTTTTTTTTTCAATTCCAAGATTGATTTCTTCTTACATGTTTTGCCAGAAGAGCATTTTGTTGTTGTTGTTGTTGTTGTTGTTGTTGTTTATCCATAGCAGAACTACCTGGCGGCAACGGGTGCTTAGCAGTTGTTTTTCAGCTATCTTTACCTTTCTGAGAACTAAAATGGGGGTGGAGTAAAGGGGCCTTGGGGAGTGTCTATAACAAGACTGACAGGAGGTACATGTCAACACAATCAGGAGTCTGTCCTGGACCTGTTTTCCCAGACGGTTTTTCTCAGGCATATGGTACACTTCTGTTGATGACATTTAACAATCCATAATGTTCTACATATAGTTCCAGGCTATTTGTAACAGTAAGACAGGAAAATATGACCTAATGCACCAATACTAATACAGAACATCATCATTATTATTTATGTGCATGCAGTGCATTTCTGCTTACAATTAAATTGGAGCAGAATAGCACATAATACTGCATTTTATTTGCCTATAGTGTGGGTCAATAGTTTTTGCCTGTACATATCAGACAGGTACAATTAGTCTTATTGATTAATATATTGCCAGAATTATGATGGTAATAATGGCAATATGGCAAAACAGGAACAGTTTAGAGTGGATAAACACTTCAAACCTTATTTCACATTCAAGCTTTAATGTAGAGTGTAAACAAACACAATGAACCTTCTTTTGAGTGTCAGGAATGATTTTTATAGGTTTTATTTTAGGCTTTACTTCTTGTTGTTTATATCCTTTATACCCAGGTCTACACCATGGACCTGGGGCACTAGAGGGGGGTGATGATGTTCTATTTGCTGGATGCATGCTATGGAGGACGTGAACTGTCCTGAGGAGTGCTCCTATGACAAACTAGGATGGCATACCTCACAATTATTATTTTTATTATTTTTTATTATCACTGGTATTATTATTACTACTATTATTAAATCATATTGTAATTAACAGATTGTGTTGGGGAAAAAAAGAAAGATAACAAAGTGAATAAAATGAAGAAAGAAAATAACAAAGAAGGTGGAATTCCACAGGAGATTCCTACTGCTGGTGGATAATCAGTGCTGAAGACAAAATAAGTGAGCTTCCTTTTCATTTCATGTTTATTTTATATTATTAAAAAGGTCACCAAATAAGAGCAGAAAAACGAAAGAATGTAAAAAGCTTTGCCATCCAGTTGTTAGTAAGGGGAAGCCAGAGTGTCTTTTTCTTTGCAGTTCTGCATCCATGCTGTAATTAATTGTTCATTTTTGTAGCAATAGGATGACATTATATATTCATACACACAAGGTGCCTGGATTTACATTATTGAATTTTTTGTACTTGAAAACATGAAAAATGCAAATGAGGTGTTTTCGTTGAATGCTCTTTCATCACACAAACAGTGCTTGAATTTAATTCTTTGTATATATTTATTAACCCTGAATATATGCTTTATCAGTATTTCTAATTATATGTGTTCACAATGCTTAAGGTGTTTGTATGAAGCACTCTGCTGATAAAACAGATGCGCAGAGGGCTTAAAGAGGTGGGGCTGTCATTAAAGAGAGGCCAGATGTAACACTGCTTATCCCTTAGACTGCCAGCTGCTGCACTCACAGGTAAAACATGAAGCTAACTCCTTAAACAATGTAACCGTATACAACTCTGGAAAAATGATTCATTTCTCTTGGATTTGTGGATGATTCTGGAAAGGCCGCTGTGGCCACAGACCGCAAACATGAATGACAATGATGATGAAGATGGACATATTGATCTAGAGATGAGATGCCAGGTAACAGGGTGTCTGTACCAGTTCATTGATTGTTCTTTAAATGTACCTTACACACTATATAATTAGCTGCCAGCTTTCTTCAATAAATCAATTATACACACACACACATACACGCATACATATATATATATATATATATATATGTGTGTGTGTGTGTGTGTGTGTGTGTGTGTGTGTGTGTGTGTGTGTGTGTATGTCTATGTAAAGTTGATTTATGTATGTATTCATATATTCTATTGACATTGTGAGCTGATCAGGTGATTAGTTTTTTTCCTCAAAGATTCAATTGTGACCAACCCTTTAAATAGACAGTAGCATATTGTCCACACATTGCAATGCTTTGGTAGCTGTTTTCCACCGTGTCTTTAACCTAGCAATCTCTGCAAAGTGGTTGTTTTTTTTTTTTCATTTAACGTGTGGTATGCAGATGTGTGCTTGGCCATTTACTTCTAATTTTGTTCTGGAACTCAGCCTGTGTGGTTTTGATTAAAACTTAATCATGTTTATTAACTTTTTTCCTACTATATACTGAAGGCATTCCTTAAAAGCTGCATTTCAACTTTTCAAAATGCTTTTTGAGCTTTTCCAGAGCCAATAAGGGTTTAACAATAGTTGAACTCTCAACTTATATTTTAGCTTTTCTTTTTCTAGTATTGGTTTAGGAAACAAAATTTTCTGAGTAGAGCTCCATCAAGGGAATTGAAATAGGAATTAATCAATAGCCCTGTACACAAAGCCTCAGCATGTTCCAAGGCCTTGCATCTTCTAGTCCACTAACATGATTTACGGTCTTTTCAGTGAGACATCCACACTTGTCTCAACTCTGTAGCTTTGGGGTTTAGACTTATTTGATGTAGAGCAATTTAGAGAGCTGCTGAGCAGCTGACTGCTGGTTTTGTGTTTTTCACAGAGTACTTCGCTTCTACAGTACAATTATAGATAATAGATGTTTTTTCCACAATGTATAATGTTTTAATGATTTTTTGAATTGATTTTTGGGCTGTCAGCTGAACTGACTTGTCCATGTCACATAGTGTCCACTGAGGTCCCTGTGGTGCTTTTTAACTTTGTATTTTTGTTCACACTTTGCTCAAAGATGTGCAGGTTTGAGCACAATGCTGTATGTAGACTAACTAAGCATGTTAGCTACTGTTACAAAGGTAGATTAAAAGTTTTGCTGTGTTTTGCTAAGTTATTTATGTTGCCACTTGATAACTCCTGAGTGTTTTGTAAGCAGTTAACATTTACATGTACAAGAACAGTTTGATGCTGAGAGGTCATAATTGTTTCTTTGAAGAAAGAAACCTTTATCAGTGAACAGTAATCAACATGTTCACCTTACTACTGCTTGGTGGCATGGAGGGTTTGTGGTGTTTTATCCATTTCAGCAATGAGATAATGTTCAGGTTAACCAGTTATCTAGCTATTAGCTGATGATAATGTAACATTAACCCATTAGACTGACTTCCAAAACAATACCATTAATAACTGCTTCTCATGTATGCACTGCTTCTATTGTTTGTTTGTTTGTTTGTTTTCCTTTTTTTTCTGGAATTTAGTTTACCGGGAGGTAGGGATACAAAGATGTTAGAAGGGCTTGTTTTCAAGATCTCACATAGGGCCAACAGACTCAGAGGCCAACTCTAGTTGCTATGCTGCCAGATAAGTGTCCCTCCCATATGAGTTGGAAGGGTCTACAGGGTCCAATGATCTTCACTGTCATCCTTAAACTACAAGAATAAAATCTAAACCTAAAACACTGAAACATGGGCCATTAGAAGGCCCATTTGTGTAGCAGAGAAATAAATATGCTTCAATTTATCTGCAGCTCTGTCATCAATAAGAAGTTTTCACAAGGATTGCTTGAAGTTGAGGACAGAAAACAAAGCAAAACTGGTGGTTACTGTGCACAGTGTCGAGATTTCATCGTCATCTTCACCAAGGTGGGCAGTGCACTGTAGACTGTGTCCATTGTAGACTGTGTGGGTGAACCATGTTCTTTTTTTTATTATTATTATTATTATTATTATTATTATTATTATTATTATGTTTATGTGAATTTTCCTCTGGCATTAATAAAGTGATCTGTCTGTCTGTCTGTCTGTCTATCATTATTATTATTATTATTATTATTATTATTATTATTATTATTATTATTATTATTATTACCTCATATCACCCCAAGGACATTAAATTCTGGTCAGAAAACAGAAGATGCGATTGACACTTGTTAATGCTATGACACTAATTTTGGTAATTAGGATGCTTGCAAGTAGAATTGCAAATCTATTTTCCATAAAAATCATTTGCCAGTCACTGATTTTAGAATGTAAAATAAACATTTTAGTATTGATTGAGCATACTTTTCCTGGTAAATAAGTGGCGATGGGAATTCTGTTTCTTTTCAGTTCTTCCTTGCCTAAGTATGGCTGTTATTGTTTCATGAAATTTTGCTCTACCTTCTAAATAACAAAATAACATTCCTGGGTACTGCATTTTATAAAAATGTATTTGAATAAGTGTAATAAGCAGCAAGGCACTACACATATTCATTGACAAATACAGTAAGCGACCCTGCATTAATGTTATTGTGCTTGCTGTGTCGGGTGCTTCATTAAGAAGATTTATTTCTTTATCTTGATAATATATCGCCTCTCCATATACACTAATAGCAGCAGTGCAGGCAGACCCTCCCTGTCATGCTGCTTCATACACACAGCTGATAGTCAAACACACGTTTCACCATTCATGCTAACAGTGCTGATGCTAAAATGATTTGATAAATAAAACTGCAAATGTAACAGCATTGCCTACATCTACAAAAAATGAAAGAAAAAAAAGACTCATATAGCTTTCAACTCTGCAATAATACAGCAAATTGATAATTTACCATTTACCAAGCAGCAGCGCACTTCTAAAATAGATTATGACAGACTTAAGTGATCTAATACTTTAGTGGAAACCAAGACCGTAGTACCACATGAAATATGCAGTGGTAGTCAAGCCCATGTTGTTGTTGTTGGCATCTTCCAGATATATGATCTGCAAAAAGAAAAACCTATATTTCAAAATTGCAGAGCTGGAATGAAATCACACTATTCATTTACAGGCTGTTATTTGTTGCAGAAAGAGAATGGTAAATTCATTTGTTTAAAAGTCATACATTTCCAGAAAAGCAACATCAAAGATAACAACATCAAAGATAAAGTTATTTATAAATTTAAGCACTCCACAGGTAAGTGTGTATTCAGTTGCAGAAGTTTGCTTAAGATTGTGTTTCTTAGTGTTTTGAGGACAACATCGGGTCTCCAAAATTATTCTTATCAGCCCATGTGACTAACTAACCCTTATGGCTTTACTGACATTGCAAAAGTTTGTGGACGCCTGACCAATCACACCCATATGTGTTTGTTGAACATCCCATTATAGATTTAATCTCCCTTTGCTGTTATAATAACATCCACTCTTCTGGGAAGGCTTTCCATTAGATTTTGGAGCATGGCTGTGGGGATTTGCCCATACAATTGATCCTCAAATCTTTGCTAACTATAGGCCCGTATCCAACCTGCCATTTCTCTCTAAGGTTCTGGAGAAAGTAGTTGCCAGCCACCTTCAAGACCACCTCAAACACAACAACATTTTTGAAAAGTTTCAGTCTGGTTTCCGTTCTGCTCACAGCACGGAAACAGCCTTAGTGAGAGTCACAAATGACCTGCTGATGACAGCTGATGCTGGTTCACCATCACTTCTTGTCCTTTTGGATCTTTCTGCAGCGTTCGACACCGTTGATCACGGTATACTTCTCAACAGGCTACACCACTCCGTTGGACTTAATAACACCGTCTTGTGTTGGTTTGAGTCATACCTTGCAGACAGATCT
>CM040976.1:17107941-17153608 GCA_022985145.1 Pangasius djambal
AAAGGTGTGGAGATGAGGTCCGGGCTCCGTGCAGGCCACTTGAGTTTTTCCTCTGCAACCTTGGGAAGCCATTTCTTTATGAACTTCACCTTGTGCACAGGGACATTGTCATGCTGGAACAGTTTTTTTTCTTTTTCTTAGTCTTTGCATGGCAAAAAGGTTCACTGTGATTCACACAAATTTCTGTTCGGCAATATCTGTAATACACCTTTTTGTCATTGCCTAGTATGGACATTATCCTTATTTTTGTTTTTCTTTTTATTTTCATGTTTCTTTAAAAAATAAAAGAAAATATTGACTTGTTTTAAAAAATGTTTTAAATTTATAAAACATACTCGAGTGATCCATATCAGCAGTACATCAGGCACTAATGGCTATTATAACCAGCATCTGCTGATACACATACAGGTATTCATTTAAGATTATTCTATAATTTTGGTCCCAAAATTTAGCCAAAAGCTGTTTTGAACATCTTGTTTGCATTTTTGTTTTGTATGTTTGTTTAAATTTTTGTTGGTTTGTCTATTTCATTAACCTAAGAATGACTTACCTATTCTGTACAATTCAGAATATTTAATTTTGTCAAATATTTTAAAGTTTTAATTATATATAGCATATAATGATAATGCTTTTAACAACAGTTGTTGCACAAAGTAGCTTTACAGAAATCTTGGTCTAGATCGCGAATGCACATGCACCAAGAAACTGTGGCGATTTCCTCTTCGAACATAAGGGAACACCTTTCGAGAATCAATGGCCGCAACATACATTCAGACTAAACATTACATTAAATATTGACTAAAAATATTGGGAAATTTTCTTTGCCGAAAAACGCTACAGCACAGTGCACACTGATTCAATCGATAACCCGAGCCAACTGAGGGTGCGAGGAAGGGGCTAAGCAGCTTCAGTGACCAAGTGACCTGTTTTCTAATCTCTGGGGTGATGATGACTATGACAAGTTGCATTGATCCAGCGGTTCATAATGTCACAAAAACCCCTCACAACTATAAATCAATCTTTCAAGAAGTTGTTCAATTTCACCCTCTCTTTGCTAACCAACTTGTAAGGCCTTATAATGTACATAGGAATGTCAATCAAAGACTATGAAATGAATTGTGGAACTATTAAAAGAATGGAGCAATAAACATTTTTGCATAATTTTCTCTTTACCCAAAAGTGTAGTCAATCAGCCAAAGCATATATGGTGTCTGAAATTCACTTTAGTTTTATAATAAGCTATGAAGTCTTTTCCAAGCTTCATATATATTTTGTTTCTCACGGCATAATGAACTGGACAGGATGACAAAGACAAATTATTTTGTGCCGTGGGTGCACTGAATCACCACTTATCTTCATCAGACAGCCAATCAGATCGAAGAGGGAGTGGGATTTACTCTGACAGAAACAGGCTTTCTCTGATCAAAAATAGATAAATCATTGGAAGACATGTTTGAATTTTACATTCCTTTCAATTTAAGATCTTAACACAGCATTTGATGCATGTCATATTTGGTCACTGTGGTTTGCTAGGGTGATGGGTTGCTGGGCGTATCGAGTTAGCTTAATTTGTTGTCTGTGAGCAGCATTGCTGTTGAAGCTCTCAGTCAAAAGGGACTCAGGATTTTTAGCTATTTAAGTTTTCCCACTTAATAAATAAAGGTGTCATTTCAAAACGCTGGCTAGCTACTATTAAGAGAAGAATAAATGTTGCTTTTTAATGCTGTATCTTATTAACAGTTAATTTATTTTGTGATATTTATGAACTAGAAAATAAGACAGTCAAGGCCATAAAAAAGATTAGAAGTTCCTGTAAATTGCCAGGTCACAGACCATATTAACCGTTTGCTACTTACCTTAGCAGTGTTATTACTGCCTTTATCAGCCTTAGCTAAGGCGCCTTGAGTAGATCAGCAGTACTTTTTTCTTTCTTTCTAGCCCTGATTGTGGAAAACTGTTGTGTTGTGTATTCTTTCTCCTCACCACATGCAGAATAACAACGTTGGATGCGGTTAGAGGCAGATATTTACAGTGTGGGTATGTATTTACAGGAAGGATTTTGGGTAAAATTTACATAATGTCTTAGTTACATTAGCCCCATAGCTGCAGCACAAAGCAAAAGACACCAAACATATCGAGGCTGATTGAATACATTTGTAAGTGGAAACTACTGTGAATTAGTGTGCGTTCCCTGCCAGAGGAATATTGCCTTCTTTTTTGGATCCTTTCCTCAGTCTTGCACAGACTGACATTTCAAAGCATTTCAAAGGGAAATCCCAAAATGTGGCTGGAATCTGGAGCTCAGAAACCAAATTTATCTCTGCCGAACAGAACAGGAGGTCAGTAAATGGTTCGGGTTCAAGAGAAAAAGAAAATCTAAACTCTCTGTATGTGTGTGTGTGTGTGTGTCTGCTGGCCCAAATGAGAGCCAGAAGTGCTAGTCTGTTTCCTCTTACTCTGCGCAGTGGAGACAGGGAGCAGGGGTGAGAAGTCAGATGGAGGACAGTATGACAGATCGAGGAGAGGTGAAGCACGGGTCAAACACTGCAACAGCCATTTCCTCCCTGATCCCTATCTCGCTCTCCATTACACTACACAACACCTGGGAGTAATACACACATACACACACACATGCCTCAAATGATCCTACACAAGAAACACATGCTCAACTTTACTTATCTTTGAAGAACACAATACACACTCTCTCATAACACTATGAACGAGCAATCCCATTCACTCTGTGATCAGGAAGATCCAAATTTGTGTGCGTGTGTGTGTGTGTGTGTGTGTGTGTGTGTGCTTGTGAGAGAGACTCTCCATCTCCTCATAACCTTCCTCTGATTGTGATGATGCCCCCCCTCAGTTTAATCAGGCTGGAACTCTCTAAAGACAGATTCAATTATCCTCCACACCTGAACACACAAAGACCCGACTCTCTCCGCCGAGCCCATTGTTGCTCTAAGCATCAGCCTCGCTAATGGGAAATATTGATTCAAATTTTCTCTCCCTTCAGCTTCAGACTACTGCAAGCAGATTTTTCTCTCTGCGGCTTCGTTCTGAACTCGTAGGTGGATTGGGTCGGAATCACAAGTGGAATGGGCATTTATTTCATTCCAAGTTTATTTCCCTACGGCGTGCTAGAGAATCTGACTCACACAAGCACAAACTCTGAAATCAAACACTGGCCCATCAATTCCAATGTTACACATTCAATATGGATAATAAAACGCATCAATGACTCGTCCTGCTGACTGAGATAATTTTTCTAGTCATTATGGTGAGCTTGATGCTATACACTGCTATATGCTGCTGAATGCTATCTAGCTAAATGCTATACTGAGACAAAAAAATCTATTTTTATAATAGACAGTCTTTCACTGTCTATCTTTGGCTTTTGTTTTTTCTCTTTCTTGTTTTTTTCTCATTTTCTTTTTCTCTATTTTATTGTAACTATGTTTTTATTATTATTATTATTATTATTATTATTATTATTATACTTTTACACTCTCTGGCAGCTTATAGTATGCTTCTCACGTTTTTCATGTAATTTGGCACAGTACCAGCTAGCTACATAGCAATATTGGTGCACGCCCCTCAAGCACTCTAGTGCCACCGACAAGGCAAATTTGGACCTAAGTTTGTAATTAACTCTGCTATAATTTTATATATATATATATATATATATATATGAATTATAGCAGAGTTCATTACAAACTTATATAATTCATATATTCACAACACCAGCGGTGTATTGTCCTGGGAGGAAGTTGTTGTGGGAGGAAACCAGAGAACTTGGCAGACATTGGAATAATATTGAAATGGGGACACTGGAGCCGTGAGGTGGCAATGCTACTCGCTGCAACACATCATGTAAACACATTTTTTTTAAAACATTTCCAAAGCATCCCTCACCTTCATCCACTGTAGATTTTTAGAAAGAGAGTTTTTTAACTTATCATCACTCACTCATCATCAAAAATAAAACAAAAACAAACACTTGTGCACAGTGGTGAAGCGGGTTCCATCGCTGCTTCACAGCTCTAGGGCTGGGGTTCAGTCCTGAGCTCGGGTTACTGTGTGTGTACTTTTGCATGTTCTCCCTCTATTCATGTTCGTCCATAATGCTCAAACAAAAGTCACCAAACAGGAAGTGAGGGAATTTCTCAGCAATGCTTTTGTGTATTGGCACCACACTTGGCACACATGTTTAGCAACATGACCTGGTGTCAACAAACAAGTTTGACTTTATTTGCAACCTGGGTGTGGTACTGAAAACAGGAAGTGAGGTAATATCATAGCATCTTCTCGGGAACATCACTCTAGAGTGCCTGTCTTTCTTTCTTTGCCTGTTTTTCTCTCCATGCTCAGTTGGTGTCTTTCTATTTTCTCTTTTCTTTCTTATTCTCTCAATTTTATCTGTGCCATTTCTTTCTTTCTTTCTTTCTTTCTTTCTTTCTTTCTTTTTTCTCCGTCTTCTATTTCTCTATTTTTCTCTTTCTCCTTTTCTGTCAGTCTTATCTTCCCCCATTTTTCCTGTCCTTTTTCAGTGTCCTCTCTGTCCCTTTCATCAATCCCCCCCCCCCCCCCCCCCCCCCCCCCCCCCCCCCCCCCCCCCCCCCCCCCCCCCCCCCCCCCCCCCATTGTCTGTCTCCCTCTCCTCAGTAGGCAGACATTAGGATTCAGGAGTCCAGCCAGAGAGAAGTGCAGTAGATTCATCATGATCTGGCTCTACAATGTACAGTGTCCACACACACAAGTGCAGTGCAGATCAGTCCATAAATCTCAGTCTGTAACATTCAGCTCACACGATGAAGCCTCGCTTTCTCCAGACGGAAGAGGTGTCGACATCTACATGGTGGTTATGACTCCGCTGAACTATCTGAATCCACAGACACTTATCAGTCCCCCTGGACAGAGGACACAGAGTGTGTCAGCACAGACCAAGGCTATCAATTTCATATTACCACTTCTGAACACGCGAACATACTTCTTGACTACTGTATGTATGCTTTTTTTCAGTTGAACTGTGGCTCTGAATATTATAATTACTTATCGAAACATGCATACTGCCATATAAAGCCACTTAGCTGCCATTCTGCTGCTCCCTCTCCTCACTTTAAAGTTGAGCAGTTGTCCGAGTAAACACATTCCCCGATACTGATATCACAAAAATGTTGAGGCATGAATTGCAAAAAAATGCACTGCTTTAAAAGTTATGCAAGTAAATGATGTTAGCTCGTACACATATTGTCTTCAGTTACTAAAAAAATCATTAGCTAAGTTAGCTAACTACCTAGCCAATTATATTTTCTCTGCAAACATAAACTAATGATGCTAGCTTGCTAGAATAGATTATTTATTTGACAAATTTTGGTGTTCGACCAATGTAACTATGAAAAGAATAATGAGATGGAGTGACCATATTTGATTCATTGAACTATCTCAAATAAATAGTCTTATCCGGCAAGCTAATATAGCTAGCTATATTGTCTAGCTAATGACTATGAATGTAATTTGCAAAGTCACAATGTATTATGCACAAACAAAAAATGCATTACGTCAAGTTCCAGATAGTGCGCACACACACACACACACACACACACACACACATCTAGCCAATGTCAGCACAACGTACACACAAATTACTCTTCAGCAATGACCCATAGAGCTTGTTTGCTAATTTAGAGGACAACATCGTTTTGGATCACTGATAATGCATGTTCTTTATATTCCATTTTTAATAGGTTTAGCCTAGTTGGAATATTTTTTCAGTTGCTGTTTGTAGTCAGTCGTGTGTTTTTCACAGAAAAAGGAGATTATATCAATTAATAACAGGAGGAAATTTGTGTGAAGGGAACTGAATCTGCTTATCACATAGTGAGAGTGTGGAGATTTAAAAAAAAATAAAATAAAAATCATTAAGAGGCTGTGCTGCCTTATAACACTGGCAGGTTTAAATCACACACATTATACTCAATGATGGCTAAAAAAAGTAGCAGATAATCATAATGACAGAAACGATGTTACACTGACATCTTCCCAATTAGCAAACAAGTTCATTGCCACATCTTTGACATGTTAATTACACATATACCGAAGTATCTTTATAACAAGTACCTTTATAATAAGCTATCTTTATAATTCTTTATTATTTATCTTACTTATTATACCCGCATCAGCATTGCTAAACAGCAGTACAGCAACTTATGAGTAAACAAAACTTCCTTTTCTCTACATGCGATGACTTCCAATCACTGACAATATTGAGCATTATTTTCTAGTCGCTTTCCTAGTGTTTTAGAGGGACCAAGCATTCGGCAAACACACACACACACACACACACATACACACACACACACACACACAACTGCAACTCTTACTCCCAACTCTTACTCTATTTTGTTCCGGTCATTAGCAGTGTAGATTTAATAGCTTCAGTTTAATGTACTTAACCAACTGGTGTAAAAGTAGCTAAACTGTAATAATACCACTAATCAAATAATAACAATATTAAAATATCAACGATATTAAAGTGAACAAACACAGTTCCACTTCCTTCAGCCTCAAGCACTTTGCTTGCACAGCTAAAGGAGGACCTCTGTCTAAAACATCTGTAAAACATCTGTAAAGCAAAAAAATAAAAGAAATAAAATGTTTCTGCATATAAAATACTATAAAGAGCAGTAAACAGTAATAAAGTAAATCAGATCAGTATTTTGTTCTCTAAGATACAGTACTGTTGTAGTTTTATGAGGCAATTTGCAGGTTTCAGGCATCTCAGAAAACCTGCCAGGACGCCTGAAAATACCAACCACAAATTTCCTTTACAAAACTGCATGATATTGAACCTTAGAGAATTGAAAACTGTATCTGAAAAGTGTTCTTTTACTTAATGTTACTTACTTTAATGACATTTTCATTTTGTTGGAAAATAAGCATTTGGAAATCTAAAATCTGTTTTCTACTGACACACTAATGCTAATCCCAGTAAACTTATAAGACAAAAATTCAATTCAAGTAGTGCAAAATTATCTACACCCTTAGAACGAATATTTTGTGACAGAGATTGTCATTGCAAAACATTTGATTGATGATTTTGTATTTGTTTAATCATAGCTGTTTTGATTTGGAAGTATGGTTGCCTAATCATTATGCTGAAAGCTCTATCTATGGCCAAGTGTAAACCTCCTGGCAGAGACAACCATGTTTTGGGCTGAAATTTCAATTCACGATGCCTTCAGTCTTCACAAAAGCTCCTGAACCACCAGCTACCAAACACCAAAGCATCAATGATCCACCAGCATATTTTACAGTGGGTATCAGTTCTTCTTTGTATACAGCATAAACAAAAAGTTTGATTTTTGGTCTCATTCGACCTCAACACATGATGCCAGTTATAGTTCTAATGATGTTTGGTGAAACTCAGGTGCTGCATTTTGGGGGATGTTCTCAGGAAGGGGTTTTAATCTTGCAAGATTTCCAAACAGTGGTGTTTACCAGTAGATTCTGAAGGTTCACAGCCACAAGAATCAAATAAACTGTGCAATTTTAAAACTGGTAGATTTTTCTGCTTATGCATTGTTGATGTCTGTTACCTGATTTGTGCAGGTCAACAACCATCTGTCTCTTTTGTGTTGAGGGTTCTTCTGGGTTTTTTTTTTCCATGGTAATGGATGACATATGACGTGTGCAATCTCATATTTATACCCCATGGAAACAGGACATGGATGAAGGCAACAACAGAGTTCCTGAGGACTGAGAGCAAATGAAAAGTAGTATGTTTGTCAAGCATGACACTTTTATTTAAAATATTCCTTAGGGGTGTCAGTGATTTTGCACATATATTTTTGAGATTATTGATTTAGAACAAATATAAATAAATTGTCCTATTGTTTGGAATTGTCCTATTGAGTGGAAATATTGAATTATTGCGTGTACTGTTTATTTTCTACAATTTATTTTTAATTTTCTTTTTATTTCTCATATGTATATATAGTACCTTCATAAAAAAGAAATTAAATGAAATATATATCACTTTCTTTGGCATGGCATACATATTGCAGACAAAGTGGGAGCACTCATCTCATAGTTATGTAAATGGATATGCATAAAATTATGATTTCATTATATGTACATGTTCCTTGTAATAGAAAATGAATCATTTAATGATCTTCCTCTTTCATTCCCTGTGTCTCTCTCTCCCTGTCCTCTCTCTCCCCTGGCTCAGTGGTGCATGTAGACTCCTTGGAGTGCCGTCATACCTGCCTCTCCCGCGGAGGCCCATACGGAGTGAGAGAATGAGGGAATGAGAGGAAGGAGGGGGTGAGAGAGGAATCCGTGATCTGCTATCAAGCGTTCAGGAGAGCGGAGCCGGCGGTAAGATTGATGACACCCTCCGGAAGAAACAAAAGATGGGCGCGCGGTGAGCAGCCGCTCATGAGCCCTGATAGACTCGTCTCTTAATAAACATCACTGATATGTCAGCCACGCCGTGTTTCACCCAAAACAGCTCTCAGCGCTGGTGAGAGGGAGTCAGGAACGGCTCACGCACACACACATACATATTCTCACTGCAAATACGAACACCCTGCTGCTCAGTGCTACTCAGTTAGTCAGGATGCAGCATCGTGTGCAGAGTCACTGGAATAGAACGGCACGTGCCACATTATGAGGATTAATTCAAGATCATTTGCACCCAAAGCCACGAAGCATTTTCAGTGTCAGTGTGTCAGAAGTGAGACTTCCAAAACACTGAGGTGCTGCAGTCTTAAATGAAGACAGATGATCTTGAAAAGCCTTGGGATTTCTAAATTAAATCAGCCCTTTGCAATAGGCTGGTAATCTTTAACTCGTTCCTGGGAAATCCCCCTGAATGCTGACTTCGGTTATGAAGAGAGTTTAGAGCTGCTGTCTTTTGTGAAGTGATCACTGCTATGCCTACTCCATGTGAAGGCTATATTCTCCAAAATTTGAACTTTGAAGGGTCCCCAGAGAGGGGTTGAAAGTGATGGCCATTTGGAATGCACTTGAAATAGCTAGGGTTAGGTGTCTAACAGCTAAAAAGTTGGCTGAGTGGGTCTATTACATTTTATCAAAAATGCCAATGTATATGTGCACTTGCCTGATGCCACTACATTTTTTCATTCAGTGTAATAACAGGGCATTTTTTCGGTCTCTTCAATAATTGTTTAAATAATCCTTTATAATCGTTAAACCATTCAACTAATTGTTTTCGTACACTTCAGTTTGGAAGGACCATATAAATGGCTTCTGTGTGTATTCTCCCTTGAGGTGCCTTGTGTAGGCTTTATCACTTCAGAATACACTGCATATCATAAGCTGTAGGAGAGATGGGCCCGTTAAACTGTTTATAATAAAACGATTATATGAGGATTCACACTAACAGGCTGGGCCTCGTCAATTTTCATGATCAAAATAAAGTTTAATGATAGAAACAGAGTTTCTTCATGGGCCACATAAACACATCTAACTACAGCGGCATTTGTTCTCTAAATCAAAAAGAAAGGTCCTGAGATGTTAAATATTTTAGCGGGAAGTAACTGAAGGCAGCAATATGAGATAGGAGTAATTATTACTTACATCTACGCAAGGCCACAAGCAACACAAGGAGCACGCTTTGGGATGGTAAAACACTTTCACTGCTCATTCTGGAGAAATAAATGTGAAGAATCCATCAGAGGTCGGTCGATATCTGACATTATTTTGCAGACAGAGAGAGAAAGAGAGGGAGACTAGAATCCACCGAGCAACCACAGCTCAAAAAGACGAAAACATTTCACTGCAAACCCCTGCCAGCTTTATGGAGTCTACTATTTACAATATTCTGTATTTTCACGATAAAAAATGTTGTATCTGTCACGATTCTATCTCCCAGACTCCCCCTCTACACTGTATAATGCCTTGTTAAAGCCAGCCGTGTGTGAAATGGTGTTTTGAAATAAATGAAACCGACCAGGAAGGCCGGGGAGTAGAGGGGGTGGATATTGCCGTGTCAAGCTGACAGGCAGGCAGTGAAAATGTAACAAGTGCCATCATCTTAAGGAAAAACGGGATTAAATAAAAGAGAAAAAAAACACCCTGCACACATGCGCGTCTCCTGAGCTCATATTGACATGTTGGCGGCAGGCCATTCTTCACTGTCTCATCAAGACAAAGCATTATGGGAGATCAGGCCGGCTGTGCGTCACACGGAGGCCTCCGTTCTGCTTTGTGTGGATCTCCAACATTCCTCGAACCACAGCAAAGCCATTGAGGGGGAGCAAGCTGTCAGCTGGAGTTTGGAAATGGAAATTTGGAGAAAGTTTGCAGTGAGGGGCAGGAGATGATCTCACACTTTCACTGTGAATATGTGTGTAACTTCACCGAGATGACTCTGATGTCAATTCAGGAGTCATTTATTGTTAATCAGTGAAATCACTCTTTCAGATTCAGTTGAGGTCAGTGTTTTAGTGAAGCTCTCTGAGGGCAAAGGTTTAGATTTGACACTCCCTTTTTGCTGCTAAATATCACACTGGTCAGAAATGTAACAGTATCGTGAATCTATACTGTCTCACAGCCTCTTCAGAGTCTTTCTGTTATAAAAGGCTCATTTCTCTGAGAAGCTCTTCATCTAATAAGAATAATACTAATAATACATTTTTGTTATGATTTTCAGCAATGCAAAAATTTATAACATTACCATAATAACAATATAAACAATAGGCTTAAAGATCTGAAAGGAAAACTGGAGTGTTTAAAGGTAAGATTTAATGATGGAGCATGTTGGACATTCTCTTTATTATAGTGTAATTTATACGTATACAGTAGTATATATTATTTATACTATAGCATTATACTATTATTTATAAGCAGAAGAGAATTTCAGAGGGGAGAACAGAATGCACAAAGCTACATGGTCATATTTATTTAAAATGAATTACACATTATATTTTTTTACATATTGCAAAATACTAGTACACCATAGGGTGAATAGCTATTTTGACACACTATATTTTTACAGTAGTATCCTGTCACTACCTGATCTGCACACACACACACACACACACACACACACACACACACACACTGCCAATAGTCTATGCATTGTGATCTTTTCCCAGTAGACATGAAACAACGGGAGGTCATTATCAGTCGGCCTTGGTTGGAACTATTTCATTGTCAGTTTGGTGTGTCATGACCCTTAGAGCTGTAACCACACGCAGACATACACACACACAGACACACACACACACACACACACACACACACACACACGCACACACGCATTCTCAAAACCACTCAAACCTACACAAACAACACCCAACATTATTCTTTTCATATATACGGGAATGGTGGCCTAGCGGTAATTAGGAAGAGAAAATCATATATCATGCCTCTAACACTGTGAGCTTGTATATCTTTAGGGGTCGTTAATTTTAAAAGAGCACCATTAACCTGGGGTGAGGTGGAACGGGCGAGCGAGAGAGGGCAGCTTTTATAAAACAAATGCATGCAGATGTGACCGGAGGGACACAGGGGAACGGGTGAAGGAAGAAGACTGATGTTTGCTTCTCCCGCACCTCTCGCTGACTCTGCCCTGATCCCTCGTTAGGTGGGAGAGTAAATCATTAAAAATCCCCCAGCTGTGGGAATCATGCACTGATGTAAACCAGTTGTTCAGACTTGAACTGCAGAGGGTACGAGCTGTAGTAATGTCACATCAAAGGTGTAATTCCTGAATTTAACACCTTAATCAAAATTTAACATCATTCATAAACCAGATGCATTTCGAAGCTCAGGTGTTGAGTTTGGATGAGCAGAAGCAAGAAAATGAGGTGAAAGAAATTTGATTTAACATACCTTTTGTGCAATAGCACCTTTACAACAAATCAGTTCTGCCAAAGATGCTCCACTAGCACAAGTAAAAGGCCCAGCAGTGGCTCTCTGGTAGTCCTGAGATTTGACCTCATAACCTCCCTGTCACTAATGCAGAACTTTGACTGCTTAGCTACCACTGTTAGATGCTACATGATTTACTTCGTAGCTCTTTAGGAGGCTACAAGCAAATGTAAAGGGTAATGGATACTTATACGGTGAGTGTGTTATGATTTACTCTAAACTGGTGGCTATAAACATTCCTTTACTTGTTAGACTCTATACATTAATCTTGTAGATCCAATGCAAAACTAAAGAAGCCAACATCAAACACCAAACATATGTTGGCTAATCAACTATATTTGGGGCAGCAGAAAAATTGTGTAAATTTCATCATTGGCTGAACTTCTTCTTTGAGTCTGTTTCTGAAACACATCCTACTATAGAAAATGACTCTCGAAGTGAGGGCTGCTCAGTGCTGTTTCTTGGGGAATATAAATATTTTTCTCTATGTCCCCGCTTGGCGAGGGCATGGTTTGATTCTTCCCCAGAGTTGGAACCCTATAGCCCCAGAGGGAGGCGGCTGATTGCTGTTTGGCCTTTGCCGTCCTCGACCAGAGCCAGCGTGTCACATCTGAGAGGTTTATTTTCCTACATCAGAGAGTAGCGGAGTCATTCCTCACCCGACAAGCGCACTCAGAGAGACTGCGCTGACCCGACAACTCTGAGCGCCACACAGTCGGACGATTATTTAGGCTCTCTCCTACATAAGCGCTCACATCAATCTCATTCCTGCCTGAAAACGTTTTTAAGTTTCTAGAAGATGCTAATCAAATTTAGCAACAGAAGTAATCTTGGCTTTTGCAAGGAAACATTGTTTTTGTTCTGCTTCCTCTATTTCTATAAATCTCAAAAGGCTCTCCATTACACAAATAGTCCACTGCATAGATTGTATGAGCCATTATTTCATAACCTTGTATTGCACAATATGTTCAATTGGGATTCATGTGAGAGTCATCCTTAATAAGAATACAATACCTGAGTAGAGAAAAGAGAGCTGAGTCCCAAATGGCTCTCTATTAGACCTACAGTATAAGATACTACGTTCAGTCCAGGAAATATTATTTCATTCTCTATTTAGTATTCTTAGAAAAGGAATAGAAAACTAAATCCCCAGTGGCTCCTTATGGAAGAGTTCCCTACCAACTTTGTAGGAGTTATTATTTCAAACACTCTGTAGTTTCCTTAGATAGGGAATAGGAAAGTGAATTGCAAGAATGGCCCATATGGTGCCCTACATCGTGCCAGACTGAACATAATAGAGAAATATTTTTACTCAAATTCATTATAAACGTTTCACTAAATTTAGCTAACCTGTGACTAACGTATGCTTTGCTGCTGTTCAATAAGCTAGCTAGTGTTGCAATGAAGGTACAATAGCTAAAATGGCTAAAACATACATGTAGCTACATAATAGAATCATAAAATAGCTACATAGCTTGCTGGACTGTTAGTTAGGTTTCACCACTCTCTCAAGGATTAATTAAAATATGGTAATAAATAAGATGGTGTTACACCGAGAGGCTATTACTGCAGTGGCTAAACATTGCTTACGTGACCTAGATAGCTTGCTAGCAAAATCAGAATGGGTCCTCAAGTGTCTTTTTGTAAAGATAGCATTAAGGGGCAACCATGCTTAGTGTCCTGTCTTTATTCCTGTCTGTGGTATAAATGTGCACAGGGGCGAGTCACGCTGATTGCTGTGGGCTTTTATGAAAGAGCAGAGTGAGGAGAATGGATGTGCTCGGCTGAAGCAGTGTGTCGTGGTGCTGCATGACCAAGCAGCCCAGAGGAGTTCAGATGGAGCTGTGTGAAGAGTGAACCCCCCACCCCCCACCTGCTGTTCTCTCACTAACAGAACTAGCTGAATCCCACTCCACACACACAAACCATGATACATATACAAGTGCACTCAGACTAACACACACATACATACATACATACATACATGTACAAAACCATGATCTTGCTCACTCACAAAATCACGATACATGCATATACACACTAAGACTGATACAAACACATTTGTAAAACCATGGTTATACTCGTTCGTAAATTCACAATGCATGCACATACACACTCAAACAATGTACACAAGCACTTACAAAACCATGATACACCCATATACACAATAACAAAACGCTGATACAAGCACATGCACACACAACTATGATACAAAACCTTGATACTTGCTCAGACTCACTCACAAAATTACAATGCATGCACATACACATTCAAAACCACACAACCCACAAGTCTCTATTTTCAGCCAACATACATGGAAAGGTACAGAAGAGCATCAATCTACACCATAACCAACAGCTCCACACACACACACGCAGACAAAGTCAATAGCGAGAAGCCAGCATCGATATGTGAACTGTCTGCATGCATATCAGTGCTTGGTTCTCTTTTTCACATGGAAACACTGATGATACATCATGTTACTTTATGTTGCTTTGTTATACATTATATATATATTATTAATCCAATTTATTCTAACATGTCTGAGTCACTGAAATATTAACATTTTAGTGGTTTGGTACAGTGTAAATACTGCACTACAAAGAAGTGGGGGGGGGGGGGTGTTTGTCATGACATTGTAATATTGCATCTTAAACACGTATAACCACTAGCTGCATATGCTTATAGATGGTGTAGCTAACTCTTTGGACTGAATCTGACATTTTCCTTCCAGTCCAATGATATTATATTTATCCTGTAAATGTGCGTTGACAAATACAACACTGATATTGTATTTGACCACAGGAAATAAATTGTCTTAGAGCACAAGGCCATCACACCAGTGATGCTTCTCATAACTTAAAAACAGAAGCTTATAGAAAGTCTTCTCAGCTACTATGAAAACCTTTGTGTCAAATCACTACTGAAAATTGGGAAATACTTTAGGTTTTGATATCAGTATCATATCAAAAATTGGGGTGGGGGGGGGGGGGGGGGGGGGGGGGGGAATGGGATCAGTACATCCCCAACCATTGTAAATGTTAAGTAGTCATATAAATCATACATTTTATAACAGCATTAAACATCAAGTGAAGCAAATTGGAGAGGCCCTCAGTCTCAAAGGTACAGCAAACAGAAAATGGTTAACAGCTTAGGTTTCTTTTCAGCAATAAATTTTTACCTTACCTACTAATGCTAATTACTACCCTTTCAGTCTTTTTCGAAAGTCATTTAGACAATTTACTATAAAGAAAAAAATGGCTTTCCAATCTATTCCAAAAGAATGAGCTTTACAGAAGGTGGGGTAAAGATTTCAGTTTTCTTATTATCACTGATTCCCAAATGTCTCACTATTGGACATAAAGTGCACTATGTAGCATGTAGGAGTCATTAACATAGCCCTATTCAGACCTTATCCAGTGAATTTAGACAGGGAGCAGGGAGCTGAATTCCAAATGGCTCTCTATGAAACTTATAGTGCCCTACAGACAGTGTAAGAGACATTATTTAATACCCTATGTAGTGTACTTGCTGAATCCCAAATAGCTCACAATGGCACATATAGTGCCCTAGATGTAATACAGGAGACATTAATTAATGTCCTATGTAAGCTACTTGGTATGGAGTGGGGAGATGAATTCTAAAACGCTACACATAAGATACATAATGCCCTACATATGGTGTAAAAACCATTGTTTTTATAACTGATAGGATACTTGGTTAGGGAGTAGAGAGCTGAATTGCATATGTTCCACCATAGCACATATATAATGTACTGCATAAGGATCCCTATAGCACATTTGGTGCCCTAGATACAGCATAAAATCCATGCCATATGTAGTGTACTTTGATACGGAATAGGTAGCCATTTGGGATTTAGACCTAGCCAGAGCAAAGAGGTCTGCCTGCCCTGTTTCAATAATCACATATAACTTGCCCACAGTGCCCCCTGCTGTCTATGTACAGCACTAAACCATCACAGCCCAGCTACTGAGCACAGATAAGACCGGACAAAGAGAACACAGAGGAATGTGGGATTTAAGCAGTGAAATAAGTACATAAGATACATTTTCTTCATTATTACCATGTTTAATTCTGGAAAATTAATAGTGAATCATGGATGCAGATGTTACTTCATTACTGTATAAATTAGTTATAATATAATAATAATAATAATAATAATAATAATAATAATAATAATAATCTTTTTACAAAACATTTTTAACAAAATTACACCATAGCATTCAATACAAAGGCTTCCCTGATTAAAAATGTTTGGTTAAAAAACCTAAAACTTGCTTGTTCAGGACAGGTTTCCAGTGGCATAAGGCAACCGAGCAAAAAGCTGATTGTCATGGTTTGTGTTACACACTGGGATTATGGCTGGAATTTAAAAGTTATTTAAGATCTAGTGCATTCTGGTGCATTCATGCATGCAAAGTTTAGGAAGCGAATCTTGCACTTTATTCTGAAAGAAATAGAAATCCAATGCATAAAAGTAATATTACTGTGATACTATTACACTTCCGTATTTTGATTAGCAAGGCCATTCCATCCATTCCGGATTCCTAGTGCTACTGCAGCCTTTGTGGACCCTGTCCCATCTGCTGAAAATGCTTTTCAGTCTAGGATCCTTCTGGTCTAAGGGGCTCTTGTGCTCACTATTCCCCCTTACTGATGCCCCTGCTTATTAGTATTCTGGCTGCACAATTTTGAATGTTTACTCAAACCTGTCAATGTTACTTTAGCAGTTGAGAATTTGCTGCGGAGATAAACTCGAAACTAGAAACGCCCCACTGCCATGTAGTTTATAGTGTTTTCCCTGACAGAGAACACAAACAGGCTTGTCACAGTGTATTTAATTGCTGCATGTCCAGCCGAATATCACTGTCACGGCTGCAAATTAACTACAAAGTGCGCAACGAGCATCAGCGAGTATCAGAGTGCCGAATAAAAGCGCTGAGCGGCAGATTGATGGACATCGGCACACAGAGCCAAGCTTCACCTGAGCTCAATACACCACACACCTGTTTGACAGCTGCTATATATCTGCTTGTTTTCATTATCAAGATGTATTATGTTTGATTGCAGTGTATTATCTTGTCTATCTAGAGCAGGTGTGTCAAACACACATCTTGGAAAGTCATGGCAGCCCTGCAGAGATTAATAATAACGATACATTTTATTTATATGATGCTTTCCAATAGATCAAAAACATTCACAATAAGTAGCAGAGATATACAGATACATACATGCATGTACACACAGTTGAGAGTGGAGTCCATCAAATCTGGGTGGTTGAATGGATGGAAGGCTTGATTGGTCAAGGATTGATGCGTAAGTGGATGGATGGATGAATGGAAGATATGATGGATTGAAAGATGGATGGATGGATGGATGGGTGGAGGGAGGGAGGGATAGTAATCAGGCCTGTAGAGGAGTTTGGATGGTGGATAGTGATCAGCTAGTTGATGTAGGGAGGGATTGTGAGCAGGTAAAGGATGGAAGGATAGTGGGCAGGTAGAGGAGGATAGAAGGAAAGATAGTGAGCAGGTAAAGAAAGATAGAGTGAAGGATAGTGAGCAGGTAAAGGAGCTTGGATGGAAGGATAGTGAGAAGGTAAAGAAGGTTGAATGGAGGGATAATGAGCAAGTAAAGGAGTTTGGAAGGAGGGATAGTGAGCAGTTAAAGGGGATTGAATGCAGATATAATGAGCAGGTAAAGGAGGTTGGATGGAGGGATAATGAGCAGGTAATGGAGGTTGGATGGGGGGATAATGAGCAGGTAAAAGAGGTTGGGTGGAGGGCATTCAGCTTTAAAAAATCTGGCTAGTAATTGCATGGATAACATGTAATTACATTAGATGAATATGAAAATTAAAAGAATATGAAAATGGTGGCCTCAGATAATTAATAAGACAGAAACATATTGTGAGGCACATTTAAAACTGGGTCCTTCTCATGATTTCCATCGTTGACATAAAATGTTGTTCGACCACTTGGATGTCACTTTTAATGATGGCGCGAGCAGCTTATACTCTTGACCTAGAAACGTGATTTGCTAAGGCTAATTAACGTCTGAAATGAAAAAGTGGTTAGGATGCATTAATTAGGCTTCCTTCTTATCTCCTTTCATCATTAAGATTCTCCATTCGAAGCTTGTCATGTAATTGATATTGTGAAACATTATCTAGTCCATCTAAATCAAATGAAAATTGTTAATTGGCATGAGTTATTCCATTCAAGGTCCATCATTAAGAATTATATTCTTGGAAAACTCGTTATTGGTTTCTTTTTCAGGAGGAGGTAATTGGATTCTTGATGAAGAGTTTGGTTTTTATAGAAATGGTTTTTTTCAATCAGAGCTCTCTAATTGAAAGTAAATCTTTTTTTTCCTTGCTACACCGCACCACAGAGGCAATGTCGAGGCTTGACATGTGTCAGACATCTTCCCTTTTGTCGTCTATGTCAGCAGATTCACAGTAGTAGCTGTTTAATATGACTGATTCTGACAGGGTCAAAATAAAACATGGCTCCATGCGTAATGCTCATGTCAAAAAGAGGACCGTTCAAATCTGATCAGATTAAATGCATGATGTCTGATAGAAATATATAGCGACACAGTTAAGTGTGTACACCATTCAACAAACTGCTCATGAAAGGCATACACACACTACACCTCTCCCCAGTGCACCAGACGAGGACTCTCTGTGTGTCTGTGTCCTCTTGTCCTTGGGCTGAGAAGGATCTATTAGAGCAGACCTTCCCATCAGCCCGTTCATTAGCTCTGAGGCTAAAACAGACAATAACATGTGAGGCCAGGTGTCACTAGCCACTAAAACACATGATGAAGATGCAGAATACAAAGCAGATAGAAAAGGAAATATAACAAAAACAAGCCGCATCCCACTAAATCATTGAGTTCAGCTGAAACTCACACCCTCTCATCCTTCAGTTCAGGTAAACCTCTCCAAAGTCCCTAGCCAAAAAAGAAGAAAACAGCTTTCATCATTGAGCCTTTCAGAGCCTTTTTTCTTGTGGTGTGCTTTCAGTTCCAGTATAAATGAACAGAAATGATAGGGATTGACAGGGCTTTCATAATGAAGAACAGTGTATTTAGCAAATCATGTATGCAATATGTGGAAAAGTTTCAGCCCAAAGCAGTTAGAATGGTGTGTTTGTTTGTTTTTTCTTTCTCATGCATGGGGATCAGACAGTGTGATTTGCAGAGAGCAGCTTAGCAGGGCTTCTGTCTGATCAGTGCTCATATTCTAGCTCAAGCTTAAGCTTGCTCCACATTTGTCTCTTTTGCTGTTGTTGCTCAAGGAGCATTAGCTTCTTTCCTGTTTTTCACTTCTCTCTGCATTTAATTTACCTTCTGGGAAGTGTGTAGAGTACAAATTTCGACTACATTAAAAAGTAATAAATTATTCAAATAATTTCTTATGTACAATTCCACCGTAAGTCTGATACTGCATGGTGGTGCCCCTGGTGTCCCCGGTTTGATTCTGAGCTTAGATTACTGCCTGTCTTAGTTTTTTCTCAGTGCTTGCATGGGTTTCCTCCAGGTTCTCCAATTTCCTCTCACTGTCCAAAAAGCATGCAGGTAGGTGGACTGGTTATGCTTAATTGCCCCTAGGTGTGAATGAGTGTGTGAATGTGTGTCAGGTGTATTCCTGCCTCATACGTAATGTTTTTACAGAATAGGCTCTGGATCTACCACACCCTGAGCAATATAAAGTGGTTACCAATGATGGATAAATGAATGAATGATTTCTCCTTAAAACTATGACCCTTGTTTATTAAGACTGCATATACAGAGTGCTAATTTGTCTGTGCAGACTGATACATTGTTCATGCAGTGTGTTGTGGGTGATTTACAAAAAATCATTGCATAAATGATGTCAGGTGCAGAGTACAGTGTGGAATAAATTGAATATAGTGTGGCTTATAACTAATAGGATACCTTTACTGTGGTAATATTGCATTAGAATATTGAGAAACGTCAGCAAAATAATGGTTTTGTTTTGTCTTTCAATGCTGGAACAGGTAAATATAATACCTAACATACATACATACATACATACATACATACTCAGTGGGAAATCACACTGCAGGTGCCAAATTAATATTGCATTGCATTTTTATTAAGGCAAACATGCAAAATGGATGTTATTTTGCTTGTTTAAAGGTGCAGTCCTCAGTAGATGCTGTCATTAAATCAGCCTGCACGTTTTGTATGTGATCAGGTTTGTAGATGTTTTTATACATGCAAATCTTTAGTACATCAGGCTCTGTGTTGGTGAAGAAAGTGAATCTGGCTTCAAGATGGCTGCCACTACTATTTTTTTTTTTTTAGTTATGTGATGTCCCTTTTTACATTTTATAGATAATAATATGATATGCAGTGTCAGAAACCACATGTGTATCTGTGATTTAGACATAGAGATTGCACTGTGCTAAACTGTTAGCTATTTAAGGGGCTTACTCCAGCGCTCGACAGTGGCTGTCTGTCTCTTTGGCTTATAATCACCGACTTATAAAATAAACCACTGAGTTACACATACTGTAGACAGGGATCTGAATTGGGAACTCCATATGACACATGAAGTGCCCTACATACAGTGTAGGAGCTATTATTTCAAATTCATCATAGTGTATTTATATGAAGTAAGAATAGAAAGCCCAGATGACCCATTATTTGACATATACGTAGGACACCATGTAGAGTATAAAAGCCATTATACCACAACACGGTTTGAGTTCTCGTATCAGAAGGTGTTCTTTAATTGTCTGACAATAGTTTTGGCTGTAACATGAACAGTGGGTTTATAGTAATGTGCTAGTTCAAATATGTTGGTGTTGTTATAGCACCAGCTCATACACGAGGACTTGTATGGCAGATACTGCACATAATCAAAGGCTAATAATTAATAGATTTTAAAAAGGGTCGTTTAACAAATAAAGTCATGTAATTGTTGATGGGGTTAGGCCTAGGGTATAGCTGCTAAAATGTAAGTGATAACAGCAACTAACTTGTCTCAGGGAAATTCCATAACATTAAATGCAACTTTAAACAGTTTAAAAACATGACATGTCATTCACTGATACCTAAAAATTTTAATCATTGGCAAGTCACTGAGGTATAAGCACAATAACATACTTTGAGCCATCATTAAGTAAGAAAATAATCCTCTTTGTGCTGACAGCACCCCAGTGTATTCTGTGCAGTCTGTTTGTATACTGAGTAGGGATCTGAATCCTATATCCCATATCTCCCAATGGCACATATAATGCATTGTATCCAGTGTAAGACCCATTATTTCATACCCTATTTAGTGTACTTGGATAAGGCGTAGTGAGCCAATTGGGCTCTATTTGGACCTAGGTTTAACACACCTGCTATATATCTACAATATAACCATATTCAGCATTATATATCAGAGCCAGCACCACATTCTTGCGATATAATGATCACCTTGAAATATGTCTGAGAAACACTTGAGAGTAATAAGGCATTTCCCTAAATCCCAGAACACCTCAAGGGCCTTGCACGGTCGCATGTCTCTGATCCACAATCCAAGGCTCATTCTCTCAATTTCTCCAATTTACTCAATAAACAAAAAGCACATTTCACAAACCCACACAGAGATAAGACAAAAGAAAACATGCAATGAGCACACAGTCTAACCAGAGCAACATCACTGTAATCCCATGGGCCTGTGGGACAGGAATCATCTTAATAATGTGGCGCTCTGCGGGATTATGTCAACCTGAGGGCCAAACCTCCAGCGAGGAGCTCTGAGGGTGTGTGACAGCAAAGGACCGGCAGCAGCGTGGCATCGCGGGAGGGGAGGAGGAGGCACTCATCTGGCACAGCCTGGCACCGAACCGTTTGTCTCAGAGAATGCGCCCCGAAACATCTGATGTGACACGGCTTCTGCTATTCTTAACCATACACTCCTGTGGCGCTGCTCCACTGGTACTCTGTGTGTGTGTGTGTGTGTGTGTGTGTGTGTGTGTGTGTATCTGGATGGGGCAGCGAACGAGGGAGAGTGAATAGCTATAGGGGCTCATGGCTGCTGCCTGACAGAGGCACATCTGACATTCTCATGGCAAGAATGTGCTGTTAAGATCTCGCTCTCTCTATCTCTGTTTCTTTTATTCTTCAGCCTCTGGGTGTGTGAGACCAGATTTGCCCATCTGTGTGAGCCCACTACCTCTTGCACAGCTGTTAATACAGAACTGCAACAACGACCAGAATCAGTGTATTAT
The DNA here is from genome assembly GCA_022985145.1 of Pangasius djambal. Classification (NCBI taxonomy): domain Eukaryota; kingdom Metazoa; phylum Chordata; class Actinopteri; order Siluriformes; family Pangasiidae; genus Pangasius; species Pangasius djambal. Next base: position 17,130,114 of record CM040976.1, read on the forward strand.
TATAATCAACAATGACATTTACTTTTATTCACGTTTAGACACTTTTATCCATTGTGGCTTACAAGAGATGTAGAATTCAATCTAAATCAGAAGTTTGCATATCACCCCCTTTGTCTGTGTGAGTCTGGGTTTCTCTGGATACTCTGGATTCCCCCTACCACCAAAAAACATGCCATTGGATTGGCTAGACTAAATTGACCCTAGGTGAGAAACAGTGTGTGAATGTGTGTGTGCATGGTGCAAAACCTAGTGCATGATAGTTGCAGGAATGCACAATAGTATTACTAATACCCTAACAGATATATAATAATGAGGAACATAGATTCTGCATTGATGTTCAATTTCTCTCAGATGAACTGAGTCTTCCGGTGCTGGAAGGATGTGAACAAAGCTAATTTCAACACTGTGGAACCACCACTGAAAAGAGTTTGGCACTACACTTAGTATGAAGCAGTGGTAGTATCAGCGGACACCCTTCGTTCTCACATTGCAGTGATCAGGATGGACTGTAGGCAATGGACTCTATGTATGTAGGAGAACTTCCACTGGTTACTTTATAGGGTAGTATCACAGACTTATATTTCATGCAAGCAGCTACATGACCAACACCACTACCATCGTCCTCAGCTCTGTCGACTCACGTTCCTTTCAGCTTTGGCTGCACTACATCTAAGTGCATTAATAGTAAATGTAGCATGTAAGAGCTGGATGTTTGTGCTTGTGAGTTGTGTATGGGTTTGTGTGTGAAGATTATGTGTGCTGACACTCGACAGACAGCTGAAGTAGCTGTAGGCCACCTGCTCACTGCAGGCGGAGTGTGTGAGAGGAACCGCAGGCCTCATGCACAGTGTGTGAGAAAGCCCAGAGCCAAACGCAACACGCAACTCTGCTAAGAAACTCCAGCTCTCCTACTCCAACTCACTGCCCAACAGCTGCATCACCAGCTGAAGCTAGAAAGAAAAACATTGAAGAAAACCTCCATTTTCAGAAATCTTTTGTAAATCATAGCTTACAAACCACACTTCTCTATATCAGTTCGGGTATCAGTATATTAGGATATGTCGGAAAGCCTTCCTCTCTCCCCTGTCAAGCAGAGCTACAGTAGCCAATTGAGGGTGTCTGTTAGTTCATGTATACAGAATAGAGCAGTTATTGCTCTCCTTCTATGACAAGGTTTCAAGCAGAAAATTTGGCAGCTGGTTTTATGCATCCCAGAAGAAACATGTGTTAGCCTTTGGCCTGAGATATTAGTGCCAGCTGTGAAATAGGAGAGATCTAAATAATGCACTGCATATTGGTAATAAGTAAACTGGGAGAAAATTAAATAAACTATGATGCATAGTCATGTTGCAGAGCTCCTGAGAGGTGCAACAGAAAAGCACCGGAGTCCAAGAGAGCAAATTTGGCTGCGCTTTCTGGGTGGGAGAGATATATTACTCTCTCCCTGTCAATCACAAGGATACTAGCCAGTCGTGGGCGTGTGTGAGCTCATATATGTGGAAGAGGTTAGATGACGCACTCCTCTGAGTGTGTTCAGCTGCCCTATAATGTAGCATGAGCAGCAGGTTGAAAAGATGCAGCGGTTGGCTTCATATGTCTCAGAGGAAACTTGTGGCAGCATTCCGGTTGGTAGACGTCATGTGATGGGACTGGCAAATGATCAAAACCAGGAGAAAATGGGGTAAAGATTATTTTAATAGGATCTAAAATGAGCTCACTGTACTTAATAGTGTACTATAAAGAGTTATGCAATATACTACAAAGATTAAGTTTTGGTTCATACAGTATATTTTATATACAGTATAGACTTTATAGGCTTTGCAGACTATGCAGACTTTAGGTATATTACACAATAAGACACAACCCACACCTTAAAACAGAACTCTAATCTATATGGTGAAAGTTTGAAGAGCATTAATCTCCCCTTCATTACATAAAATAAGTACTTGACAAGAGAGTTACCACAGGCATAGCCACTATCGGTGACTGGAAAATAAGTGTGTGTGTGTGCGTGTGTGTGTGTGTGTGTGTGTGCGGTGCACTAGAGAGCAAGGTGTTCTAACCCACCAGCCCCTTGAACATTAATGAACTCCTCTCGGTTTGGGAATTGTGCCACTATCTCTGTGCTGCCATTTGGCAGGCACATTTGCTTTAATTAAAAGAGCACATTTTAGAGAAATTAAGCGTCGTCTTTCACCCCTGGGTCGGCTCTCACTCAAGCTGCAGTCTGATGACATTTAGATGATGTGTGTGCGCGTGTGTGTGTGCGTGTGTGTGTGTGTGTGTGTGTGTGTGTGTGTGTGTTTGTGTGACCTGCTGAGCTTTGACGAGTGTAAGACAACAGTATGTGTTGAAAATATTCAATAAGCAATTATGATTTCATATCTCATGATTCAATCAACAGCCAGAAAATAATTTTGTTTCATTGAGTCAGTTATAAAATGATGCTGCACTCTGAAATTAAACAGGCTTTAAATCATCTGTAGGAATTTGTAAAAATAGAAATTTGTTTGTCCTGCATAAAATTTGTACAGCTATTAGACTGATGGTCTAATAACATTAATATTCTTCACAGAATATTTGGGAAGCAATGTACAAATCCTAAGGACCTTTGAGGAGAATCTACTGTACACTGTAAATTGCAGTGTATTATTATTTAATATCTTATTGTTTCCCACAATGCATGGAATACTTAATAAAACAATAACACTTCTGAAAATATGTTTGGTGTGTGGTTAAAAGCAAGTAGATATACAAAATATATGAAATTTCATAATATACATTTTTTTGTGATATGTAACTGAACATATATATTACAATTACCATAATATTAATTGAATATTAATAATGAATAATTGCCATTAAATATGCTTTAAATGACAAAAAAAAACTTGTTATATGGTCGACTACACTTTACCTTGAAATCATTAATTGTATTATTTTTGCATTAATGTGTGAATAAATTTAACATTTCATGCTTGAAGCATCCTTTTTCATGAGTAAACCATTGGAGGTTATGAAAAATTTGCTCAACCTATTTGTATCTATGACATATTTGAAATAATCCACAAGTCACATATTCAGTAGAAAGCCTCATTATCCAAACGTCCAGAAGATCATGAGAAGAAGAAAAGTAAGTTCTCTTAATCTTTATTTTCAGTGGTATTATGATATTGATAAGGTCACTATGAATGCACAACCCTGTTACCAAAAGTATAGACTGAAGGTAAATAATTAATTTAAAAAACAGTAAATCATTAGGATGTTTTTAACGTTATCATGAAATAAGCATGGATGCTATTTAACCACATCTTGTGTACTTGTTATTTCTGTGCTAAAAAAAAATTAATCCTGTTAATAATTTAAGAGTACAATGGTCAGCAAAGAAACATTAAAATAAGATATTTTTTCCCTGAGATTAGATAAGACATTTTAATGGTTAAATGCATGTTTTCTTAGATTCAGTGTTGGAAATTAATTTTGAAGAGTTACAAGGGCTAAATGGCACTCCAATCATAGACTCACCCATATATTTTAAATATTAAGAATGCTTAGAACTACTGTACTAGCCTTCTGATGTTTCCCAACAGTGACAGATAAAGTGAAATGAAAATATATTGCAACAGCTGAAATGAAATGAAAATATGTTCAACACAGGCAAAAGATGTCAGGCACATGGTATACATATTTACTACTTTGACATATATTATTCTTCACTTGTGGACTGAAATGTTGTAATACATATACATAATGAAATAAATCATAACTCATGCAAGAAGATAGTATTTTAGTGTTTAAAAACTAAAATATTGTATACTGGATCATTGAAAATATCTATTATATTCTGTTCTGTTTTTAATCTTTAATCCTTTTTTTAATCTATTTTGTCTGCGTACGTAAGCTAAATAATCTGCTATCATGGAGTGAGGTGGTACAAACTTCTCTCCAAATAAATATTGTTATTCTGCAGTGTGCTAAGACCACACTTCACAAGGCAAAACCTGCAACTATTTCTAAAAAGGAAAAGTTATAGCTTTTGTTTAAAACTTATTGCTTAAATGGTAGCTAGAAGGCAACAGCACACGAAAGCTACTACACAAAAATCAAATACTGTAGCACTGGTGTGTTCACCATGAGTAGTCTATAAAATAGGCTCAGATTTGAGCCCAGCAACACAGCATGTCTCTGCAAACCTGGGTCAAACTGCTTTATATCAATGCAGGCTCACTTTTATTCAGAACTGTTGCCAGTAGGCTACCATATGTTTTTTAATGGGGTCAGGCCAGCCCGAGTGACTGACACAATCCTCGGCCATTCAGTGTGCCTAAGGAGTGCACTCACAGAGAGATGGGCATACTCTGTGGTTGACTTCCATATAGGTGGGGGAATATTAGTCTTCGAGTTGCCTGGAAAGTGCTAGTATACTATATATACTATACTATAAAATGATTCTATCCTATACTATAATAGTACACTATAAGACTAGATACTATATAATATAGATAAATAGATATTTTTTAAAAAAAAATACAGAAAACTTTAAGCTGCAAATTTGCAGTAGGAGTGCTATTTACACCTGAAAAGATCAACTTCACTGGGGCCATTGCATGGTGAATAAGGACAGGGCCCATGGCAGACAGCTTCATGCTGTACACACTGTCATTTTGAATAACTCTGACATTTGATCAGATATGCTCATCGTCTCTCTAACGATAATGCAGATAAACAGGTCTTTGCATGGAGAAGAAGGAGAGCTGCAGACCCCCCACTGCCCAGCGCACTGCCCTCTGTCTCACTCATTCAGTCTCTCATAACACACCACACAGCAGGCAATCATCTCCATAAAGACACAACACACTCCTCATCTACTTCCACTTTCCCTTTTGCCTTTCTGTCCCCCAAATTGGTTTGGAGCTGACAGGTTTTAGAGAATAGAAACACACATACTCAATTGCCTTTTTTTAATTGCTTTTCTCCGAGACTAACAAAGAGAGAAGGAGGGGGGTAATTTTAAAGCAAATCGGACCATGTTAGCAAAAAAGGATTCTCCACTGAACTGTCCCACTTATTCTGTGTTGGAAAACTTTTAATTCAAATTACCACTGTAGATTAATTTTCTGATACATAAAGCATTGTTCTGCATACTAATTTGACACGATTTCTCTATTGTGCAAGGCCGAAGCTATAATTAACGCAGGATCTTAAGCCTTTCATTGCACATAAGAGCATAAGTGATGCAATTATGATTTCACAGACATCTCTGAAATGGTCTTTTCTATGCTTTTAATAGGCAGACTGGGACTATATGATTGCACTGAGCCTCTAGAAATATTGTTGTGAGGAAAACGTTGGTGAACACGCTGGAATGATCTGCATTTCTGCATAAACGACTCCTAAATATGATCTGATCTTCACTTAAACTGATGTTCTTCACTAAATTTCACTAAGCCAAAAGAACCCCGTTTTCATTAAAAGTGAGATAAGATGAGATAAGCTTGATGTTGTTCCACTATATGCATTTTATTTTTGTAGTTTGAATGTACTAGCACTAATCTTTTTTGTATTACAGAGACTTGTGTGTATGTCTGAATTATACTGAGGTCACCCTGAATCACTAGTGGCCCACAGACTGCATGTAATTTCTATACTGATATTCTTATGTACACGGCATAGTTGTAGTTGGTACTACACCAGTTTTTGTAATATGAGAATGTCAGGGTCCAGCCAGAGCCATCTAGAGCTCTCCACAGTTAGACTGATGTTTATTGTATTAGGAATTATAACATGTATTCTTGTAGCTGCTCATGGGAAAGTCATATGCACTTAAGGCAAAATTTGCTATTTCAAGAGTTCTGGATCCCTATATGTTTAGGGGTTCTCAAACTACAACATGCCAGCAAGTGTGTATGTGTTTAGCAAAACTAAAGCCCAAAAGAAGACAAATGAAAGGGATGATCTAGTGAGGCCCCAGATACTGCCAATGTGTCCAGCCTTACATTCCTCACTTTTGTAACTACATAACTTTTTATATTAGTTTCATTGTAGTTGCTAAATACTTCATAGTTGTTACTGAATAATATCCTTCAAGCTGAACAACTGAATAATAATTTGGGAGTTTAAGGTGTTAATCACCCTACTAGCCGGCTTCCTTATGCAAGAGTGCTTTTTATTACTATACCATTCACACCACACCTGTATATCTGCACAGCTGTGTATATTTATAGATTTCTGTGTCTGTGTTAATTGTTACTGTTCTTAGGTATTTCACTCATGTTCTTAATTTATGAATATTTCTACTTATCCTCTGTTTTTAATTGAGGGTTTAATTGAGGATGACATGAAGACATGAAGGGTTATGCATGCAGAAATAAACTTTCTCACACCTCAAGAATTCATTTCAGAGAAACAAAATCATTGATATAGTCAGGTATAACATGAGCACCTAATGCTGAGTTGCATCAGAATTGCATTCACCTCTTGTGTAATGAAGGCATAATAAAGTAATTGTGAGAGAAACTACACCTATTTCAAGATATAAGCAATTACAGCTATTTTAATACACACTGCCCAATAAAACAGGGATTTGGCTTCTGAGTACAAAGGCATGTAATAGGCGTGGAAAAATATGTCTTTGTGGGTGCTCATTAGATGTCACTCAGTCAGAGAATGTTTTTTAGACTGCAGAAAAGACAACTGTTGTGTATGCGTAGGCATACAAAATGTCAAACATAATATGGACCAGAATAGGACAAGTATTTAGGGGACATATCAAGGCGGACCAGGACCATCATAAAATGGACCAATAAAGACATCTTTGTTTAAATGTGAACCCTTCACACACGTCACATTTATAATGTAACAATTTAACATCCATGATAGTATATGTTCCTCAGTAATGTGTTCACCAAGCCAACAAATGTTTTAAAGATGCGACTTTTTTTGTACTTTCATATCTCTTTTACATGTTTCCTCCATAATTCACTGCGTTTGCAGAAAATGTGTCATCTCCCCAAAACTGTACTGGTAACAGTGATCAGCTGCTATACAGCTGTAATATACAGGAATATTCTACTTCTCCAGGCAGACTCATTTTGCAACTTTTTTTGAATGTAAATGTCACATCCATAATGCTAGAAGTAGCTTAGAACCAATTCAGATTTCCATCATCACTCTAATCTATAATATTATCTTCACTAGCTCTTGTTAAAGGCTTACAAAAGAGAATACAGTAATGTAACCTGAACAACAGAAGCACTGTATGATGCTAGTAGCCTACAGGTTTATTTGAAGTGGACATGTGCAGGGTCTCCTCACTGCAGAGATATGGTTGGGAAGCGTCTGGTGTTGCACTGCCATCTGGACGGGCAGTCTAGGAATTACAACAACAGAGACAATGTATAAAATGGTTCTAATATAAGTCCCACTTAATTTGCTACCCATGGGAACATTTCACCCGCCTCATGACTGTTTTTAATGAGCGCTGAAAATCAGGTTTTCTCTTCAGTGTTAATTTAAATCTGAAAATTTTGATTTGGTCATTAACATGTTCCCATGGTGCATGGTGTCAGTGAAGGTTAGAAGCACTGTTCTGCTCACTAGCTCACACACATGCAGACACACACACACAGAGAGAGAGAGAGAGAGAGAGAGAGAGAGAGAGATGAAAGTGAGATATTGAGCAAGCTGTAATTAGGAAGAGAGAGAGAGAGGGAGAGAGAGAGAGTAAAACACAAAATGAAACATTACATTACACTACATGCAAAACTGCAGTGTAATACACAATATATTATGGTTTCTGGGAAGTGCCATTTACCTTTCCTCTACCTTTACCTTTTTTATTTGCATAAAAGAAGCCTTCTCAGAGCATCCAACTAAATGGAGTAACTGCACATCAAGTGCTATTAGATGTACAACTGCGACTGTTTGTTGTGGTCAGATGATAACGAAGACAATTTTTTTTATCCTTGACACCATCAGCACATTTGCCATAAAATGGGGACTGCATACAAGGAATAATCCCCAGCCACATTATAAAATATGGCCAAATCTCTCCTACCTTGTTAGACATTATAGGAAGAGGTTCATTGGTGTTAAAAATGTGCATTGTTTGTCAGTGAATATTTCTGAAGGATTGACCTATCTATCCTTATCAAGAAAAATTGTTCTGTTTAAAAAGAAATATGGTTGAAAAAAATATGAGTGTCCCTATATGTTTAAACTCAGATTACAACACTTGCCATGTGTTTCTGCTTATTTTAATGAAAAGTGCCAGTAACTACAGAAGGGAGTTTAAATCCAAGCAAAGCCAAAGAGCCACTGTTGTGCACTTAACCCTCAGTTGCTTTATGGTTTTATGTTATGACTGTATCCTGTCTGAACTGTATAAGTGAAATATAAGTTTTTTTGTACTTAGCTTAAAATGAAAAAGCAATCATTTCAATATCAAACTATTTTACCTCCTACAGCTTCAGAAGCACTTTTTTATGAACAGATGATGAAGCACTTTTGTCTGAAATGTACCGGTTCTCTGGAAATTGTGTGTACTAAGCTGGTATTTCTCCTGCTAAAAAAGTAAACATGAAGATTAGGGCTGGCCTGAACAGCAATTTACAGGCTTTGAATATTCGATGGTGTTTCCAGTTCATTGATGTTCCCTAAATACTTGTTCTCAAAACCATACTTTAAAACAATTTTTTTTACCTTTAATAATTTACTATAATTTTAAGTATGGTTGTTACTGCAGATCAAAATATATCCAACAGGTGGTAGCGATGATTAATATAGTGTACTGGTGATAGATAGATAAATAAAATTAAATCATCATATGAAATAATACCAGATTATTTATAATGACACTTTTTTTTTTTTTGCTATTTTAATATTGCACAAATAGTAAGTCAATAATATAAACAATTAAGCCAAGATAGTACTTCTGACAGACAATGCAATATACAATTAAGCCTTTGCTGTATTAAATATAGTTATACATCGATCAGCCATAATATTAAAACCACTGAGAGGTGACGTGAATATCATTGGTTATCTCGTTACAAAGGCACCTGTCAAGGGGTGTGATATATTAGGCAGCAAGTGAACAGTCAGTTCTCGAAGTTGATGTGTTGGAAGCAGGAAAAATGGGCAAGGATAAGGATCTGAGCAACTTTGACTAGGGCCAAATTATGATGGCTAGAGGACTGGGTCAGAACATCTCCAAAACAGCAGGTTGTGGGGTGTTCCCGGTATGCAGTGGTTAGTACCTACAAAAAGTGGTCCTAGGAAGGACAACTGGTGAATGGGTGAAATGGTCATTTGCACTCAAGGTATACTGATGCACATGGGGAGCGAAGGCTAGTCCGTCTTCTCCTACAAATTGCATAAAAATTTAAGTTTGGCTATGGTAGAAAGGTGTCAGAGTGCCCATGCTGACCCTGTCCACCACCGAAAGCACCTACAGTGGGCACGTGAGCATCAGAACTGGACCATGGAGCAATGGAAGAAGGTGGCCTGGTCTGATGAATCACATTTTCTTTTACATCATGTGGACGGTCGGGTGTGTGTGAGTAATGGTTTTGGAATGAAATGTATTGCACTGATATTTTTCCTTTTGGAATTATCTCTTGGCTTTGGCTTCAGAAGAACATGGACATAGTTTAATTTAAACTTATCCACAAAATCACAAATGTATGCAAGGCCAGTGTGTGCGCTATTTCCTGGATTCTGTCGGTACTGTAGGGGGAGCTGAGCTGTGTTTCCTTGACAAGCCACTAGGAGTCGCTATTGACCACCAAAGAACTACAGGACAAACATATACCAACTAATTAACTGTGTGTGTGTGTGTGTGTGTGTGTGTGTGTGTGTGTGTGTGTGTGTGTGTGTGTGTGACAAAATTATTTAAGGCGATTTAACAAAACATCATAGTCTAATCACAAATATAAAAGATAAGTATTGTTAAAGTTCTGCTATGAAAAAACGAGGTTTTTCTCCTGCCTGTCCAAGCCTCTCTTTCGGTTTGTAATGCGTCGTCGACCGCATGAACCGGCTGTCCAATCATTTCTCGGTATTCTTTATGATTCCCACGCTACGCGGAACATCCTTCCAATCACATTGCTCTATTTCCATTCCGTCACCCTGACAACCTTACCACGATCATCCAATGAACCCTCATCGTTTCCCCATTTCCTCACCCTACTTGCTTTTACTTGGTCACGTGTCACGTTATCCAATCAGAAAGTAGCCGTTTCATCTCGTGCTTTAAAAGTTCGTGCGAGGGCTGAGACCGCCGGTGTAGAGCATGAGAGAAAAACAGATTGTATTTCCTTGTAAAAATAGCTGGACATACGCCCAGTCATCTACTGATTATTTATTCCTGTTGAAAGGTAACGAAGGAGTTTTTAGTGCGTAGTTTTGGTTTATTAGTTTAGTTATGTGTGTTTGTATATATATCAGTGTCGCCTTTTATTAAAGTCAGATGTGTGTCATTTCAACTAGTAGTTTAATATTAGATAACTGAGTCATAGTTATAATGTAAATATATCCTAAATATGACTGTATAAGGGTTTCTTTCGAAGAAGTTACTTCTTATTGGTTTATAACAAAGTCTTCGCAATTTCTTCTCTCTGTTGCATCATTCTTGTCAAACGGTGGGTTAGCTGGATGAGTAGTTTAAGACTTATTAGTTTTTAGTATTAAAAGTGTACTGTGGCTCTTCGGGAATATTATCAGCCTTCTGTTGTGCTTAAAAAAAACATAATGTTTTTCTTCTCAATTAGTGTGTAGATTGATTAAGGTTAAGCTGCATGGTTTGGGCTAAATGCTGGTGTTCTAGGCTAGGCGAAGTTCTTCCAGTGTGGTGTAATGGGGCTCAGGATGTTGGGGTGGGTGCCAGTGCTTTGTCCAGCTCGCCTCTGTGAGGAGCTCCTCCATCATGGCGCTGTCTTTGTGTGCATGGCGCTAAGCGCCTGAGCTTCATTCACTCTTTGTTGCCTTCGTTCTTGCTTGTTCGAAGTTTCCGAGAGTGCAGCGAAGCACAAGAAGACTTTCCCAGCTTAGTTGGTTGTTAAGATGAAGTTGAAATTTGTTAATGAAATAAATAAAGGACAGTCATTGCAAATTCAGTTTAGTTGATCACACAGTGTATTCTGGCCCTAACAGCTCAACACTGAGCGCCTGTTGATTGTGGTCATTTTCCATAAAAGTAAGCCTGGTAAACATGCAGTTTGACTGAAACTTAAATGTACCCAGGATGTTTATTAATTTGGGGACAGAGGAGCAGATGGAGGTACTTTCACAGAGTCAGGGTTTCAAGCATTTACATTAATTAATATGTGAAATGATGTGTGTGTCTCGCTAGGTTTCTTATAGCCCAAAGAGAAAATGGCCACTTCCTCCAGCTCAAAGCTGAATAAAGCTGTGAAGCAGCTGTATATGGACCTGCCACAGGGAGACAAAGTGCAGGTCATGTACATCTGGATTGATGGGACCGGAGAGGGACTCCGCTGCAAGACCAGGACTCTGGACTCAGAACCCAAGAGCATTGAAGGTACTGTTTAGTTTGCATCCAACTTAATTTTGGTGGCACTTTCACTTCAAGCCACTCCTTGCATGCACAGATCATAGTGTGACGTAAATGTTTGCTAAATGCTGTACGTCAAAGTCTGATTCCTCTGATTTGACTGTGTATTTATGGTTTGTGGGTTTCTGTAGATCTCCCAGAGTGGAATTTTGATGGCTCCAGTACGTACCAGGCTGAGGGCTCGAACAGTGACATGTACCTCATACCAAAGGCCATGTTTAGAGACCCCTTCAGGAAGGACCCCAACAAGCTGGTTCTTTGTGAGGTTTTCAAATACAACAGGAAACCTGCAGGTACAAATTTGGTATAATAAAATTTTTGCTAGTACAGTGATTGTCATTTATGAGGGAGTGTTTGATTATAATGCATACCTTTTTGACCTTTATTGACTCTTTTCTTAGAAACTAACCTTCGTCATATATGTGAAAAGATCATGAGCAAGGTGGTGGACCAACATCCATGGTTTGGAATGGAGCAGGAGTACACACTCCTTGCCATAGATGGTCATCCTTTTGGTTGGCCCTCAAATGGTTTCCCAGGACCACAAGGTGAAGATCTTTGTAGACTGCACTGTGATTTTTAATTCTGTCCTGCTCTCTGCCCTTGCATTGGGATGAATACATGAATGACTGTGCTTCTGGTCTGAATGAAGGGATGTTATGTGTTTAAACAGGTCCTTATTACTGTGGTGTGGGAGCGGATAAGGCCTATGGCAGAGACATTGTCGAGGCCCATTACAGAGCCTGTCTGTACGCTGGGGTTTTGATTTGCGGCACCAATGCAGAAGTCATGCCTGCACAGGTAAGCCTTCAAAAATAGTTTTTGAAGAGCTGTTGATTGGTTTCAAAGGGAGTGGTGCTGGGTGGCAAGTAATAGTCATATAAAATATGTCCTTACACCAATAACCAGTTGGAGAATACACTCCAATTCTTCTTGAAGCTTAAATATTAATTGGCTGGACTCCAATTGGGTATCTAAAGCAAGCCAATGAAACTTGCTCACATTCTAAGATTATAAGAAGTAATAATTATGCTGTGGTTGGAGTATAATTATTCTTACACCAAACACCTCTGCCTTTCTTCTCAGTGGGAATTTCAGGTGGGTCCTTGTGAAGGTATCGCCATGGGAGACCACCTGTGGATAGCTCGCTATATCCTGCACAGGGTGTGTGAAGACTTTGGTGTTGTGGTCTCTTTTGACCCCAAACCCATCACAGGCAACTGGAATGGTGCTGGCTGCCATACCAACTTCAGCACTAAGAACATGCGAGAGGAGGGAGGCCTCAGGTATGACTGTGAAAGTAGAGTTGAAGTATGTAGTAGTGGGTCTGTTGGACTTAACAACAGCCCTTTAATCTTGATCATTTTACTTGGTGCTTTTGAATAGATATCTAATATGTTGCATGGTACAAGTGAAACTGGTAGCTAAATCAAATGTAAGAAGTTTTATCTAAATTAATGTCAACATTGTGTATACAATACATATTCAAATTATGAATTCATTTTTGAATGCCATTAAAAACGTAAATTGGCGGTTTTATTATTTTTTTGGAGGTTTTTTTCTCCCCTTCTTATAAAGAGTAGATCTGATGAAGCAGCTTGGAAAGGTCCTGCCACCTTGATGCTCTATTATATTTTTATTTTTTTTTATTTATTTTAAAAAAAAAAAAAAACTCTGCTTTCCTTGCAGGTATATTGAGGAGGCTATTGAGCGGCTGAGCAAGAGGCATCGCTACCACATTCGTGCCTACGACCCTAAAGGGGGGCTTGACAATGCCAGACGTCTTACTGGCCACCATGAGACCTCCAACATCAACGACTTCTCAGCTGGCGTGGCTAACCGTGGTGCCAGTATCCGAATCCCGCGAGCTGTGGGCCAGGAGAAGCAAGGCTATTTCGAGGATCGCCGTCCCTCAGCTAACTGCGACCCATATGCTGTGACGGAAGCACTCATTCGCACATGCCTACTTAAAGAGGAAGGGGAAGAGCCCATAGAGTACAAATGAACTGAAAAGCAATCCCATGTGTCTTCTTTAAAATAAGTGATTTGGAGGATAGAAATGTCATGCCTTTTTAGTACTGTGGTTTTACTGCAATCTTGTGCATAGTTGACTGGTCAACCTGATACAAGAGTCTTAAGTGGAGCTTATCCAGGAAAGTCATTAGGTGTCCTTTTGGGTTTTTTTTTTTTTTCTTTTGTTTTTAAATCTTGGTTCAATCTCAACACATCACTGCCAAACTGTTGTAACAGGCTTTATTCCGGATGCTGGTTGTCTAGTGCGTATGGAAGAATAAGAATGATGGGGTAGAAGGTTTCTGTTCCATTCACATAATGTGAAATGAGTTTTTCTGTGATCCTCTATTCTGAGCATTAATATGGATTTTAATGATTGCCCAAAAGGTTTTACATACCTTTTTATGACCATGTTTTCTTGTTATCCACTTATGGTGGTGATTGGTTTTATATTATGGTTTGAATTGCATTTGTACTTACTGTATAATTTTATAACAAAGATTTAACTTTTTCTATCACAGGTACATTAAAAACATTTTAGTATTTTCTGGTACATTTGTGCGCCTTTCCATGTTTAATGATAAACACGGGTGTCAACTGTAACAAAAAAAAAAAAAGGTTGAATTGTTTGTTTGTATTAAGTTCCAAAGTGGGTTAAATGACCTCAGGGTTATAATTGGTATTTCATTGGAGTAGTATACAAAAGCATCTCTTGTCATTAAAAGTAGTCAATCAGCAATTTGTTCTGGAAGTATTGAGGTTAACTTTTTGAGAAGGGGGAAGTGGTTAAAATATCTGCCAGATAATGTGTGCCATTTGCATGAATAAATTCCCTTTTGTCATGTTTGTTTCAAAGCACCAGTACTAATTTAAAAAAAAAAGCACAGCATGTTTTGGGTGCACTACAATTTACATACGTTCTAATTGACTTGAATGACAACCTCCACTTTTTAGGTCTGATATGTAGAAACATGAAGCTTCATTTTTTTTTTTTGACCATCACAGCTTGCAGTGGGTGGTGGTGGCTCTTAGCTCAAGGATGCAGAGTGATCCAGAACTTGAATTGCTCTCCTTTTCCTACGTTTCCTCCCATATCCATGTGGGGTGAGTTTGCTACTTTAAATTGTCCCAAGGTGTGGGAGAGGGTGTGTGGGGTAGCCTTCAAAGTACTGGTGTCCCATCCAGGATGTAGTTCTTTCTTGTACCAAGTGTTCCCAGGATAAGCTCTGCAACCTTGAAGTGTATCTGCTTTTCTTAGGGATGAAAAACTGTCAAAGTCTTAAAACCAGAACCTTATAATCCAGTGCTTTCAACAGTGAGTGCTGTCCTGATATCACTCAAGAATTCCAAATCCTTGGGGCGATAACATTAATTCACAGTAGCTTTTAGTTAAAAGACCCAAGTAGTCCAAGGGGATACAACCCATATAGCGCTTATAGACAAAAAATTAACAAAGAGCCAATGACAGACCTTTTTTTGGTGTGTTTTTTGCCGATCATGTCTAAATATAGCATTCTGAACCAGCTATAGTTAAGCCAGGGTGAGCAACTAAAAAACCAACACATATATACGATTATAAATAAAGGAAGCATCAGGGAATGCATCTGCTTAAGGATCATACAGATTCTTGGCATATGTTTGTTAAGTCTATCAGTTACCACAAGAGACCCTGCTAAGATCTCCAAGGCAGCCACATACCTCAGGCTTTAGGGAAAAGGTGTAACGTGGAGGGAAGGACTTCGCTTCAGTGGACATTTACATGGTTATTTGCTGAAATATTCAATTTCCTTAACAAGATAAACAAATTCAAGCTTTATCATATTATCTATGAGGTTGCATTTCATTTTAAAACTGAATATATTTGTGCTCATTGCCTTGTTTAATGATGAACACTACCTGACTGATATCACTTCAGAATTCCAAAGCCTTGGGGTGATAACAACAAAGGTCATAGGTCATAAAAGTCACAGTACTCTTTGGCTAAAAGACTGAAGTAGTATGAGGAGATAGATGTTCTATAAATATAAAACAGTACCAACCCATACAGAGATTAATAGACAAAAATCAACCCTGTACTTAAAAAAGAGCCGAAGAAGAAGAAGCCAGTAAACACTATGAAGAGATTTTTGGTTCTTTTGCAAGTCAGATGCATAGCTGCAGCATTCTGAACCAGCTATATGTAAGACCGAATGGGCAACTAACTAACCAACACAGAGATACGAATTTTGCAGGCATGATTAAAATAAAGGAAACATCAGCGAATGCTGGAAAAGACTTTTTTTTTATGTAGACAGCAATGATATTTATGGACTTGAATAACCACTCATTTAAAAACCCAAAACCTTTTATCCTAATTTGTGTGTATCTGTGACTTAGTGGCCATTTTGAAAATGTGAGCATTTCTGCGAAAAGCAGGCAGCAACCTGTAACTGCAAAAACACTGAATGTTTCACGTCACATTTGGTGGTCCATCTGGATATTAACAGTGCAACAGCATCTTGCTGAGTTTCCCAGTGTGAACACACTAGCACTCTATGCACTAAAAAGTGCAGGAAGTATGTCATTCGAGACGTATTTCAACCTGGATATTTTTAATCGAATCTTTATTTAACTCAATTGCACTGATTGAGATATAAATATCTAATACAGAAAATCTTGTTCCACCTGCAGCATACAACCCATGTCAAGGCAATCATCAGCTAAAAATTACTGTTCACTGAAAGTAACAAGCTGCTAAAATTTTAGTTCAGTCATCAGGAGTATATCTTGTTGATATGCAGAGATATACAATGGCAATAAAGGCTTTCATTCATTCATTCAAAACATAAAGGCCTTTTTGCCCAACTCTGTGTAAAAGTAACAATAAGTGGCATAATTACAGGATATTAAAACAGATTTTTTAAAAATCAATTGAGTTAGAAATGCAGTGCAACAATATGATCATTTGCTGAAACAGCTGCTGCTGAAAAGATTTTACTGGTCATAAATAGGTCTTAGAACTTTTGTAACATTACAGGCAAAGTTTGTAGTCACATATCACATGAGAAAATGAAAAGACATGGTTTTAGGCACAGGTATGTGGCTTTCTAAAACAGAGTCCAAAGTGAAAGTAAAAGTGAATGCATTACATGTTTGTAGTTCTGAGATGTTTTCTTTAAGGAAATAATTTGCATAACTATTTGTCTGAACAGCTGACCAAAATCAAGCCCATGTGAAAAACAAAGGGTGTGTAGACAATGGGGTAAGACATCATGTCAGTGGATGATCTGTATGTGATTACTGGTTTACATTAACATTAATAAAGTTGTTTTTCAGGGGTTTTTTTCTATTGTAGTTTCTATAATATCTCTGAGCTGTGTTTATGTTTCCAGGTTTTATGCCCACTAATTTTTTTAAATGAAAATATTATATTATAATAATGTTAATCAGTTATTTAATTTGTTAATAGTGGACACACATAATGCAAATTCTTTTCTACAATTTACATATCATGATAAACAACCTCAAGCTTTATCACCGTATCTATGAGGCTACAAGTGATTAAAAAACTGAATATATTACATTTTACAGGTGGCTTTAGTTACGTGAGGAAACTCCCATTTGACTCCCAGACTAAATGGAGCCTGTAAAAGTTTCTTCCTAGACTCATGGCAGGACCAGCAGGGAGCTTGTAGAGGTTTTTTTTTTTTTTCTTTTGTCCTAAAGCAGTATTTCTTAATTCTGTTCCCGAAGGTTCCTGGAAATTGTAATCCTGCCTGTCTCCTGCACATGTATAGAAAGGTGTACAGCATATGGAGTTGGCACGTCTGTGTATATACAAAATCATCATAGAAAGGTGACAATTATATTGTAGCTTGGAGGTGATTTTGTGGTAGGGTATGATGTTGTCTGTACACCAAGTCTGGACAAGTCTCAACTGTCATGTTCTGGGAAAATTTCTTCACATAGCAGAAGACAGAAAAGTGAGAATAGAACATCACACTAAAAGGAAGCACCATATCATCATGTGATTACAGTTTTTGTTGTCTCGTGGATTTGATCATCTCAAATAAAATGAATGGCTTATGTGTTCGCTGATCCTGTAATTCCACTGCAGTGATTCTGTCCTGCCAAATGACATGCTATCGTCTCTATAAAAACTGACGTTGGTACTCATGCAACTATGGCAAAGTTCAGCAGTTAAGAATCAGAAAACATCCTCCATGTCTCAGAGAATAAACAGATGTTGATCCCAGCTTTAAGGGTTCCTCCAGGTAGACCAACCAAGGAAACCTTTAGGGTGCTAAATTTAATCATTTTTTCTAACATTAAGGTGGGGTTAGCATTCATAGCGCTTATGAAAACTTCATGCATTAGACAATGTAGCTTTATCATATGAAGAATGTTCAGAATGTAACTGGGCAGAATCACATCTTTTTAATACCATGAAAACTAGCTGAGCATGCTTGCAATGCTAATTTGTCCATATAAAACTTTACTTTGTATGGAGTTTTATGTGCATCACTAAATGCAAATGAGCTGTGGTATACACATGTGTACACATTTAATAAATCAACATATGTATATGAGTATGAAATAAATCAGCATTACCAAAACATTTGTAAATCTGGAAGGAACATATAGAAATGTGTAATTCACTCTTGCCTCAAATAGTATGGTCTTATTCTGCATAACTGCATTTAAATGGCATTTCCAAACATTGCTCCACTATTTTCACTAGCTTCACGAGTCCATAACACTCTGTCTGTGACAATGTGTGCTTAGTGTACTAAGTAGCTGGTTAGCTATGTGCTAATGTTACATACACAGTGCAGTGTTATGTGGTATACCTGAACAACACTTCAGGTACAAAAAGTTGATACCTAAGCACCTAAACACTTCCCCACTGTTGGTGAGCTTCAGGTACTTCAGGCATTAATCTCAAATTCACACATACAGGGTTTTTTGGTTTTTTGGCAACAGTGCAGTACACCCTACTACAGTATAGTATTGGAGGAATAAGGGTTGGGATGGTGGGAGGATAACAACAAAGTAGTATTCATATATCCCAGGGGATCATTGGCTTTTTTTTTTTTTTACATTATTGGACATTAAATACAAAATATTAAACAATATATTATATTTAATATGGATTATGTATAGGTTCAAATTACATCTTCACAGGTAGGGTACTGATTTCAGTGGGAGAGAAGAAGGTGGTGCAGAGTGAATGCATGTTCTGCTGTGAAGAGCACAGAGAGGATACATCATGTTTCCAACCACAAGTTGTTATGCAAATGATGAATTTCCATATAAGAAAACGTGAATGGAATCTGATAAAGTGAAACTAACAAAACCCCTAAATTTCTCTGAAATTGTTTATGCGTGTTTGGGGGTAAATGTTATATGGATATGGACTATAAATTTGATGGAAGAGTGATGGGAAGATGATGTAGCTAGTGTCAGATACTATTAGAATTTTTTTTTTTTTTTTTTTTTTTTTGCATCAGTGTAATAAAATGTAGAATATAATGACCATATACTCAGAAATGACCATATACTAATAGAACTTAGTATACGGTCATTTCCGATACTGCACAATCATGAGAGTTGTGGATGCATTTACCTCAGAATTACATTAGACTGCTTTTATGCAGAGTATTTTTAGTTCTGCTGGAAAGCATTAACATTTCTAGTGGTATGCTAATGAAGAATAATCTAACGTTATTTAATTTTATGTGTTGTTCTTGATGGTTGGCTTATCTAATTTTATTCTGATGGTAATGATCTCCCCATGAAATAAGGCTCACTGGTGGTATTTAATAGTAACAACATCCTTACTGGAAATGTACAGAAATCTGATGGAAAACATTAAACCATGATGGGTGATGTAAATCATTACATATTTTCCTAATTGACTGTAGTGTTTTGTGGGGTTTTTTTTTTTTTGCTGACCCATTGTGTGTGATCCATTTGTGATTAAATAAAAATGCAAAGAGGCAGTGGAAAAGGATTTTAGATATTTTAGATTTTAAACTTCTCCAGCCTTTATCTGGAACAGGGATTAAATGTACTGCTTTTGGGCAGGGTTTATTTTGAGCAGTATGTATAGTAGGCCTACATTTATCTTTTTCAGAATTTTCAGCATAACAGAAACTAAAGGTATTGAATAAACATTACATTTAGTTTTGCCAACTTTGGAAATTCCACTTTGTCAAATCCAGTGGTTTGGATCTTTTGGATCTAAAGTTGTGACACATGACTTAATTTAAATGTCGTGTTCACCCTTTACCTCATGTCTGGGTCCTGAGTGAAGAAATACACAAACACACACACACACACACACACACACACACACACATGCACAGACAGCGGGGTGTGGTGATTACAGTCACGCACAAATCACATGCAGCATCAGTGAGGATATGTTTAGGAAATGCAATTACTGCAACCACAAATGGCAATTACTGAAAACTTACGCATAATCACACACACACACACACACACACATACACACACACACAATTAAATACACATGAACAGTGCATGCAAACACACACACACACACACACACATTCTGTACTGTACACATAATCTGATTCAAATATACATGCTAACACACACTCATATACATGCTAAAACACATATATCCAGTTCACCAACACAGGCATATAAGCACAGACATGTTTAGATAATACAACTGCATACACATAATCCATAAATATATTTTACTTTCCTATACACTCAGGTTTATCTCTGCCTTCTGTATTGAAACTAACATTCAGTCAGTAAAGAAAGATATGGAAGTGTAAAGAAAAGCTCTGTAGTGTTTCTAGTGAGGCCATTTTCAAACTGATTTGCAGAGTGTGTGTGTGTGTGTGTGTGTGTGTGTGTGTGTGTGTGTTTGTCTTAGTTTTTTTTTTTGTTTTTTTTTCCAAAAAAGGAAAGGAGATTTTATCCTTGAAATTTGTGTTCACAGTCTGAGCACAGTGTAAAATGTTTTGCATAAAGTGTAACGAGAGTAGACTCCAGTAAAACGTGTCTAGAGTTTTGTCCCAATGGTGGAGGGAAAAGAGAGGAGAGCTTTGGGTTTTTTTGAGAAACTTTAGCCAAGACACAACAGTAGTGTGTAAGCAATCATGAAAAACTGTAAATACACACATAGATGATAAAAATGCAATACATGTTAACAAATATACAGACTGAATACAGGTACATACACACAGAAAAACACACTGATGTGCTAACACACCAGTGAGCACAGAGTACACAGCATGAAATGGGAGCTTTAAGAGGAATTATATGTCTAAAAACATGGGAGGTGAAGAGAGGGAAGTGACTGCGACGTTGCCATGGCTGTAGTGACTACCGACAGGCTGTGTTTTGCCATGTGCGTGTTTGCTTAGGGAGTAGCTGTCAGCCATTTTATAACCAGTTCAGATCACTATTGCATGCCTTCATCGGCAGTTTTAAAACCTGAACGTGTTTTAGTTTTGCCCACCAACTCATATTGCCCACCAAACATATGATAGCCAGGGGTCTTTTATATGAGTAGATATATGAGATTGTTTATAAGAGGCTTCCAACAGTGAGCTTATTCTCTGTAGAAATAAAGGAATGTAGATATGTCTATAAAATGATACAACAACAAATTAATATATAATCATAATAAGCCAAGAGGAGTTAATCTTTTAAAAGTGACTTAAACAGGGCATATTTTATCTCCTGTTAGACTCGTTGAAAAAGGTGAGGCTGCAGTAAGCATGACGTGAAAACCATGTGATACCATCCCAGAGATCAGGGCATCTTTATGGGTGCATTCTTAAGCAGTAGCATTCTTACTTTGGAAAACTAACAAACTGGTTCTGCAAAACAGGATCCGAGTTCAAGTACAACCAGAAGACTTCATTTTAGGTTTTAGTAAGCTTAGTAGTTAAAATTCTATCAGTGAAAGCTGGAGAAGGCCAAATAATTTCCAGGGGAAAACACAAAAATTGTAAAGTTTCCCTGAAGGCCTAAAAAAGCTACAGAACGCTGTCTGTTTAAGGTTGCTATCTAAAAAGTATATGTTTTCTTGTAAGACTTAATAGTGTATGTCAAGAGATGTGATGTGATGGCAAGAGATGTTTTTGGATGTATAGCAAAATGTTGTCTTGAATGTAGCCAAAAAACCTGCACCAGTTCTGACTGGTGCAAATTCCAGGGTAACTGGCAGCAACTGTTAATGTTCTCACACATCACCAGGCTGTTCAAAGACACACAGTCACTGATGAAAAGCTGTTCCATGGGATGAAGGATGGTTTGTGACCCAGAACACAACTGAATATGCTGTGTTTAGGGACAAACAGTGATATGACGCCAATGTCAAGGCTGCCTGCTGCTTAAGCCAAGCAGCTGAGAAAGCAAGGCAAGCTGGGAAGGGAACACAAAGACAGAGTATCCTTGAAAATCACTACAGCTGTGGCTCACAGTACGCGCACACACACACACACACACACACACACACACAGTAGGTTGGTTACAGTATGACTTTGTGCGTTGTCTATCTGTGAGAAACCCAGTCATCTATATGACATCACGCATGTGTCTTGTTACAGAATTACTTCTGTGAAGTTTACTTCTTGGGAATCTGTTAAGCACCCTGTGTGTCATATTACAGTACAGTCAGTGTGTGCATGAATCTTATCAGTAACACAGTCACAGAATCACTGGGCCTCATTTATCAAGCTGGATACAAATGGATTTATTTGTAAATCGTCTGTACAAGCATTTACACAATAAATTTGGTATTCATGAAAGTCACGTAAATTCTGAAAGACATTTGTATCCTACTCATGCTCCTGAGAGTGTGTAAATTTACACATAACAAGACTAACTAATGTAAACCTTGATTGATCAAATTCAAATCATAATTTGCATAGAAGATATATATGCAATAATAATAATAATAATATGGATTATGCTGAAGTTTAAAATTGCTTATTTATTTCAATTACACACACAAATGTAATATTTTTAAACCCATCTTTTCAAATTAATGTCATTAAAGAAATATTAAATATAAAAATAAAGACAGCAAGCCAACCCAAATCTATTTTAAGACAATAAGACAATTCAGAAGAAATGCCACCGCAGGCTGGTCTGTGCAAGGCAAGGCAGTGCAAATGGCAGAACTGATACTACTGGAAGAGATAGCACATGCTGTGCTTAGTGAATATTCTGGCACGTTTAAAAGTGTGATAAGTGACTGATCTGGAATGTCTCAACCTGCAACAAGCCGTATACTTCCTGGTGTGCTGCGTGTTCCTGAATATTCCTCGTCCTGCCCTAAACTCTAGTAAGGACCTCAGCACCTCAGTTTAATGTCCATGGGTGATCGTTTAAGATCATTTAGATTAATGGGAAAGACATCAGTAAATAGGGCTGGACATTGTGATTGAAAGCACACCATTCATGACCATGACACTTGTGTATTACTGCGATATGCAAGAAAAAAAAACAGGTGACTGAGAATCTCAATGCAGGATGAAATCAGCCTGTCACCAAGAACAGTACTTTAACAACTTTCAAAATTCAAATGCTCATCCACAGGGCAAGAAGTCTCACTGAAGAGCTTTTGAGAAACTAAAGAGTTGCAAAACTCTTCCGAACTGTCATTTCACTCTCATTCATGGCACATTAGTTATGCATCAGAAGGAATTACTTCACTACTACTAATTTATTCCTGTTGCTGTTGTTGTTTGTGTGTGTTCAGGCATACTTAGCCAATTATCTTAATATTAGCTAACTACTATGCTGTACTAGCTTGTGATGTTAATCTTTTTTCTAGTAATTCTTTTCTAATTACTGCACTGACACCATATCTATGTGCACTATAGCAACATGTTTGTTTATGTTTTCTTGATGACTGTGAACCCTTAAAAAAAAAACT
>CM040976.1:17153708-17254748 GCA_022985145.1 Pangasius djambal
AAAAAAAAAAAAAGCATCACACCTCTCTGGTCTGGAATCTGTTGAATGAGTGGAATGGAGGGGGAAATTTATTAAGTATAGATGCTACAGTAATTACATTAAAATGGTTATTGGAGATGTAGTTCAAAGCTTGTACAAGTATTTTATTACATCATGCTACCATAGAACAGAAATAGAAACAGTATTCTTAGACTTCAAGTAGGAAAAAACAACCAGCATGAACAACATAATGAATGCCAACACCAGATTTTTTTTTTGTTACTGCTATTGATTCATTATATAATTTTGTACATGCATTCTTCGGATAATGTAAAAATGCTCCATGTTGCCATTATTAAGTTGAATCAACAATGTCTCAAAATCAAGTAACATGTTTCAGAGAATGTTTGCTGCTTGAGGTTGTTTTTGTACTTTTTAAAAGTTGCTGTAACAGTCTGGAACAGCAGACAAGTAATCTTTTTTGAAACAAAACCTGCACAAAAGGATAACAGGTTCATGTGGAAACAAGTAGACTGTATCATACAAAGAATGTTTAAAAATGCAGGTCATGATATATTGTGTCCTTAGCTTGTGACCTAACAAGTCTAACAAACAGTAAGAAAGAAAAAAAAAACATCACTGGGATGCCGTTCAGAAAAACCTATGACCTAAATAGAATTAAGTAGAATCTTTCACTCCCTTTCCAAGTTTATAACGTCTTCCTCATACCCCTGCATGTCCTGTGCAGCCTGACTTTACCTTACACTCTCTACCTCTGCCCATCTTTAGTCAGGAGGTTTTGGGAATTTTCCACACAACTCTAAAAGAGCAAGGGAGAGAGAGAAAGACAGGGAAAGAGAGAGAGAGAGAGAGAGAGAGAGAGAAGCCTTACAAAAGTTCCTTCAGAGCAGTGCACTGGTAAACAAGCAGGGTTACATTACACACACGTCCTCTGTCTCAGAAATGCTTGGCAGTGTTTCATTTGTAAAAGTGAACTCCACCAGCAACTGAAAGTATCTACACTGCATGGAAGAGATTTTGTACATAAAGGGATCTTTTCATTTATTGCATTTTAGATTCAATTTTACATTTACAATTTTTCTATAATCAACATTATTTAATACTGACTTACAGACTTATAAAGCATTATTTAATCTTACAATATTTTTTGTTTCAATTATACTGTTCATGCATCTTTCTACAAACGCACCCAGACTGCCACAACAGTTCATTTTCTCTCTGTCACATCAATCCACATTTGCAACTTCTAATTTTAAAAACTACAATTCCCATGATCCCTGCCCGATCATGCTGGCTGTTTTCACCATGATTTTTCAGTCAAACGTTTATTTCTCCTTTCTCCAGCATTGTCACTAAGACTTTTGTTCATTGCCTGCTTGCTTCATTGTTTTGCGCTCAGCTTTGTTCACCATTCTCCCATTTGCTCTTCCTAGTTCAGGCCTGGTTGCTAATCATCTGACCTATTGCCTGTTTCTCAACTTGAGTATCACCTAACTATTCTGGTTTCTTTGTTTTAGTTGTTTTTTTTTTTGTTTGTTTCTTTTTTTAAGTCAAAACCTGCACTGGTGTCCTCCTGGCTCCTTATACCATCAAAATATTTCAAAAGCCTGACAATATAGTAATATACTATAACATGATATATACATGTTAAGTATATACATCAGTATTCAGACACTTTTGTTTTTGTTTTCATTTGTTTTAATTTAACATAATTCCAGTGCATATATCCAGTTAAAGTTTACACACATAATGTCTTTTAAATTTGTATGCTCTTTTCAGCACTGTACGACAAATGAATATAATGAAAAGCAAAAAAGGCCCAAAATCTGTCCTTCCTGCAGGGCATCAGTATGCAGCAAGAATGCATCTTAATTAACAGATAATTAACTTAATTGAAAGATCATTATCTTAATTCATCAGTTGCTAAATTAACAGATCTTTAGCTTAGTTAACAAAAGTAACACACATGTATTTTAACCAAGCTAACCTCTACCACTATTTGAATAAGATTGATATATAATAAATAATTTTACCTCTTTTTTAACATATGACGCTGCCCACTTCATGCGTAAATTCATGTGCTTTTCATGACATATAATATTAACTCATCTTCTCTGCAAACGCAAATGGGCTTGCAAGTCACGTGCTAAAGTGGTACAGTAATGCTGGAGTTTTCAAAATGGAGATAGCTTTTACCCTGTAAATTTGTTAAGTTTCTTAGAAAACAGAGACCTTCCACATTTTTTAAATACCTGCATTACCATACTGCACTACCACATGAACTGCAAGCCTGAGGTGTTTGAAATGAAAAGGAGAATTTTCATGTCTAATAATATGTTGTGAAAAGCAGTAACTTTATGCATGAAGTGGGCAACACTCAATATGTTGAAAAAAAGAGGTAAAAATATTTATAATATATTGATCTTATTCAAAAAGTGTAGTGGTGGAGGTTAGCTTGATTAACACACTTTGGTGCAGAACATTTCACACAGAGCATTCAAATAAATGTTTGATACGTTGCTGACAGAACATTGATATTTATACAGTATATTGATATTGATATTTAATGTATAGAAGGTGCTGCAAATAATTTGTATGCAAACATTTTTTTCTGTGAAACGTAGTTGACTTCTTTACATGAGAAATCCTATTGTGAATCAGTAGCTAGTGAGCGTATAAAGTGTAAGGTGCTGATTAGCTAATCTATTACTTAAGACTTTTTGCGAAATACTTAAAATATTAAAATAAATACTTAAAAATATGTGACAGTTTTAACTGTTAAAAATAATCTATTTTGAATAATAAATTGTTTTATTGCCCAAAGAAACTACAAAAAGGCCCTATGAATAATCTTTACCCTTATGAACCATGCAGGGATGTGTGAATATGTATTACTTATGCAAACTGGAAACACCTCAATGTCCTCCTCCTATCCCAATGGTATCATTACCCTGGTTATGCTATTTACTGTACCTGTGCTAGAGGCATCAGTAGACCCTGCTGATGGGAATGCGGTCCTGATTCTTTTCCAATTAGACAGTTACACAGTCATTCTCATGCAAAACTATGCTGTGTGTGTGTGTCTGTGTGTGTGTGTGTGTGTGTGTGTGTGTGTGTGTGAATGTACAATCCCCTCTGAAGGTGAATCACAATGCCATTCGTCTGAATGAGACAATAGTTCAAAATTTCAGCTTTCATTTCCTGATATTTACATCTATATGTGTTAAACAACTTAGAACATGGCACCTTTGGTGGCAGACCATCTGATTTTTAGGTGAGGAAAAGTATTTGAGCAGACAGTCGTAAAGTAAATTCAAGTAAATAACACTTAAGGGATATGCAACCAAATATTATTTGCAATAACGGCATCAAGTCGTCTACCCACTGAAATCAACAAACTGTTTCAATCTTCTTTTATGATGCTTTTCCAGGCTTGTACCACAGCTTCTTTTAGTTGTTCTTTGTTTTGGGTTTGAAGGTTTCTCCCTTCAGTCTCCTCTTCAGGAGGTGAAATGCATGCTCAGTTGAGTTAAGTTCTGGTGATTAACTTGGCCAGTCTAAAACCTTCCACTTTTTTCCCCTGATGAAGTCTTTTATTGTGTTAGCAGTGTGTTTTGGGTCGATGTCTTGCTGCATGATTAAGTTCCTCCCATTTAGATTGGATGCATTTCTTTGTAAATTGGCAGACTGAATGTTTCTGTAGACTTCTGAATTCATTCTGCTGCTACCATCATGAGTTACATCATCAATAAAAATTAGTGAGCCTGTTTCAGAAGCAGCCATTCAAGCAGAAGCCATGACACTACCTCCACCATGGTTGACTGATGAGCTCATTTGTTTTGGATCATTAGCAGATCCTTTCTTTCTCCACACTTTGGCCTTTCCATCACATTGGTAGAGGTTAATCTTGGTTCCAGAACATTTGTGGATCATCTTTGTATTCCTCTGTGATTCCAATCTGGCTTTCTGATTCGTACTGCTGGTGAGTGGTTTGCATCATGTAGTATAGCCTCTATATTTCTGCTCTCAAATTCTTATTCGAAAGATGGATTGTGATACCTTCACCCATGCCCTGTGGATGATGTTGGTGATGTCACTGACTGTTGTTTTGGGGGTTTTCTTCACAGCTCTCACAATGTTTCTGTCATCAACTGCTCTTGTTTTTCTTGGCTGATGTGTCTGATGTATGGTTTTTAGTACACCAGTGCTTCCTTTCTTTTTCAGGACATTCCAAATTGTTATATTGGCTATGCCCAATGCTTGTGCAACGGCTCTGATCAATTTCCCCTCTTTTCTCAGTTTCACAATAGCCTGCTTTTCTCCCATAGACAGCTCGCTGGTCTTCATGTTGGTTTATCCTTTTTAACAGCAAATGCAGTTTTCACAGACTAAACCCAGGACTCAAATCATGAATAGACATTCAGAGTTATTGACTGTTTAAGCAACCAATCTAACAGGGCACACCTGGGTAACAAGAAACACTTGTCAGTCACTTGCTCCAATTTTTTTATCACTTAAAAAATGGGTGGGTTCAAACAAATGGTTCCATGTTCTAAGTTATTTAACACGCCTAGATGTACATATCAGGAAATGAAAGCTGAAATTCTGATTTATTGTCTCATGTTCATCTCCCCAAGATGTCTTCAGTGTATAGCAAAAAAAAAAAGAATTGGTCTTGCTATTCCAATACTTTTGGAGGGGACTATATGTATGGTATGATGGAAATTTGCAGCACTCATATCACTGGACGCTCTTTTAACATCTCTACACTTGGATTAGACTGGCATGTTGTGTTGAAAAATAGCATCAAGGGAGGTTTGTGGTTAACAGATTTTAAACAATCATTCAAGATTATGTGTATTCTCCAGAAATGGAGCAACAGTTTGTAAAAAGGATTAAGATTTCTATATGCTTCATTTACAGTTCAAATGACTGGACTACAGAGATGAAACAATAAAACAGAAAGTCACACACCTGATCATTTTCAGGGCATTTATTTAAGCAGATCAGTCAGTTTCACTTGACGTGTCTGTATATCCTTGTGGAACCAGTCTGACCTGCTGACACAGCAATTGTACACATTGATCAAATACACCTAGAAGAATTATAGACTCATAAATCCAAGGTGGCTTAAATACAATCCATATAGACAGCTATAGACATTTTAACCCAAAGTGACATAAATATAATCCAGGCATAGAGCTGAAAAACAGTTAGGGCATTAGAGGTCATGCTTAAGGCTGCAGCAGGGGGCTAACTGACAGCCCATAGCTCAGAACTTTAATCACAGAGCATAAGTGGTAATAAAGGTATTTGTAGTTGTAATAGACATAGTTACAGTTATAGTAATAGCAGTGGTAGTAACAGAAGTAGCAATACTATTAACAACATTAGTAACTGTAGTAGTTTTAGTAGTAGAAGTGGTACTAGTAGTGGCAGCAGTAGTAGAAATAGCAGTAGCAGAAAGAATAATAGTAGTAGTGTTTGCGGTAGTACTAGGACCAATACACTGTAAAACAAATTTAAAAAATAAATAAATAAATTCTAATATAAAGGCTTAGTATATTTCACTTAAATGGCTGTGCCTGGATACATAATGTATTACATAATATAATATGTAAGAATGGGTGCATGTCTTTTTGAAAAGATTTTAAGTTTATTTCATTTCAAACAAATAAAGGAGATTTTAAATTATCGGCTTAATTCAATAATCATGGCTTGACTCAATAATTTCATGTAATATCAAGTAGATTAACTCAACCCATTCCAAATTATTACATTCTAAAATGCTGTAATATAATTGTGTGACAGTGAAACAGATGTCCTTCCCAGTACTGACCTGGACGGAGGACGGAGAAACCCGATCCACCCTGGTTTCATGATTCATTCATTAAATATTCAGTAACAAGTCATGATCTCACATATGTGTCCAAACAGGAAGGTTAGACCAAATAAGGACACAGCCCTAT
The DNA here is from genome assembly GCA_022985145.1 of Pangasius djambal. NCBI lineage: Eukaryota > Metazoa > Chordata > Actinopteri > Siluriformes > Pangasiidae > Pangasius > Pangasius djambal. Next base: position 17,159,678 of record CM040976.1, read on the forward strand.
CCAGAGTTATCAGGAACTCTTAATTAATAAAGTGTTTTCTTAGAGTGAATCAGTCTTGGGTGTGCCTTCTAGGTTCATTTTTTGCCCCCAGGAATTTAATCAGAGATAATAATACACGCAAAACAGAAAATACCTGAACTGGCATGAGGAAATGATAAACTGTTGTTGGTGTATAGTGGTTTAATATTTTACATGAAGCAGGAAGTAGTGAGTTAATGAAAATATCATCCAATTTGTTTATCACTATATGTGATCATGCATACGTGATGAACAATTTTAAGTAGGCATATCTTCTGTGGACAGTGGAGAGGCTAAACAAACCAGACTTCATGTGAAGACTATGATGAATTTACTGGCTGCACAATTGCACTATTTGTCCATGTAGTAAACAGTTATAGAAGGGATTTATTTATAATCGCACTATCCGATATCACCCAAATGAGGATGGGCTCCCTTTTGTGTCTGGTTCCTCTCAAGGTTTCTTCTCATATCCTCTCAGGGAGTTTTTCCTTGCCACTGTCGTCTCTGGCTTGCTCATTAGGGATAAATTTACAATACATTTACAATTTATTTTGATTTAATTTAATTTGAATGTATTTATTTCTGTAAAGCTGCTTTGTGACAAATGTCCATTGTTAAAAGCGCTATACAAAATAAAATGGATTTGAATTGAACTGAAAATTCCAGTGTGGTGGTGTCATAAAACCTAAAATCAAACTGGTTCAAGTTCATGATTGTGGTAAACTGAAGTCAAGAGCAAAGTCAACAGCTAGAAATTCTTACAACTTTTCTGTGCTAAACAATGGAATATGTCCACATGTCTCACACACAGTTTAATTCCATTTAATTCTCCCTCTGTGAATCTGGTTATAGATAATATTTATACAGTTATTGTTCATATTCTAAATATATTTTTGTTTGTTATTTTAAAAAACAGATTAATTTTTTATGTTTGATTTTTTGTGTATGATTTTATACCATGGCAGCTAAGTGGTTAAATACTTGACCAGAAGTTTCAGGACTGATGGATGGTTACAGAGCCTGAGGGCCTGTCTCTATCCAGTTCTACCAAGGCTGCTTGATTAAGGGCTTTGACCCCTAACTACTCCAAGAGGCCAACCTGTGCTCTGTACCTGCACTTCCTTTCACGTGTACGAAGGCATGTTGGGATATGCAAAGTGGAAAAATCTAATGCAGCCATGCAATGTCTAAATAAATATTTCAATGTTTTTATCATTCTGCTATTCTATATTTATAGTATAATGTACAGGATGTCTGAAAATGTAGGCACCAATAAGAGACAGATTTTGCTCAATATATATTCAAATCGATATATTTAATATTCCCGATCGATAAGATATTCCCATTGGTTCCTGACTTTTTGGACACCCTATAATTTTTTAATTCTTTCCCACTTACTCCTATTCAGCTGCTTCATATGTGCAGTGCCCAAAAAATATAGACATTTTGCCTTTTTAAGATTTTCCAAGAGGTTGATCTACATTTATAATTATTTCTTTTCTATCTAATAAATGTTTGGGCTGGATATAATCACAATATAATTACATATAGTTAGAATATTGTTTTTAATCTTCATTTTGCCAGGGAATAAACACTGAGAACATATTTTAATTTATGCATCCAGTCTGACTAATGCAATTACAGTTCTTCTACAAACAGTATTTAACCATTTTCATATGCTTTCATTTCATTTACTGTCCTTAAAAAAGATACAGATTACAGTATATCATCTCTGATTAAACTAACTCCCACTGAAGACTCTTCTGCTAAAGGATCATAATAACAGTAAGTTTTCTTTACATAGTGGCTTTCTTGAACTGAAAGTTGTTTGACAAACCAGATGGTAAGATAAGATATAAAACATGGTAAGTTCAAATCACTCCAGGAAATCACATGAATGGTAAAAGCAGCAGTATGAAGGCACATTGAGAGGTCAGACACATAACAAGATTTCTACAGTCTACTGAATACATCAGAACTGAGAGTAAGAGAGTTTTTTTAAGAGGAAAAAAAGAATGCTATGATTTAAAGTAAGAAATTGACTTTTTACCGAGACTCTGAGGTATTAAATTACAAGAGCTAGATGCCATGACACTAAAAGGCTTCCACCCATTGAGGAAAGTCTAAATCATTGTGTTGGTGACATGTCATGATGTGGTTTTATTGGGTCTGGTTTATTGGGTCGGCAATGTTGTACTAATAGCATTAAAAGCCAGGTCTAGAGTATTGTGTGTAATTATATCACCAGTATGTAGTGAGAAGAGGAGAAGAGGTAAAGTCAAAGGATAGAATCTCTCGCTGATCATCGTTAAAACAAAACGTAATTAAGTGTACCTTTAAGAGGGCTGATGAAAGTACAAAAAAATCCTTACTAAAGTACTGTGCCAATAATTATGTATAGAGTACTTCAGTAAAAGCTGAAGTACACCTTCTTCTTCTTCTTCTTCTTCTTTTTTTTTTAACTAATAATTAGTTAAATGAACCACATAACTTAGTGCATGCTTATAGCTAGATATCACAAAACACATTGCCTAGATGAATACAAAATATAGCAAAATCTAGCTAAAATATCACAGATATTTTTAGTACTAGATATTAGGTCAAATATTGCTTTTATTCAAAAAGAATATAGAATCTTTTTTTCATTCTTTTCTTTTTTGGGGGTAAGAAATGTACACGTACAAACATCCACAGATCGCAGAAATTTTGAGACACATTCATCAATGGAGCAGCCTTTAATTCTTAGTAACAAATTCATCTGTCAGTGGAAAAAAAAAAAAAAGTTACCGTTTTATCTCTTTATCTCTTTTAAGATGTAGCAAGTAGAAGATGGAAGGATTAGGTTAAAGAAAAATTCAAGTGAAGTACTTGAGTATTTCCCACTCCTGATGTTTAATATAGAAGTCTTTGCGTATTAGCTCAGGATGGCCCTTGATAAATATTTGACACTTTTCTGAGCGTCACTGGGCTGTCACACCCTGTTTGCACTCTGCGTCATACAGTGTGAGTGGGTGTGTTTTTTTTCCTCTGGGTGTTACTGCCAAGTAAATGTTTTTGTTTTGTTTTGTTTTTTGTTGTGTGGGACAATCATGCACATAATGTACAAACTGAAACTACACACACACGCACACAAATACAAAGGTAAACAAAATGCTGTGCTGTATTCACCTATATTCATAAATTGCATTTCATACACTATTGATGCTGAAGGTCAAGGAATGTCAAAGCAGTCCCACACATACTATACACACAACTGCTATGGAATACTAAGAAAAACTAGATTTACAGATAAAAACTAGCCGTTACAGATAAATGCACAGATATGCAAACATCATTACCACTGCTTTGAAACATTAAAGCATTTGAAATATGGTGTTGCTTTCGCTCTCTCTGTCTATTTCTGTCTATCTCTCTCTCTCACACACACACACACACACACACACACACACACACATACATACACACACACCCATGCTAACACATTTTGATGTAGATTGTAAAAACGCCCGCCTACACTGCCTGCACACATATACAAACACGAACATACCCTTTTCCTCTTCTTTTCCACACATTAAGTACTTTGTATTGTTTACTGGGAGTTTTTGTGTATACAATAACATTTTGTTAAACCGAATATTGGCAGCTGGGTTCTGGGTTCATTGTTTACATATCGTCATATAAGTATTAAGACTGCAGTGAAGTTTTGGTAAAAGTTCATATTTTCATTTTTCAGGGTTCAGGAGATTAAACCATTACACCTCATATGTGAGATCCATATTATTTCTTACCTCTGTCACACACTCGTTTCTTCCCTTATTTTGTCTTTGTCAGGAGGCTCTTTATATTCTCTCTGCTTCTTGCAGTCTTTTGTGGCTATTCACTTCCTAGTCATCGAGTTGTCTAGTCTTACTCTCCTGGTTTTCCTTTTATATAGAGCAGAGGTGTCAAATATACAGCCTGCGGGCCAGAACCAGCCTGATAAAGGTTGTACTCTGACCCAGCAAATGAGTTCAGAATCCATGGGTTAAATTTAAAATCATCTTGTGGACTGTAATTGAATTGAAAGATTAAAAATCTCGGTAAAATAGTCTCGGTATTTCCACTAGGGAAACTAGAGCAATACTCACGGCCATAAACTCAGCTACTTACAGCATGTGCTAATAATATACAATTCTTCATTAGCAAGCTAAAAGTTTCATGCTATAGAGTAACCATGTTTCTCTCCCAAAAAATCATTTGTGTGTTTCACGGCAACGGGAGTGAATACTTATCCAATTACAATTTTTTACATCTGTAAATAATTTCCCCCCTACTTCAGTATCATGAGTTACTTTGTGTAGCGTCATGACATATAATCCCAGTTAAGTCAATTTCAGTTCCAGGTGGTAGCACTACAAAATGTGGAAACGTACTTATTGCAAGGTAATGGCAGCCCTAACCTATTCAACGTCTTAGGTGTAATTTTCCACCTCTAACTATCTGACTGTCTGCCAAATACCTTGCAGCACACATCCCCTGCCAACAACAGTTTTCATTGTCATAGTGTTTTTATTTTATTTATGACATTTTAAAATTAAATACAAATCAAATTAATAAATAGTATTTGCTTTTAGACAGTAATTGCATTGGTGTTTTTAGTGGAGTCAGAATGGAATCTTTTCACTTTTGGGAGAAACCAGAATTTAAAATGCTACCACATTAATATAGGCAAAAGAGAAACATATTTCAGTTCAGAGAAACTATCTCCGAGTTCATGGAAAATTCCAGCGAGTATGGGTATGGATTCAATTAAGGTTCACTCTCCTTGAGAACAAACTCTTCACAAACAAGCTCCAAAATGCAGAATGTGTCTCCATTTTTTGTTTGTTTTTCATTTTTCAGCTCACCCATGCCATGAGCAATACTGAAAAATACCCCACAATTAATTATTCAAGATAAATTTATTCACAATAAATTCATGCATGCAGGTGTTCTCCATTAACATGTTACATGCTTTCATGTTCATGTTCTCCATTAACATGTTACATTTGGAGATAAAGATTTGAGATCTACAAGTACAAAATAACAATACAAATCTAATCACAAGAACTGCAGATGGCTAAACAAGTCACAGGCCTTGACCTCAAGTGGCTCTTATAAGCATCTCTGAGAGGATGCTAATGTCTGTGAGAGTGCAGAAGGCTGTGATCCTCTGCTGGATTGACTCTGAGAATCTGACCTGTCCAGCTGAGAGACATGATTGAACGCAGTAGGCCTTGGCACGCTTAGCTCTGGCTAAATACGTCAGCACCAACAGGCTTCAGATTAGCATAGCACAATCCTTTCATCTCTCTTTATAGCAGCTCACGTTATGCTTCCTGTTTCCAGTTCACATTAAATTATGGGGTAGATGTAAATGATTTGTTTTTAATGGTTATTATTTCATGGATTTACTATGGATGTGTTCAAGCAAAAAAAAAAAAAAAAAGTCACGTTTACAGTGACTCTCCTACGATCAGCAGGAGTTACAAACACTAACCCTAACCTTATATGTTGTACTTTTCCATTCAACTTGAGTTGGGCAAATCGTTACAAATTTGCAAGTGTGAAACAATGCTGGTTGAAAGATATTTTAAGGTATTTTTTACAAACATGAGAGTTGTAACACCTGCTTTGTGTTTAAAATGTTGTAACTCCTGTTTTTTCTGAGAATTATAAAGTATAGCGTGTTTTTTTCAGAAAAGCAAATACTGCTTACCCTGTAGGAAATTCTACAAAGAAGCCCTATATGTGTGTCCAAATCCATGCAAAATCTCAAGAAAAACATGTGTGTAATATAAAGCAAGTATGTTTTTAATTAGTCCAAATCTGTGTCCTCACATCAGTTAGACTCAGGCAAAATCAAATTAGCTACAGATATCCTGCATAAAGTACAGGCTGTTCTTTCTGCTGCTTGTTTTACCAAGTGCCTACAGGAAATTCCTCACGTGAGGTTTTTTTCTCCATGTTCAAATCTAAATGAAAGGATTTTATGGAGTGGAATATTCAGTCCCTGATACTTACCTTCAGCAAGTAAAATTTAAACCAGAATGTACAAAGGTATTTACACAAGGAAGGTGTTTTCACCTTCCTTCAACTTTAGGCATAAGCTCACCCTGAACTTTGGAGCTTCTGGAAAGGGTAATAAATAAAAAAAAAACATTCATTGATAAAGTAAAATTATAGATGTTTATTTGCAAACTTGCATGCTTTGTATGATGTACATGGTTCAAATTTCATAGCAAGTCACTGTGAAATCTGTCATTTCAGTTAAATTTAAATTGAATCATCAATTATGTTTAACCAATAAGATTATTATTGACATCATTGGAGCTGTGTCTTAAATCACATACTATGACCTAATACTTAAAACAATTCATTTTATGTCTTAATTTAGAACAGGGGTCATCAACTGTGGACCCAACTGAAAAAATACTGTAGCAGAAATATTCAATGTATATGTACGAAACCTGCTCTGTTTCTGTAGCAGATCCACTGTTACAGCTTGTTGATTCACAAGCATTTATGCAAATAGTTTAGCTCATGGCAGCTCAACAGATACCAGAGTAGCTACAGGCTAGCTACAGGGCTAGCAACCTTAAATCATAAACAAAAGAATTTTCACAGATTTTCAGATATTTTTTCATTACATTTATCTTTTTTGTGTAATTAGTGAAGGGCGGACATTTAATCTACCTGCTTTACAGCCTGTGAAGCACCACTACTAAACAAAATATGACCATTTCACATGGCTGAGCCTTATCATCAATGGTTTAGTATTACAGGGTACTGTTATTACTAAGTCATCAATCTTGTTAGTTTGCCTATCCGGACCATTTTGTGAAAATTGGACCCTGAATACCTGATCTAGAAGAATGTACCTTTGTACATTTAAGGTCTATCCTTATGGGCAAATGCTTGTGATGTATATGATACTGACAAATAGCAGTCAGTACTTCCTGACTAGCTGATTTAACCAACATTAATATACAGCTCACTAACAGTTAACAAGAAAGTAGAGATACAGCAGATGACCTCTTTACTGCTGTCATTGGTATCCATATTGGTTTAGGGTTTGTCCCTTATCTGGTATCATTGTGCAAATATAGTCCATCATATGGCTGATTCTACTGTATCACTTATGTGTACACAAACAACATCTAGACTGGTACATAAGCATAAAAGTCTGCTTTGTGCTTAGTGTGTGGTTTTCCTAAGTACTAGAACTTGTGTTCATTTGTAACTCTTTCTGTTCTTTCTACAACTATCATGCACTATTATGGAAACTTTATTGCTTCTAGTGTTGTTTTGTTGTTGTTGCTGTTTTGTTTGTTTGTTTGTTTGTTTGTTTAATCTTCAGGATTGGACTGGATTTGGTCACATTTGTAAGTCACTTTGGATCATATTAAATCATGTAAGCTAGCTTTCATTATACAAACAACATTATGATAACTGATGGATCCTAATCTTAAAGCTGCATTAAATGTTAGCAACGTTAATTCTAGGTTCTTCATTTGTTTGCTTGCTTGTTTGTTTCTATTTCTATTCCTTTAAAATTTCACCTCATGAAATAGACAATAACTATCAGGACAAGCTTTTACTACATGATTTAAGTGTTCCCTAAGTCAATGTGATCCCGTCTGCAAAAGTGGTATATTTAAAGGATCAGTTCAGTCAAATATATGTGGAAAATAAGTGAAAATGAATACCCACCTGTTTGCCTTATGCAAATGACATTAAGAAAACTGGTGTTTACTAGCTTATATTCACTGTTCAGTCCTTTAGCATATAGTGATCACTTTTTAATAATCACCATTTTAAATGAAGAGTCACTAGCAAGAAATAACATCATGTTAGGGGGCATGTATTAGCTTCAGTTTGTTGTTAGTCTCAGGTTAGTAGCACTTTTATTTGCTATTGGCTTCTCTGGATTCTCCCAAGTAAATATGTGTAAATAAATATCACAGACTACTAATTCACATCCTTTGATTAATAGAATAAATCATAGAAAACGCCTTCTGTTTTCAACATAAACATTATTAATGAGGAATTAAACAGTATCAATTAGGGTTTGAAAATCTAATCATTTAATCAAAATCTAATCATCTAATCTTCTGTATTGGTATGTCCTGTTTCTAAGACCCTGAAACTTAACCTACATTGTCCTGTATCATATTATAGCATTGGCCTTGTCTACTGTGAATACATGCATCCATGCACTGACACGTGGTCTTCAGATGAAATTAGAGAACAAAGGGAACTCCAATCAAGAGAATATTTGGTTGTCAAAAAGGGGCAGCAGTTCAACTTGTTCCCATGCAAATCAGTGCACAAACACCATAGCGTGACATGAAAGTGTAGATTTGAACTCTTTCTTGTGAACCACCATCATTAGCAGAACTGCTTTTTACTGCTTTAGTTTAACAAGTGTACATGCCACAGCTGCAATTAGCCTGTTGTCTTTACAAGAAAAATTGTGCATAGCCCATCTTTAACTGTGTGCAAACACACATAATTTCTGCTTTATATTTCAGTATATATACAAAAGACCACTCTGATGTAACGTGATTTTCCCAAAGCCTAGCTAACTAAGAGCTCATTGTATAACAGAAACCTGAGCGTCTGTACAAGAACATACAAAAGGTGTTTGGTTCTATATGAACAATTCATATCACACGACTAGAGAAGCATGCAAAAAAAAAATTGGCAGGGGATTATAATACCAGAGCTGTAAGTACACAGCTTGCCTAGAGTTTCTCAGAACAGGTCTCGACACAGGGCATGGGATTAGCTCAGGATCATAATATGCATAGCAGAGTCAAGCAACAGGATAAAGGTAAACAGGGTTTCATATTTTAGGTGAGTTTGATTTTCTGCACAATTGCTTGGCTTAATTGTAGCTTTAAAAGCTGGGGCCATTGTTCCACTGAATAGTTGCTATGATAAGCTGTAAATTGTGTTCCTGCATTTGTACAAGGTAAAATGTTTTGCACTGTGTTTAAACATCAGTGTCTGAGAAAGCGGCAATTGACATGGAATGTGTGCTGAGTATTACTGAGAAGAATTCATCGAATACAGTGAAGATGTCAAAACAGAGATGCACGTCGTAAAAAAATACTGTCTTTGAAAAATATGTGACAAGGTTAACACTTTCATTATTAAGTCAAAATTCAAGTGAAAAAGAATATCCAGTCAGAATTATGCAAATATAATACATATAATCTAACTGGTGTACACCAGCTCCCTTTCGCTGTTATCAAGTTTAGCCTTTAGAGTCAAAATTCACAAGTGAATTTAGTGCAAAATCCACAAGTGAAAATCAATTCAAGTAAAAATGAATTTCTGACAAAATATCCAGCATTATACAACTAACGTGGTAATAAGTCGCACGTATTAGTTTCTAGTCACTACTAGCAACAACTCAGGAATCAGCATTCCCCAGTCTTCCTATCAAAGTCAGTGGGATCTGGTCTGAGCCAGATAGAGTATGTGTGTGGAGTCTAAACTCCCTCAGGCAGAGGTGCTTTGAAAGATAACACACAAGTTAGGCCTTGTGTGGTGTTGCTGTCCCTGCAGCCAAGAAAGTTACTGTCCCTGCAGTCCATCCAGCAGACTCTGAAAACCAGTACAAGTGACCTGGATACACATAAATCGACAAGATGTTCAGAAATGTATGAGTTAATTATACAATTATTTGTACACTAGGTGTTTCAATAAATACTAAAAATGCAATAAAATGCATTAGTATGTACGCTCAAAAAAAATGAATTGTTGGATTTACTTAAAAAAGCAGCGTCAAGTCGTTCCATGCAACTTTGTTGAGTAGTTTCTACAAATAACAATTTAGTTGTATGAATAAAAGACATTCAAGGAAAGGTGACAAAATTTCTTTAACTAATCATTTGAATTTGTTACTATTACATGTTAATTATATGTGCAGTTTACTTAACAATGTTATGTTCAGTTTATAAAAGTTCATTACGTAAGGTGAACACATTTGTTATTGATTTATTTACCTTATTAATTTAACTATTTGCTGTATGTGTGTAAGTGGAAAACTATTAAATAATCACAAGCATATTTTTAGAAACACAATGCATTTATTTTCTTCCCAAGGTCTTACAAAGTTACAATTACTTTCAAGAAATTCTGTAGTGAGAGCAGGGAGCAGGTGGAGGAAAACCTGGAGAGGTGGAGGAATGAAAGTCAATCATAGTAAGACTGAGTACATGTGTGTGAATGAAAGGGAGGGAAGTGGAACAGTAAGATTACAGGGTGAAGAGGTGAAGAAGGTACAGGAGTTTAAGTACTTGGGGTCAACAGTGCAGAGTAATGGAGAGTGTGGGAAAGAGGTAAAGAAGCGAGTGCAGGCAGGTTGGAATGGGTGGAGAAAGGTGTCGGGAGTTCTGTGTGATAGGAAAATATCAGCGAGAATCAAGGGGAAGGTGTACAAGACAGTGGTGAGAGCGGCCATGCTGTATGGTTTAGAGACAGTGGCACTGAGGAAGACACAGGAGTCAGAGCTAGAGGTAGCAGAGCTGAAGATGTTGAGGTTCTCTTTGGGAGTTACAAGGTTGGACAGGATTAGGAACGAGTACATCAGAGGGACAGCTCATGTTGGACGTTTGGGGGACAAAGTTAGGGAGGCCAGATTAAGATGGTTTGGACATGTTCAGAGGAGGGAGAGGGAGTATATTGGTAGGAGAATGTTGGATATGGAGCTGACAGGCAGGAGGCGAAGAGGAAGGCCAAAGAGGAGGTATATGGAGGTAATAAATGAGGATATGAAGCTAGTGGGTGCAAGTGTTGAGGATGCAGAAGATAGGGATAGGTGGAGAGTGATGATTCGCTGCGGCGACCCCTGAAGGGAAAAGCTGAAAGAAGAAGAAGTAATAATTTTCCCCTACAAAAATAATACAAAAATGAAAGTACAATAAGTTTAAGATAGGCAGCATGCTACAAAATGCCTGAGGACTCCATTTTTAAGATTTTAAATTTTGGAGCCATCAATAAAGGCAACAATAATAAACTGGCCCCTAATTTTTTAATTAACCACCAACACAATTTAAATTTTACAGTTCTTAAAAAAACAATAAAACAACAACAACATCATTTTTGTCAATAGAAAAAGTTCTTCCCAATGTCTTGCAATGTGCAACTGCATTCACGGAATTGTAATAAATTTTACTTTAAAAAATAATACAAAACATTAAAATAAAATCAGTTCAAGATAGGCAGCATTCTTCATTTTTGAGCCATCAATACAGGTAACATTAACACTGGCCCATAATTTTTTAATCAACCACCACCACAATTTAAATGTCACAGTTAATAAGAAAACACTAAAACAATAACATCATTCTTGACAATAGCAAGAAAGTGAAGATGATCTGATTCAATCAACAAGTTTGTTTTTAAAAACCTGTATTTTGTGTGAAAGTTTGTGTGCATCAAGTCCCAATAACACCTTCTGAAGAAACACATAGGTGTACTTCAGATCCGACAGATAGCTCAGATTCAAGCTGTATATGACATCTCCAAGCTCCTGAAGCACTTTCACTCCTTCAACAATGATTCCACATCCGATGGTGCCTCACAGATTTCTGCATCTTCAGGTCTGATGATGTAAATTCCCATGACTGTATTAGCCATGTCTCTCTCAGCATTCTCAAAGTCTGTGTCATACAAGGCACAAAAACAGTAAAGCTGTTCAGTCATTTTAATTGCCCCAACAAATGCAGGTTGCAAATTTAACATCACTTAGCAATACATCCAGTAAAAGCAAAATCTGAGAATTCTGTATCAATTGCGTCTGTGCCTTAATGTTTCACATCAGTGAGTCCCCCAGAAAAAAAAATCTCACACTGGATTTCAAGGTACAATCAAGCCACCAGCAACCACTGGTGCTACAACTGCAACTGAGTTAGTTACTAAGCTACTCACGTTTAAGGGTTTCATTAAAAGACTACTGTATTTTTTATGTTTTCCTTCTTGCACATATACTGTGCATATATTGACTGTATGTGAATATGGTCCATATGTGATTACTGTATTGTCTTGTCTAGCGATTTTGGGGGTGGGGGTGGCTATTGTTTATTGTAACCATGTAACCATTCGAAAGAATTCCTGAGAACACTTAATGTATACTCCTTCATGAGGTTTTCATAGTCTTCATTAAGATACACAGAAAGTGCTCTGACAATGCAAGCATAGATCACACACCTGGTCAGTGACAACCATCCTGTCCAGTTTGCTTGTGTAACCAGTTTTGACATAAATGTCTGAATCAGTGGGATGGTGGTGATTTGAGTGAACTCAGCAGCAATCTAGAGATTTAAGAGACATAACACAATACTAAGGATAGCTTTCATTTTTTAAATTACATTGAGTGTTATTCAATGACATCTGAAGACAAAACAGCATTTAGGCTACCTCCACATGGGCATGAATAACTAAACAAGCACATTGTGATACCAGGGAAGATAATTACTATTTGTTTCACCACTTAAAGCTATTAACACCACAAAACAGAGCTGGCCATCTGCTTTTGAATTCAACAATAAATGGCTTGTCTTCAATTACGTTATGTCTTCTGTAGGTAAAAGTTGTTTTTTTTTTTCCATTTTGTGTTTAATAATTTGATGGGTGTCCTTTTTCTGAACCTCAGACAGCAGTGCCAATCGCTCTGCCTCTAGGCTGTCTTTGTTTTCTCCAGCTGGATAATCAGATGGAAATTGACTTCAGCCTTCTTAGGCTTTTTGACTTGGTTTCAATGTGTACTTTCACCATGTTTGTGTTTTAAAGAATTTATGTTTATTTTGGAACATCCAGCTGGCCGCAGGATACAGCGATCGTTCCCCGTCTTCCACTGTAGACTGATTTTATTTGACTGATTTTACTGATGTTATTTTGCAGTCCTTACATTGCCACTTGCTTGTCTTGAAAGAGGAATGCGAGTTAGCATAACTGACTAAAATGGAAATATACTAGAGAAAGAAAACGTAGCCTATATGCAACAGATTAGCATAGCCAGACTCCATAATAAATTGCTAGCTTAAAATAATTAAACTCTGTGGACACCTAAATCACTTTTTCTAGGCAGTATTTATCAGGATGGTAAAGAATTTTAATAAAATATTCATACCTTTCAGAGTCACATGTATCTTCTCCTCAACATGGTTCTGTCTGTCTTCCGTTGCTCAGCTTTGGCCTACGCAGCTACGATGCATGGAAAGGTTCAGCCTATGTTGTTTTATTAATTTGTGCATTTCACTTCACAATGTTAAGTTGACCGAACAAATACTTGTTAAGTAAAGCTGACAATATTCATTTTTAGTAGAAACAGCACAGTTAAATTAGGTTCATGTAGTTGCATGAGTTTTAAGTAATGTGAACAAGTGTGGATTGAGTGAAACTAACAACAGTGAAAGTTCATTTTCTTGAGTGTATAGTGCATGCATCCAACAATGCCACCACCTGCACTGCACACAGATGTAACATGGCTGACAACAGAATGATTTTTACTAGACGGATTAATTAGTGTGCATTAAATTCTTGAATTTCCCCTACAGGAGATCAATAAAGGTACATATTATCTTACGACAGATTATTGTTTATGAATCAGGAACACACAGGTATTTGTCAACACTGACAAAACCCAGCAAAATAAAGTTTGGCACAAAGGTGTCTCTTTACTACATGCAGTTACGTTGTGGTTAAATATGACAACCAGCATGAAGACACTGCCATGACTTGAACATATCTTTTACTATTGGAGGATGTCCAATCTCATAGTGCTTCAATATCATGAACCACTAGCCAACGACTTGCTTACATTTTGTCAAGGGCACAAACATGATGCACTACATTAGAAACTCTGTTAGAAGAGGATAATAATCTTATACTCATTCATTACCTGTAGTCTGTATTAATGCACTTCATTAGCTAACTAGGTCTTCATACCACTTGGTCAGTTTTTGAGCAACCAAAACATGGCACTGGACAGCACACTGAAGCTTGTACTTGCCCAGTGGGCTAGCTAATATATTTATGATTTGTCTACTCCTGGTGTATGGGTCATACAGAACATTTCAGAACATTACTTATACATAAAAAATAATCACACAACGCTTCCACAGTAAGCTTGTGTGTAGTATAATGTGTTATATTTTACAGATTACATATTAAGCCTTTTTTTCTTTGGCACATATATCTGCACTGCCAATCATGATCTTGCATTACATCAGCCAAATGTCAGAGAGGACGTTTTGGTGGCAAGGTTATGGGTGTGTGTCTTATCCTAGTTCAGGGCCTGTTTCTTAAATATCAGCCCATGGGTGAGGCTGGTACAACCTAAAATATAAACAGCAACAGGTAAGACTTGAGATCTGGCACTAATTCAAGTACTGTCTTTCCTTGAGGCCTAAAAATATGCAACTGCAGTGTCCTCTTTTGTTAATTAAATATGTATTTAGGACACTTATGGGTTTGTGTTTACACATAAAGCCTGTCAGAGTTTGATGATATGGCTGAAGGTTTTGATTTCATGAGTGCGCTAAATGTTTATTAAATACATAACAGTGCCAGCAGTATATTTTACTATTACATTTGAGCTTATGTTTCATATGTTAGAATTAGACTTTATTGTTTGCACAGTAAATAGGAGCTCAGTTTTTAAGGTTGAGAAGTAGTGATCGTAAATGTTGTTAGTTCAAACTGCAGGGCTGCCTGAGAGTCTCTGGCTGTTTCCACATTACTCCGGATAGATGTGAAAACTGCATTTTCGTGTTAAAACGCTCTCCTACACTGTTTACACTGGCCTTTTGAAACGTTTAACAAAAATTGCTCGTCGTCACTGAAACGTCTGAAAACGCTTACATCCTTATACTGCGCATGCGTAAAAACCTAAGACGCTGTGGCCTGCGTCATTTCTGTCAGGTGGTTATTTACTTTCCGTCTCTTTGAGCTGAAGCGACAATGTCGAGGAAAAGCACTGAGCTTTTTTAAATGGACAGACGAAGAGGTGGCGTTGTTGCTGCGGGTAAACCAAGACTACCAAGTTGTTTGTTTTGGGTTGAGTGGGTCACGAGACTAACAATATGGCATTGTTTTTGAGCTGGGCAGAAACCGCGTCTCAGTGTGAACAGAAGGCCAAAACGTAGCGAAAAAGATGCGTTTTCAAATGGATCCGGGTTAATGAGGACATGGCCTCTGTTGGGCTCCTGAGCAAGATCCTTAACCCTCATCTGCTCAGCTTTAAGCTATGATTGTACACTCTCTTAATTATAACTTGTGGACAACAGAACATTTCAAGGAAGTGCCAGTGCTTCCAAATTACTGAGAAATCCACGTCAGAGTGAGGGACATTTCATTCCGTTTCAAAAAGCAACCAGGCCTGTGGGGGAAGACACGTGAGGAAATGGAGACTCCTATGGGGAAGAAGTGGTACTGCATGTTATTTACATTCTTTTTGCCACATGGTGATTCCAGTCAAAACAGCCACCTGCGACTGGGAAAAGGAACAGGATGTTCTGATCTACTGAGAAAAAACCCAGACACTCATTTAAACTGGTACACGCTAAACAAATCTTTAAACAACTCATTCACAACCCAAACGCCGGGTAAATACTGGACAGACCACAAGCTAGATTATTTTACTGAAGTTGATTTTCATGAAGATTGATTAATTAATTAATACATACCCCAGGGGGTAGTCTATGGTTGGTCATTTTTAATGTCAATCAAACAGCCTCTTCCCGTGAAAGTAGGCGGTTCTTGGACACGTTTAGTGATACACTGAGTAAAAGCTAGAAGTCTGGTCTGTGTGATATAGATATATAGGTAGTAATGGTCGGACAGTTGATGATGTCAAATGGAAACTATCGTTAAACAAAACAGGAAGAAAAAAACCCCTAACGGTTGTGTTTTCATATAATGGTTAGTGGTTTATAATGAATGAAAAGCACTCTGATTTAATTTATGACACTTCCAACTCACCCTTTTACCCCCAGCCGTTACAGATCACCCTGTCCGCTGTGTGAATCAACTTTGATCTCATGTTTCAGTAGGACACATTGCCTTGTCTTTAAGAAGAGTCCTGCTGTGTGTATTAATGTATGATTCGCCATCTAGTGGCCGTTTAGTAAAATAACACCGCTGCACACGTGTTCACCAGGCATTTAAACATGGCCGCTCACGTGTGCAGGACGTTCATTTCAATGAGTAGGCCTACTCATTGTTTATTTATTTTTTCTTCCATAGCGCTATATTTTATTCAAGAACAATGCTACTATATTTGTATCAGATTTGATACTGTAGTCTTTTTCTATAGGCGGTAGGATATATTGCCAATTGTATTTCATAACAAAATGTGTAATTAATCATTAGATGTCATTATTTATATAAAGATTATTTGAGGACAGAGAAGTGAAAAATTGTTATTCCTTCATTGTGTCATATTTAGTAAGTGTGTGTGTGTGTGTGTGTGTGTGTGGGTGGGTGGGGGGTGTATGTTAAACTTTTTTTTCTGCGTTGCAAATCAAATAACCAGCTTCGTAACTGTTATTATTTTGTATTTATTATTACTCTGTATTTTTATTCCAAAAATGTCCTGTGTCCAGAATGTCTTGGACCAGATCTTTGATGGTCTTTAATGTTGTAGTGTGTTAAATTAATCTGCCCCTTAAAATGAGGAAAAGGAAGAATAGTATAAAACTGTCTTAAATAAAATTTCTCTTTGGATAAATTAAGGACAGCGCTAAATAATAGTCACAAAAGCCTAACATATCAAATGCAATCTAAGCAATTTCTAATAAAATCTTGCTTTGTTTTGTTTTTTTTTTTCACTTTTTATTTAAAACATTATTATATGTCTATCATTTCAATAGTCTAAATTCAGATGCTTAAATTGCAGGTCATCGTACTCAAATCAGGAGTGGACTCTGGTCACACAATTTATTATAATGCTAGCCATCAAACAAAATTCAGTGTCTTTTACTTTTTTAAACATTAGATATGCTAATAATCACAACTGGAATTGCAGATAAGAGAAGGACAGTAGCAAAATCAAACTAAAAAAAAAAATAGAAACCCATTGTACTCTGGTTTCCTCCCCCAGTCCTAAGATATGTTGTAGGAAGTGATGGGAGAAACAGAGCTTTTCGAAACACCACACGCTGGCGCCAGCTGCTGGTGAAAACTCAGTCCAAACTTAATGACCTTTTACAAAACAACTGCAAATGTTTACATAAAAGGGTAATGTTTTAAATATAATTTACAGATAAAGAAATTAAATATTGGTGCTTGTATTGTGTATTTTTAGCTACAGGCTTGGCTAATCAGGCCATTTAGACACAATTAACAGTCACTCTCCCTTTTTAATTGTACACACATGGGGTTTGTCTTTAAAGCTGTCTGTAAAAGCTAGCAAAGTGAAAGTGTTATCAGTCAGGCGAAGGAGGTTGCTGGAACAGTGGTTTAATCTTTTCTTTTTAGTTCTATTTTTTGCCCATATATGATATGTGTGTCAGTATGATCTGAACAAGATTTTTACACATTTTGCTTTAAACCATATAGGCCTGTGTGTGAAATAGTGGTGGGAGAAACAAAGCTTTTCGAAACTCATACACCTGTTCAATTGAGCCAGTTGCTTTTCTAAATGATGTTTTGGAGGTTTTCAAAAAAAAAAAAAGACCTTGGTCTTTTTATGCCTCAACTCATCGTTAAGTTGAAACGTTTGTCAAAATGTGAAAATGTCCAAATTCTCTGTCGCCTACGTAATAACCCACAATATCTGGCCATGTCTTCTTTATTTTTATAATGAAATTTGGCGGGCTTTCACGTCAGGCCTCCTGAGGCGAGCACGGACCAAGGATCAGTGCAAACACTATTGAATCACTTCAGTTTTATAAACCTACATAATAAAACTGACCCGAGAACAGTTAAAACTATATATTAAACACTGGTTCATTGGTTCACCGTGAGATCAACACCCCCTAGCGGCGAACCATCGAAATTTCGAGATGTTTTGAAACAGTTCGACGTAACGAAGCCTCGGTTTTGCTGAAATCACGTGACTTTGCCAGTTTGACAGGCGCTCCGAACCACTGCTTCGAAACAAAAGATTCGTAAAGGATTCAAAGCTTCGTGAAGCAGTGTTTTGAAAGCGCCCATCACTAGTTGTAGGCTGATTGGCATCTCTAAGTTGTCTGTAGTGTGTGAATGGGTGTGTGTGTGTGAGTGTGTGTCCGTCTAGGGTGTCCCCCGCCTTGTGCCCCAAGTCCCCTGGGATAGGCTCCAGGCTCCCCCACGATCCTGTGTAGGATAAGCTTTACAGAGTATGGATGGATGGATATCCATGTTTTAAAGAATGGCAGTCAACATCCCTGTTTTCATAAGAGTGTTGTTATAGGTCAGGGATTTAACAGTTACTGTCCACTTCAGCAGGAAATCAAGTTATTGGCTAAATTCATATAGATATATTCCAAGTGCACTAAGTAGGCCGTGTTTTTTTTGCAAATCCATTTGACACCTCATGTGGCATGTGGCTCCAGCACTAGGCTTGACCACAGTAACAGTAACACTAACACTACAGTAATCCTTTCTCAGATATGGACATATCTGTAAAGTTCTGGGAACACAAAAAAACAACTTTATTTGTATAAAGGGCATTACACAGAAATGCTTTTCTATTTTAGTCTACAGCAGTAGTGGGATGATGGTGTTGAATGCTTTGGAAGTCTTTTAAAATTCAGATGGGTAGTCCATGTGAAATTGTTGGAGGTGTCCCAACTGACCATCTCAGATTTGCTTCCTACTTGCTGGAAATAATGAAATTATTCCCGGTAAATACTGTGCAAAATTTCCGGCTTGTATCTGCATTAGTTTCTGATAGGGGTGCAACGGATCATAGATGATCCGTGATCCGTATGGACCAGGCCCCACGGTTCGGCACACATGTGATTCGCGGATTAACTGTTAAGTTTAACCATCATAGAGTGAAAGTTTATCATTTGCTGGTGATTTGTCTTGCCAATTTACACATTCAAGCAATACTAAACCATTCACGCGGAAGAGAACTCGAATCGGGACTCGCGCGCTGTTTTCTCGCGCACACGCAGAAAGAGAGAGGCGCGATTCAGACAGCGCGTGAGCACCGAACTGATTCCTCTTTTCATTCCTCTTTGCGCTTGAACGGACACATACACACAAAGTTACGTTAAAATACCCGATTTGGCAAGTATTCTGGTAAACACAGTCGGTTAACCGAAAACGTAAACAGCTGAGAAAGAAACAGGATGTGTGTCAGTACTGGGTCCGTGCATTTGGTATTAAAGAGACAGCAGCCTGTAAATAATCTGCTTCTGTCTGCTAATCAAACACCACCACAGCTTTAACAAAGATTAATCTTCATGTAACTTATGCAGTGAGCACTACTGTGCTATTTTACACTTAATCATTACATTTCCGCACCTGAATACTACCGTTACTGACTTTATTAGTAACTTTGTTAGTCATCTGTCTGTAATTGTTCTTGTCTTATTACTGACATTATTAGTTAAGCTAGTAGTTTTTGCTGTGGTATAGAAGTACTTAAAATAAGCTTTCAGCAATAAATGAAAAGCAATTTTCTCTTTTTTTTTTCCTGTCTGAAAAATGATCCAATCTGTGACTCAAAATCCGTAATATGATACGAACCGTGAGTTTAGTGATCCGTTGCACCACTAGTTTCTGATATATAGATGTTTTAAAAGGGGACATGGCAATTTTAATGTTAAAAAAACTGCTATTTGAAGTGTGATGTCAACAGCTGGTACTGTTTAACAAAAGCAGACCAAGACAATATTTTGTAGTTTAGTAATTCTTTTGTCTTTGTCATTGCTGCAGACACCTGATTTACATGTAACATGGCTGCATCTTTGGCACCATGCTTCATTGGAGAAAGACTGTCACAAATCTGATTGTGTAAAAAAAAAAAAAAAAAAAATCTCAAAAGGTAAGCTTATTCATAACCAGTTGGACATGTGTTGAATGTGTGTAGGCTCATTAAGTCAAGTCATCTGAAATTGCTAAAATTTACTACACTTAACTTCTGAAAGTCCTACGAAATCAATATATTATGATAATTGGTGAAAAGACTACACACATACAGTAAAATTAGGGCCGTGCCCCCTTCTTAAATATATCTCAGAAAGTAATACAGATACAAGCCTGAAATTTTGCACACTATTTATTGGGAAGAGTAACATTGTTTCCAAAAAGTATGGGAAAAAAAAAAAATCTGAGATGGTCAATCAGGAACATTTTTTAATGTCTGGTGATTTGAGGTGGACTTACCCAGACATTCTGGTTTATATCACCAACATTGTGTAGAAATGGGAGGTTGGTAGAAAAAAAGGCTCATCTATTTAAATTATTTGTAAAGCAGTATATCACCTTATGCTTAGCAGCGGCTCATGACCATAAATTTTGGTGAGGCTGGATGATATTAATGACATAGCCTCTAGTGAATTGTTTAGATGTATCTTTGTTCAGCTGTGTTTGATACGGCAGGTGAGTTCCTATCACCAGTGAGGCACACAAAGAAGAACTAATATCACTAACCAGGGTTACCAGGCTTCAGAAAAATTTTCAGCCCGACTACATCTCAAAATCCAAACAAGACCTCAAACTAACCCCCAAATTTTTTTTTCTCAGAGAGGCTGTTTCTCAGCCTCTGCAGGGATAACAAGGTCACCATGGTGCTCACTCATTTCTGATGTATGAATATTATCCTCTCCATAATTCCCCTTTCCCTTTGCAGTATATCTTACAATATAAATAGTTCTGTACATCACATAAGAAGAAGTCTTTGTCACATATACAGTACAGCAAAATGACATTCTTCTCTTCACATATCTTAGACTCTTGATCTCAGGATCGTGGGTTTGAGCCCCATGCTGGGTGCCAACCCCAGCCACTGGGGTGCACAGGCTAGGGAAGGTTGTGTCAGGAACGGCATCCTATATAAAACCTGTGCCAAATCAATACGGGGACAATGGAAGGTGATCTGCTGTGGCAGCCCCTAATGGGAGCAGCCAAAAGAACAAAAAATGACATAAAAGTATAAGTATTCACCCCTGTTGCTGTGAAACCCCTAAATCCACCTGTGTGCAAATAAAAATGTCATGTAAATTTGCCTGTCTCTGGAAGGCCCGAAAGTTAGTTAGAAAATATACCTAAACAAACAGCATCATGAAGACCAAGGAGCTATCAAAACAAATCCAGGGCAGTTCTGGAAAAACATTAGGATCTAGTTATTAAAAATATCTCAAAATTCCATGGAGCACCTTTAAATCCATTATTACAAATTGGAAAGAAACTGGAACAACCACGATTCTGCCTAGAGGAACCCATCCACCAAAATCAGCGACCACGTAAAGTGGGGGTTTGTCAGAGAAGCACCAAGGGGGCCAAGGGTAACTGGAAAAAATCCACAGCTCACACAATGCTGAAAAGTTCAAGGGGGTAATATTTATGTAAGCCTTTGTAGATACATAATAGGCAATGTATTCACTGATTGCAAAAACACTCCATCTTACCTGTTTTGTTTGCAAGACTTTGATATAATTGATCTTATGTATGCAAAATCCCCAAACTCCATCCCACAAATAAAAAGATCATCCCATATCAGCAAGTTAAAAGTAGCCCAATTACACAGGAAAACTGTGGACCTGGCAGGCAGGAGTCTAGCACATGCTGGTGAGTTCACTGCTGAATCTGGTAATTATGCACCCCTGCTGTATACTGTGGTGTAGGTCAGATCCATGAGCAACACTTGGACATGTTAACAGGTGTGTGAGCTGCCAAATCTCAGCGTCGTCTCTGTACTTCTCGGATTTCCTCTGCCACTCACAATCAGTCAATTCTTGCAGTCTATATGTTGCTCCTCCTGGGAGCTATCAGGTGATCACTAACGTACCGTATCAGCATATGTTATTCCTGTCTCTAATGTACTTCAGTTGGTAGATCAATTAAGTGCAGCATTTACACACTAATGGCATTCTATTTGGAATGTAAGCATTAGTACCATAGAAATGGGACAATTAAGATCTTCTCATCTATAACGGTTGTCTAATTAAGTAATGAAGCCATGATGGCTGACTTCTTTGAAATGAGCCACATGTATGTATGACACATATGAAGCAAGTAAAATATCAAAGGAGAAAAAAGTGGGAAGTGCACATGTACTGTGTTGCTATATATTTGTACATTTCGAGAGATGTGTTTTGTATATATAAGCACAAGATAATCTTCTCAAGCGCCATGTGGCTTTGGTGAACTGCTGACAAATGTGTAAGCAATTCTGAAGTGCTCGACTCCTCCTCTGGCATCTCAACCCTCCCTGCTGGTTAAAAATGCACGAGTCACAGTGAAATCGACCTCAACAGACGTGACGCCTGAAGGTAAGAAACTCAGACATATGCAGATGTCCTGTTCTTGTCACAAGTAATTGCTTGGGAAATGTGCTAAACCATGTCTAAGCTCACACTGACAGTGGAGATTTAATCAGGTATTATTTTGTTTAATAACGCAAAATTCCTTTCTTCCAGTGTGCTTTATGTCATTTATCTTTTAAACTTTCAAGATGCATTTCTTCATTCTGTATTGTGTCTCAAGGAAAAACGTGCTTTTTTAGTGATTTATTTATTTACAAATAAATCACCAGTATCTTGGAAGTCTAAAGATGTGATAAGTAAAATCGGTGATGAGTGATAAGTACAAGCAATGTACATAAAGTATTATATATTTATATTTATTTAAGTCAAACATGTGCCTACTCCAACTTTTACTAGCTGTAAATAAGGTTTTAAAGAACATATACACAGTGCACAGACCACCTGTGATTTATGCAGCAGTAGTAAAATGTAACGATGGGAATTAATAACAGGTTCTGGATGGCATCCCGCTGTCACTGAGCCCAAGACATGTTTTACACAGATGGCTTGTCATCAGCTCAGTTTTCTTGGTTTCATTAGTGTGCTTTTAAATGGATGAAACAATGATATATATATATATATATATATATATATATATCTCAGAATCAGAGGAACACACATAAGGAATTTGACTTGGTATGAAGCTTCCAGAACACACATACCAATAAGACAGCGAGACATATAATAAAAATCACAAATAATAATAATATGAGAAAAAAATGTGTGTGTGTATATATATATATATATATATATATATATATATATATATATAAACGGAATAGATATATGTACAGATGTGATAAAATACAGCTATGTGCAAGGAGAAGGCAATGGCAGAAACATTAAGGATATGGGTACAGATAATATAGTAAAAGAATGAATTTACATATTGCACAAAAAAGTCAAATACAATAAGGTATTTGTCCTTGCATTAACTTCAGTGCGACTCGCTAAAAGTAGACATAGCAATTAAACAAAAAGTTTTTAAATAATTTGTCAGTTGATCATAAATTTCAGCAAATGCTTAGTGAGTCGCACTGAAGTTAATGCAAGGACAAATACCTTATTGTATTTGACTGTGTCAGAGTTACAATTGCACAATATTAGTGTTTTGGTCCAATCTCAAACACTGTATAAGACATAGTAAAGTGTAGTATGTGAATGACCAAATCTTTTTGAACAAGCTTTAAATGAGGGAATAATAAATAATTAAGTATGTAAAATAATAATAAAGTAATAAAATATAGAATGTGTGCTATGAAATATTATGCCTCAAATCTAAATGATCAGCTGAGTAAAAGATTCAAAAGTGTATTGAATTAATGACTCAAATCACTAACGAAATATTTTTGAATATCATTATTGAGACAAAGACAAAATTATGTGACCTCTGTAGGTCCACATGGTGCCTTTGTGGTAAAAATAAGTGAAATGACTGTAAAGCATTTCCCATTTTAAGCAGTTTCCCCCTGGGATTAATAAAGTTCTTTGAATCTTGAATCTTGAAAGCTCATATATTACACACTTTGCAGCTGTATTACATTTGCTGTATTAAATGCTCTATAAGGCCCATTAAATGTAACTCTAAAAAAAGGGCGAATAAGCAACAGTCACATGGACTGAACAGAAGACTGAAAAACAAGCTAATTGTTTGTAATACAAAACCAATTGAGTAAAAGATGCTATGTAAGGTAAGCTTAATTTATAAACTAACATTTTTTTTAAAAATGCTTAAATATATACCATAACATCTACAGTGGCTTATATTTTAATATGATAATAAATTCAGTCCTGTAGAAAAAAAACATGGTGTAATAATTTAGGCCAGTTGGAATCATTGAGGTATACAAGCATAATCACAGTTTAGGGGTTGTTTCTAATGTGAAGAGAGGATGGGGTTATTAAATTTTACCTTCATTTTATTTCCTCACAGTCTGGTCAGACATTTATGCGAGAATTGTCTGGGAGCTGCAAGACCAGTGCTAACCAAAAATAAAAATGGCAGAAAATTGCTTGAAGCCAGACATCTTCAACGATAAAACCTACATGTCAAAAAGAAGCATCAGAAAGAGCTTAATTAATAAGATACGGTATGTACCCATAGAGAATGAACTCACCACTAATGCTAAGGAGTCACTGTTTTCTGCTGGCTGTGCCAGTGAGATGAATCCAGTGTGCTGTGATGCACAGCAGGGAATGAATGAGTGTGAAAATGGTAGTGAGATCCAGAAGGTTGGATTTGAGCCCGAGGAAGTGTCTGGCTTTGCCAGCCTGAGGGTGAAACTTGAGGAAGACTGGACCGAGTTTGAATTGGCACCAGCTCCAGAAACGAAACAGGAAGCCACAGTAGATAACAATGTAGCAAAGGCATCCAGGGAACACGAGCCAAATTCGGAACCAAAACAAACAGGAAAGCCATTTTATGTTTTTGCAGCTATGAAAAAGCGGAGCATGGAGGGAGATGCAGAAAACCGCCCTTACAAGTGCCCCTACTGCAGCTGGGCCTTCAAGAAGTCCAGCAACCTACTGAGCCACGTGGAGACACACAGCGGACTGAAGCCACACGTGTGCGAACTGTGTGGAAAAGCCTACGCACATCAGGGCACCCTGCAGCAGCACAAGCGGCTTCACACGGGCGAGCGGCCCTACAGCTGCCCATTCTGCGACAAGACCTACACATGGTCCTCTGACCACCGTAAACATATCCGCACGCACACTGGCGAGAAGCCATACACATGCACAGAGTGCGGCAAGGAATTCGTGCGCTCATCGGACCTGCGCAAGCACGAGCGCAACATGCACACCAATGACAAGCCGTTCCTGTGTCATGCGTGTGGCAAGACTTTTAACAAGCCTCTATCACTGCTACGGCATGAGCGTACACACCTGGGTGAGCGGCCTTTCATCTGTCCAGACTGTGGCAAAACCTTTGCCCTTCCCTCCCGCCTGGCTGAGCACCAGAAAGTCCACAGTGGCTTGCGGCCGTATGTCTGCCCCATCTGCACAAAAGCCTTCACTAAGTCCTCAAACCTGACTGAGCACCTGAGCGTGCACACGGGTTTCCGTCCACACACATGCGCCGAGTGCGGTGTGGCTTTCGCCATGCCCTCACGCCTGCTACGGCACCAGCGCACACATGCGGCCCAACGACTGCAGCAGGTCCTTCAGCCACCAGTTTAGCCCTTTGTGTTCTGTTCATTACTTATAGCAATACAACTGCAACAATAATTTTAAAATACCTAGCATGTTTTCTCTTTATTGATTATAAATATAAACAATACTGACAGAAATGGAGCCTCTTCCCATACTGGGATACTGCTAATGGTCAACGGGACTGGAAAAGAGATGGAAGGAATAAGCCAGCTACTTCAGCTTTTTGGTTTTAAATCACAAACAAAAGTAAATTTAATAGGCTACATTTATTTTGACTTGTAAACTCTTAGCTTAACATTAGGGTTTTTTTTTTACATGTTTACTAGACAGGGTCCCTGAGTAGAACAAGTCAAGTAAAGTCAAGTGGAGTTTATTGTCATTTCAACCATATATAGCTAGTTAGTACATAGTGAAACGAAACAACGTTTCTCCAGGACCAAGGTGCTACATAAGACAAACACAGAACAACACAGAAGTACAAGGGACTACTAAATGTGCATAAAATGCAAAAGTGCAAACATGTGCAGACAGCACAAGACAGTACAATGACTACTGGGATAGACAGTGGGCACAGTAAGTCCCAGTGCAGCGCTGACCAGTACACAGTTCCATTAGAAAATGAATCTAGTGACAAAAGTGCAGAGTACAATATAAGTTGCTGAAAAAGTGTAAACGTTTCAGCACAACAGCACAAAGGAAAAGTTGTTGCCCTCTTTTTGGGAGGTTGCATGCTCATATCCCAATGATGCCACAGCCATCCATGGCCAGGAGCCAAGGGAGCAAAATTATCTGTCCCCCCCCCCCCCCCCCCCAGTGGCCAGCTGGCTGAAGGAAGACATTAGCCTTCACCCACCCTGGTTGGTAGCTGTCGTATAACAGGGGAGAGCTGGCTGGCGGGTGGGTGGGAATAATTAAAACATAAAGGTTTATGTTGGAAACTTGTTTTTAATGCTGTTGCATTTTTATTGACTTTTCTGTGCATCATTAATATAACCTCAACAGAACAGGGCTAATTTATATGGCACACTTATATTTTCCCACCTAAAATCTCTTTACAAATATTTAATATTGATTGTTTTGTTTATTTGCTTAGCAAACTTTTTTGTATTTTTTCTTTATAATATTTAGTTTTATGTATTGTTTTTTTACATATTATTTTAGACAAACAGTTTCTTTGTCTTTGCAGTCGCCTCTCAACACAAGCATGTAGCCTGACAGCTGCACCCAGTTTAATATTTAAACCTTTTTTTTTATTGAGAACTTTATTCGTTCTGACATACAATTTCTTATTTAATTTATTCTCGTTTTTGTAGAAAACCATGTTGTTGTTTTTTCTCTGTCTAATGGTTTCATAATGTAGATGCTTTCAATTTTTGTCACCTCCTCCATGATGGTATAAAATCCTTCCCGTGTCATACCCAGTTGACTGATACCCATTCTAAGCCATGTTGCTGTGGACACCTCTGCCATCTGAGCACATGTCTCCGTTCTACTATTAGCACAAAGCTTATTTAAGCCAGTATCAAGCCCCTGTAACTGTAAGCCACCAGGACAACTTGTTCTACATTTTGTAGACCAATCACAGATTGGACTGGCTTAGGGGCATATAACTGCAAGAGTAAAGTATGCTACACTGCTGTTAATACCCCACTGACATGTTTACATGAGTGCTCCCTATAAAAATACCATTCATGGCCAAAGCAGTTACAGCTTCAGCTTGAGCTAGTCTTGTTTTCATGTCTTATTCACTAACAGACAACACAGACAGGTATTTTCAAAGATAGTTCTCTGAGTTCTCTGCAAGGTTGAAGCCCAGAACTCTATTACCAAAAACAAACATGAATCAAAAAGAATTTTCAGAAAGACCATCATCAAAAGCATTTCTCATATCTCATTATTTGGTTAAGGCTTTGGCTATACTTTTTTTTTGTTTGTTAGTTAGTTTGTTGTTTTGTTTTTTTCTCACTTTTTCCTGTTTCAGTGGGCTTAAAATGAAACCTGAACCAATTATAAAATACTGCAGAAATGTTAATAGATTAAGAATGTTACTATCATCGTTTTCTGGTTTTCTTCATAGTATTTTAAAGACCTTGACACTGTTACTTGGTCATTTCATTTCAAAGTACATCCCATTACCAGTGGATTTCTGAATGCTATCCACACTGCCTGTCAAAAGCAGAACAATAAGAAACTCATCTTTTCATGTGTTTTATTATAATTTAATCACCTTCAGTGTCACAAACAAAATCAAGAAGGTGCATGTTAAAAACTTACAAGCAAATTGAGTGCTTTTGGCATTTAAAACTTACACAGAAGTGACATAATTTGTATTCTTTCAATGCTAAAATACAGGCAAATAAAAATCATCAGTGGAATCACCTTTTAATTGTGTTTAACTGTGTAACATAAAGCAGAGTGAAAGGAGGCCCTTCTGTCGACAGAATATTTTCATCTCTCTCTCTCGCTGACGCTTGGCCCCAGCTGGCTCCCGCTGTGCAGACGCATGGTAAAAGGAGCCATCATCCATCTTGTGGAATTCTGTTGTCCTAATTGGAAAATTCCCTGAGGAATGTAAATTATGCTCACAGTCACTCTCATGGTGGTTATCTCAATATAGTACAAGTATAAGGCACATAAGATGCAGTCTTTCTTTTTATTTACTCCCATTATCCAAGGCCAAATGGTAATACTGTGTGACATATATTAATTGCTTAGTGCAAGAAAAAAAAATGCTATGAATTTCTGTAATAATACATAAACTGTTCAGTACATACAGTACAAAACAAACAATGAATTAATTTACAAATCTAAGATATTCTGAAAATACAAATAGTAATTGGTTCCATTTAATAAAGAGATAGTTTGATACGCTCAGTCAGCATGTTCACAAAACATTATTTACAAAACTGTGAAAATCTTTGATATTGCCATAAGCTGAACAGCTGACAATCACATTGTTATTGGAATTCATTTCAGAATTGTAAAATGAATTTTTTTCAGTCACAGCATTTATTAACTGCTGTGTATACATTTGATCATTAAAGCAAAATGTATATAATTTGTTAGTTTAAGAGTTCTTACTCTTAATGTATCATTGCCAGAAATGGTATTTTCATATAATTTGATCCTAAACCTCACAATCTAGAAAACCAAACTACCCACAACTGCAGTAATTTAAAAGAAGCCTTTATAGAGTGAATACTGATATATCAGAAACCTCTTTTAATGACATAATGCCAGTGTATAATAACATAAATTAAAAACAATTTTCTTCCCACACTGTTGGCACCCCTTCAGGAAGTAGGGCTTTCACACTTCCTAAATCCCAGCTGAACCCCTGCCAAGCACCAGGATTCTTTTCCAAATGCGTGCTAGAGTATATTAGCTTCTCAGCATCAGAAGATCGAAAAGAAGTGTGTTCAGAATTTAACAGAAGCGTTCAAATGACTTCCGTTCATTTTTGGTCATCTTGGATTAAAAAAAAAATACTATAAACATACTTCTGAACCATTTTAAATTCACCACCTGGCACTTGTGCTCTTCTAGAGAAATTAAATATTTGATCAATTGATTCAAAAGTGTGGAAATTGCATCATAACTTCAAAAAAGTTACAATTAATGTGATAAACAGATTATACAAATTTTCATATACAAAATGCTTGAAATGTTATAGCTTTGCATTTTGTTCCCTTCACAGCACCAAATCCAGAAAATTTAGTGAGACAGCTAATATAAGGAGTATGGCTTTTTTACATCATAATCCTATAACTTGCATCATGCACTTGTTGCCCAATTTTGTGCATTCCCGAAATCTGTTGCATAATCATGAAAAAAGAGCTCATAGAATGAAACCTATGAGAACCTATGAAAAGCTGTTGTGATATTTCAAACCTTGTCCAAAACCACAGCTACTCAACAGCTCCCCACTTCAAGGGTCCTACTGCTATCTTCACCATCAGCTGGTCCATTTCTTCAGTGAAAGACAGGAAAATCGAAGCCCTTTTATCTCAAATGCACTAGTGCAGCATCTCAAATGGCATAAATAATTAATTTGTGTCCCTCCAAAAAATACTGGGTGATGACCATGATTTTCTGGTTCCTTTGGGGGTCCTTTGGGTTTCTGTTTGATGTTGAATCCTGAGATGTTGCAATCCAGACTCAGCAGGTTGACACCACCTGTAAGCCTCCAATGAAGAAAACAGCCCCATGTGCAGAGCTGCATTAGGGACCCTGGCCCACAGATGCACCTGGCTTTTGACCTAAAAGAAAACAACTCTAATCACAATGAGAACACTGCTTTTGACCTCAGGACCTCTTTTTCTGAGCCCTGTAAATTTATCAAACATATAAAACACAATTGACCTTTTTCATTCCAGGACACTAGTAAAAGCTAAAAGTCAGGCAAAGAATTGTAATGGCACAACACTGCAAAGTGTGAAACATGACATTTCGCAAACAAAATAAGAAGAACTCAAACAAATATTTATATACAGTATATGGGTCAAAGACGGGGCATGTCTTTTGCTCAGAGCCTCTGGAAAAGCCTCTGCATTCAGCCCAAGGTCCGGTGCACCCTGTGAGATTACAGCAGTGCAACCCTTTTCAACTAGCACTTATATTTTAGCTGTCTAGCTAACAGTAGGTTACTGGTTCATTCTGTAGAATAAGTGCTGTTTATGATACAGCAGACTGAGCACTGTCACACTGCAGAAGGTTGGCAATGCACAGGCTAGCTGCAGCTAAAAGTGCTCTCAGTAACTGTAACAGTCATTCTGATGTGCACAAGAATGTTATTTAATTCTCATAACACTGTTACTGAATACTGAGCAATCATAAAAGCAAATGCTTGGGCTACATCCCAAACCACAATGCTAGTGTACTAAATAATGTCAGTACAACATTGGTGTTGCTATTTAGCCATACTATTTAGGGTGCATTATGTGGTTTGGGACACAGCCTTATATTCTTGTATGATTGGATTTTGATTTTGTTTTCTGGATATTTTCACTGTACATATATCCTGAAGAGCAGCTTCGCTTTGGAATCTTAGCTGAAAAAAACAGAGGATGGAAGTGTTAGGACTGAAAAGCGGAACCCATTCTCTCCTGGGCAGCAAAAGATGGTGGAATTATAATTGTAGGAAAAAGGTAGGTTTAGAAGGGAGACATTAGGATTATAGAGATCTGAGAACTGTGCAGACAGACAGACACACACACACACACACACACACTGAACTCACCAGCTCTCCTAGAAAAGGGATTGATGCCAGCAGCTTGGGTCTGTGATGGCAGCACTGTGGAAGAGACCTTTGGTGGAGCAGGGAAGGTAGGAACGGGTGTTGACTCCTACACAAATTTTTATGACTTTAAACAATTGGGAAATATGTCAAAACCCAACATATAATCTACTGAAAAAAAAATTGGGCACTACAGAGGCCAAAGAACACAGGCTGTTAAATAGACAGACTAAATACACCTAATTACACATACCACACATACACTATATGGCCAAAAATATGTGGACACCTGACCATCACACTCATATGTGCTTGTTGAACATCCCATTCCAAAACCATGGGCATTAATACGCAGTTGGTCCCATCATTGCTGATATAACAGCCTCCACTCTTCTAGGAAGGTTTTCCCACTAGATTTTGGAGCGTGGCTGTGTGGATTTACACATTCACCCACAAGAGCTTTAGTAAGGTCTGGCACTGATCTTGAGCAAGAAGGCCAGGTACACAGTTGGCATTCCAGTTCATCACAAAGGTGTTCATTGGGGTTGAGATCAGGGTTCTGTGCAGGTCACTTGAATTCTTCCACTCCAACCTTGGCAAACCATGTCTTTATGGACCTTGCTTGGTGCACGGGGCCTTGTCATGCTGGAACAGGATAAGGCTCAGCCCCTTAGTTCCAATGAAGGAGAATTTTTATGCTAAAAATTTTGAAAAAAAATACAAAGACATCCCAGACAATTGTGTGCTTCCAACTTTGTGGCAACAGTTGGGGGAAGGTCCACATATGGAAGCAAGGGTCAGGTGTCCACATACTTTTGGCCATATAGGGTACTTACACATAGACACAGTGCAAAGACATATACCTAACATGAACAGGACAACAGAAAGTGCATAAAAACTTATAAGCTGTGCAATTGCTCTGTTAAAGATAATATGTGATTCCATTTACATTTATTTTCAAGATTAAAAAAAGTAATATTATTTTTAATAAACAGACTGTCACTCAAATTGTCTTGAAGTTAACCCTACTGAACAGCTTTTTTTGCTTCCTAGTAATATCTGGAGCAGTAGCAGTAGGAAGAGGAGTAGCAGTATAATTACCATGAGAGCTGGTTTGGTTTGTTCATGTTGGTCCTCTGGAGTTTCTTTAGGCTTTGACTTGAACCATCCGCTAAACCACCCTGACTTTGGTTCCTGTTTAAAAACAAAAAACAAAACATTAGAAGAAGCTGTACTAACCCTTCAACATAAAATATTTAATATTAATATTTAAAATATTTAACACACTGACCTTTTCTGATTTCTGACTGCCGGTTTCCTTTGTATTAGCCTTGGTAGGGGTTGTCATGTGCAGATCAGCACTATCAAGAGTGGTTCCCTTTTCAGGAGCATCTGTCTTGAATACAGAGACACATACAGTTGGGGTCATAAGTTTACATACCCCTTGTAGAATCTTCAAAATGTTAATCATTTTTAAAAAAATAAGAGGGATCATAAATTGCATTTTGTTTTTATTTGGTACTGCCCTGAATAAGCTATTTCACATAGCAGATGTTTACATATAGTCCACAAGACACAATAATAACTGAATTTACACAAATGAACCAGTTCAAAAGTTTACATACGCTTGATTCTTAATACTGTGTGTGTTACCTAGATGATCAACGACTGTTATTATGTTTTGTGATAGTTGTTCATGAGTCCCTGGTTTGTCCTGAGCAGTTAAACCGCCCACTGCCCTCCAGGTACTGCATATTATTTGGTTTTCCAGCATCTTTTGCATATTAGACCCCTTTCCAACAGTGGCTATATGATGATGAGATCCATCTTTTCACACTCATATGCAACTGTTACAAAAGATGCAAACATTCATTGATTCTCAAGAAGGCAACACGATACATTAAGACCCAAGGGGGTGTAAAATTGTTATTATTTTGTCTTCTGGGGAACATAAATATCTTATGTAGCTTCTGAAGGGCAGTACTAAATGAAAAAATATGATCTTTAAACACAATAATAATAATTTACACCGAAAGGTTTACACCCCCCTGGCTCTTAATGTAGTGTGTTGCCTTCTTGAGCATCAGTGAATGTTTGCACCTTTTGTAATAGTTGTGTATGAGTTCCTTAGTTGTCGTCAGTGTGAAATGATGGATCTCAACATCATATAGCCGCTGTTGGAAAGGGTTCAAATATGCAGAAGATGCTGGAAAAGCAAAGAATGTGCAGGACCTGGAGGATTTTTCTGTAGAACAGTGGGCAGTTTAACTGCTCAGGACAAACCAGGGACTCATGAACAACTATCACAAAACATAAAAACAGTCGTTGATCAGCCAGGTAACACACACAGTATTAAGAATCAAGCGTTTTTAACTTTGGAACTGGTTCATTTGTGTAAATTCAGTTATTATTGCGTCTTGTGGACTATATGTAGACATCTGTTATGTGAAATAGCTTATTCCAGGCAGTTCTAATGTTTTTTAATTATTAACATTTTGCAGATTCAGCAAGGTGCATGTTAACTGTATGACCCCAGGGAGGCTGCCAAGAGACCTACGACAACATTGCAGGAATATCTGACAAGTACTGATTACTCTCTGCATCTGACAACAATATCTCGTATTATTCACATGTCTGGGCTATGGGGTAGGGTGGCTAGACGAAGCCCTTTCTCACAAAAAACAAAAAAGGTGAAGCATGGGGGTGGTGGTAGTATCATGCTTTACAGCTGCTTTTCTTCAGCCAGAACTGGGGCTTTTATCAAAGTGGAGGGAATCATGAATAGCTACAAATACCAGTCTTAGTGCCTAATACCAATTTTAGTGCAAAACATCCAGGCATTTGCTAGTAAGCTGAAGATGAAAAGGAATTTCACCTTTCAGCATGACAATGACCCAAAGCATACATCCAAATCAACAAAATCTTTGGGGTGACCTGAAGCGAGCTGTGCACAGGAGATGCCCTCCCAATTTGATGGCTCTAGAATGTTTTTGGAAGGAAAAAAAAGGGAAAATATTGCTAAGTCGAGATGTGCCATGCTGATAGACGCTTACTCAAAAAGACGAGTGATGTAATAAAATCAAAAGGTGTTTCAACAAAAGTAGTAGTTTAGAGGTGTGCACACTTATGCAACCAGGTTACAGCATAAGTTTTTTATTTTTCCCTAAAAAGGTTTCTGATTTGAAAGTTTTTCACTTTGTTTGTTTACTTTGCAATTTCACATTAAAGGTGGGGAAATTTCTGACATGATTTATCTTAGTTTCATTTTTTTACTTCACAAAAACCTGCCATTTTAACATGGGTGTGTAGACTTTTATATCCATTGTAGTAAGAAACAAGCAACAAATGGAACTACAAGGGAACTATGACAAATGCTCTCTTACACTGATTACTAAATTGAAATGACTATGGTTTTGTTTGCCTTTAAAAAGGGAAATCTGAGAATTAACAATCTTTTTTCTTACCATGTTTTTACCAGTGGAGAAATTACCATCTAGGAAAACAAAAACATTTATATAGAGACAATTAACAAAAACATACAAGTATACAGTATGTGTAGCACATTATAGGTATTACAGGCATTACATTTAGCATTAAATGTAATAAAACTCATCACATAATAATTGTGTTAATAACAAAGGC
Source organism: Pangasius djambal (assembly GCA_022985145.1). NCBI lineage: Eukaryota > Metazoa > Chordata > Actinopteri > Siluriformes > Pangasiidae > Pangasius > Pangasius djambal. The sequence continues at coordinate 17,194,223 of CM040976.1, forward strand.
ACACAGTATATTCCCCAACATTTAACACACTAATGCAAACATTTATTAACATACACTACATTCACCATCACCAACATTCACTGCCAAACAACAACATTCACTAATGCCGACATTCACCAATGTTGTTGTTGTTCCTCTTTCGGCTGCTCCCGTTAGGGGTCGCCACAGCAGATCACTGGTCCATGTATCTGATTTGGCACAGTTTTTACGCTGGATGCCCTTCCTAACGCAACCCTCCCCACTTTTATCCGGGCTTGGAACTGGCAATGAGAGCAAACTGTTGCATGCGGTTCCCTGGCCGGGAATCGAACCTGGGCTGCAGCAGTGAGAGCGCTGTGACCTAACCACTCCAGTGGTTACCAACACACCTGTTCTCCAATTCAGCATCATTCACCATTACACACCAACATTCTCCAACACCAACATTCAGCATCATTCACCATTACACACCAACATTCTCCAACACCAACATTCAGCATCATTCACCATTACACACCAACATTCTCCAACACCAACAGCCACCATCATTCACCATTACACACCAACATTCTCCAACACCAACAGCCACCATCATTTAACACACGCCAATATTAACCAACACAGACATTCAGGAACACCATCATTCAGCAACACACATTAACCAACGTCAACATTTACTAACACACTAACATTAGCCAACATCAGCATTCTTCGACAAGCATGAATATTCACCAACAAACACCAACATTCACCAAAATCAACATTAACCAACACCAATTTTCACCAGCACCAACAACCATTCACCTACACACACACCAACATTAACCAACACTGACATTCAGCAGCACCAACATTCACCAACACACACCAACATTCACTAAAACACACACACACACACATACACACACATTCACCAGCACCAATATTCAACAAGACCAATATTCACCAACACATATTCATGGACAATCACCAACATTAAACAACAGTCACCCACTCACACCAACATTCACCACCATACATACAGTGTTTGGGTTTGTTGGTGATTGGTATTTAATTCCCAGAGTGCACTGACCCAATGTTTTCCAACAGTGAGCTCCAATATCATTCTAACCTGTATTATTGTGTCTCCCTGGATCCAGACTGGAAACAGACTGATGGTACGATGTGTCCGGATGATTAACACTGTCCTGAACTGTACAGATTGGTGGAAATTCAGAAGGGACCAGATTCTGTTGGGAATACATCGGAACTGGAGCATAGATTTGAGGAAGCTGCTCTTCGTGAGCGCATGTTTGTGTTTCTGGGATGTAAGATGGTTCCTCTGAGGGGTAAGAGGGGTAAGAGTGTTCTGCTGGGGAGTAAGTGGAATAAGACTGTTGGTCTGAAGGGTAGGAGGAATGGGGATGTGCTGCAGAATGAGACTGATTGTCATACATATTTCCTGAACCATTAGGACTGTCCTCAGTAAGCGAAGTGTGGATCATCTCTGTGGTGGAAAGTTCATCTGGGTTAAGATCTATAAAAACATACACTGGGTTACTTTACAGTCTTGAATTACTTTCATATCAATTAATAGAAAATGCTCCAAAAAATAAACACTTTTCTAACAATAAAAGCACAATTTAGGATCATTTTTAAAATGCAAAAATAAAGTAAGTATCAGTTGTATAATTTCACTCCAGACACTTAGTAAAACTCGCTGTTCTAAGTTATCTCTTGTGTTACTGCCCATTATCTCTTTGGAAAAAAAAAAAAAGTTTTATGTTTATATTTATGAAGGTAGTGCTGCTTCAAAATATTTGGCCTCTAGTGTATATAGAGACATATTCGCTTGCTAAATAGCAGATCAAACTAATTAAGTCATCTGAGCTGTAATGTACAGCTGCAGTTATAGCTACATAAACCTCAAACTTGAATTTCAAATGTTATATTTTGGAATTTTTATTATGCATTTTATTGCTCCTGCTTATACTTAGGATCAATTTCTTCTGCCCTATTTTGGTGTTTTGTAAAAGCAATGGGTGCAAATTCCAGTGTACTCTGGATGAACTTCTGAAGTCTACTGTCATGCATACCTGATCCATTGTGATTCCAAATGGCCAATTAATACATTACACCTGACCTAATAACACAGTGGATTGGCCCTTAAGATACCCCCTGATGTTCTCTCCACAGTAAATAAGGGGAGTCAATGGTAAACAGTATTGTAACAGTGACTTTAAGGTCTCTCATGTTCTCCTACTGGATGTGAAGGTGACACAGTGAATGATGTGATTGTGCCCATTGAGGTAACATCGTGGGACACTAATTTACCTGCACACTCCCTGTTCTCCTCTCCCGCCCAAGCAGTGGCTTCAGCAGCTGAGAGGTACGAACCATTACTGCCTGAGTTCCCCATCTACAAATACACATGAGCTTAACTGAGATTATTATGTAGGAAGAAAAGAGTACAGTATATAAGGAACAGAAATTTATTTATTAATTTCCAAACTCGGGCATATAGCAGTTGAGGGTAAAGTTTCTGCATAAAGACCCAACAGTGGCAGTCAGCAGTATTAGGATTTGAACTTCTAACCTTTGAATTTGATTTGTATATACACTAATGTGCATGTAACAGTTTAAATGCGGACTTATTCTGCAATTGTTTGAAACTGTTTATGTACAAATGGTATTACGAAGCCTAATAATATGCTTTAAGGTGAGTATGTGATTTTTTAGGCAGTTTACTTGATGATAAACTGGTGAATTTCTTTTTATCTACATTAGCCTTGTAGCTACAGAGCAGGTTGCAGCCTAAAATACATAGATCATGTCTCAAAAATTGATACAACACTCACTGGTACAAATACAGTATATCACATTCTACTCCCACTAAACATGTCATTTTTTGGACACTTAATAACCTTCATGTTAACTAGCTACAGACAGAAATAAAAGACAAGACAAAAATAAAAGGTCTGTGTTCTCATCTTCTCAAGCAAATCAACCAGTAAACTATGGTCATTGTGATTGAGCAGATGGAGTATGAGTTCACCTGCAGGTCCTGTAGACGCTGACGTAGGAGAGACAGCCAGTCTGGATCAGTGCCTGTCTCACTGATCTGTGTTTCAGAGTGTTTAAGTCTGTCCACCATCTTTGGAAGCACATGAAAACAAAGAAAAATCCACACACTTATTACACTAATGTTGCTGCAATATCCAGATCCGGGCCTGAATCAAAATGATTATACTGTTACATTGTGCTGTAAGTGACTTTACACAGAATTCACTTGTTTAAAGACATATTGTGTAATAGCTTGGACAAAACTAAAAAAAAAAAATAGAAAGTGAATGCTTCTATTTATAAATACTATAAACCGTTTCATAAAAAGCAAAATAATTACAATAATAAGTAGAACTCATTGGCAACGGCATCGACAGGGACATCTCCAAGGCCAACAATTCTAGTCCTTGTTACAAATTTGAATGCCTCAAATGACTTTAAAATATACTTCAAACAGTTAGGAAGCTGCTGAACAATCGCTAACGGGATCTCAGATGGATGGATGGACGGGTTGACAGGCAGGTGGACAGACAACCCTTAAACATAATGCATCCACCACACAGTGGCGTAAACAAATCAAATTAGAATGCCACCATTTAAAATCAATTCTATTATAGCATACAATTCCACCTTCAGACTTTGCGTGAGACCTCCTACCTGAGCTTAATGCTTGTGTGGAATGATTTCAAGCTATTTACTGAGGACGAAAGTGACTCTAGCTTCAATATGGCTACTACTGCTTTTTTTTGCTGTTGTGTTCTGTTCTTTAAGGACTTGTGTTTCTCTGATACAGCATGCACATAGCTGTGTGTCTTTGCTGATGAGTGTGTGTTACCTTGATAACCTCCTGTAGCAGTATGATGTGTGGCTCTTGTATTGTGAGCAGAGCTTTGGCTACAAGCTCACAGTAATGGAAGGCCTGTGAGAATAGACCGCAATCCAGCAATCGACATGCGTACAGGAACTTATACACCTGCACAACAAGGTGCACCACAGCAACAGTGGGGCAAACAGGGAATAACCAACAGGTAAATCACAATATTGTTAACGAAATGATTCATGATATTGAACTGTGACCCTAATTGGTTAAACCAAATTATAGACACACTACTGCTATAGACAATTTAAAAACATTTCATTATCAAACATAATTTGACCACCTTGACAAAAATCATTGGTGGAGGACAGCTTCTGGACATGACTGTACATAATGCTAAAAGGAAACGGAGCATACATACCAGAAAAGAAGGGATGATGAAGGACGGGTTTCCCAGTCTCTGGCAGTATTCAAACACCTCAGTGCAGCGAATGGCTGAATTATGACAGAAGTCAGCAAAGGAAGCACTGCAGGATTATCATATCAACAGGGGAACATTTAGCATTTACTATAAGTCTGATGTCTCCTGTGCCTGCTGTAAATAATAATGTGAGTGAGGGTAGAAACAAGCAATACAGCTTCAGATATTTTGATTCTACTTGAACCCGTATTCATTTACCTTTGGTCAAAAACCTCCCCAATAAAACTGTAGCCAAAAATCAACATATCCAGCCTAATGCTGCTTCATTTTTATAGCAAAATCTCAGCAACGGTCACTGAGAGACATGAACAAATAGCAAAGCTCATTTTTATTAATCGGTTTTTCTTATGTCTTTATAAATCCACACACATAACTTATGTAAGAACACAAAGCAATGTCCAATCAGCAATGTCCAAGAGTGACATGTAATGCGTTGTGCTTTCATCTGAGCTGTCAGGTTGTGCCGCATATATGAACCAATACTGTTAGTTTAGGTCACGTGTAAAACCATGGTTTAGAATCTTCGATTCAGTTTGGAGCCACTGACTCATTTTGCTTGAATGGTTCGAACAAGTCAAAGTGACCATCAGTACATAAATGAAAGAGAATTCACTGTTTTTGTCACAGCCATAGTCATAAAGCAGATTTAGTCTAGAAATCTAGTAATCTTGGTGTACAGACCCCTAATAAGTCTCTGAGCACTCTAAGCATAACAAATATTAGGCTAGAAAAGGAGAAAACACCATCTGATGGTTTATTGTACTTTAAGGTAAATTTGCTTTGCTTTATTTTTATGCACAATAAAGAAAGAGACTTTGCGAAGATAGAAATTCCTGATCACACTCCAGAAATAGCTATAAAAGAAATGAGCTACAAGGGAACATACAAAAGTTTACACAGCACTTTTAACAATGGACATTGTCACAAAGCTTTACAGCAATTTGGATATGGATTTAGATTTAGATTCTAATGAGCAAGCCAGAGGCAACAGTGACAAGGAAAATCTCCCTGAGATGACATGAGGAAAAAAGCTAGAGAGGAACCACACTCAAAAGGGAACCCATCCTCTTCTGAGTGAAACCAGATAATGAGATTATGAGTTATTACTTATCCACAACTGTATACTACTACGTCAAATAGTACCATGTGTGTTGAAAGGATTCATTTGAGTTTTTAGCTTTAAATCTATAGTATCCAAATGAAATTACCTACTGAATAATGAATGAGACTTGAGCATAGATTTTTTTCAGTAAATGCAATCTTTAGACTATCCAAGTGACATCATCCGCAGTAATATTTAATGTATCCTTGTGGTACCATCCACACAGCTAGATAATAAAGGTATAGCTCATACAATTATAATTGTAATAGTATTTATGTTAAAGCCTTACCTATGACTGCTGCTCAGTAGCACCAGACGCTGTGCTTTGTTTGTGTACCAGCCGAAGGGTGTGTGAGCCATGAGGTAACAGATGTGAGCGGCATGCAGCAGGCCTCTGGAAGCTAAGACAGAAACACAGAAACCCAACTAAACAGTGGTCTCTACAAATGTCTTGGGGGCATTTGATTCAGGACTCATTAGTGAATTAAGTGTGTGTGTGTGTGTGTGTGTGTGTGTGTGTGTGAGAGAGAGAGAGAGAGTGAGAGAGAGGAAGGAATCTAATTCAATAACTATTAGAGCAGATCTGGGAGGAGAAACAGTACCCTTAAATGTGAGGAATGGATTAATGTATGTAATTTTGTACCTAGGGTGTCACCCAAGTTGACAATGGACTTGTAGTGCATAGCAGAATCTCCAGGTTCATTGGATAACATAACAGCAAGGTGAGGCCTCCAATCACCCCACTTCTCCTTACTATAGGACTGAGAGAAGAGAAAAGAAGAGAACAGAACGGAAGAGAAAGAATATGATGGCGTCAATACAAACAAGAACACAGTTGGAAAAAAGTGATCTATTCTAAACCAAAATTGAGAAAAGATTATGGTGTGTTACCGTGGCAACAGCTGGGATCCTCCCAGAAAGGAACTGGAAAAGGGTTTGGAGTGGATCACTAGAAGATAGACTCCCCGTAAACCTGTGATCACATTTATCATTATCAATCCATTTATCATTCAGCACCATTCCCTGCACAGGTCTGGTAACTGATATTAACAAACACTCAAAACATCACTGGACACATCATTGGCCAGACTGGACACTATAAATGGGTTACATAATATAAAACCTTCATGGATTGAACTCACAAAGCAAGTGGCATTTGAATGGACCTACAACTGGAATTTAATCCTTTGGTGAACTTTTTGACTTTATGCACCAGTGGCATGTTTGAAGAAAAATGGAGACTGCACAAAAGGAAAAGCCCCTAAACCCACAATATATGGTGGTCAATCAGTGATGATTTAGGCCTGTTTGCAGCAAGTGTTTCAGCGGCTGTTATGAAGATTCATGAATTCTGCCAAATACCAGGATATTTTAGCCCAAAGCCTAGTTGCCTCTGCCAAGAGGTTAAGACTTGGCCATAGATTAATATTTCAACAATGACCCCAAAAGTACATCCAAATTAACTCAGAAATAGTTGTGCGACACAAAATCACTGTTTTGCAATCAACATATTAGTCTTCAGATTTGAACCCTACTGAGCCTGCTCAAACCTAAGCATTTAAAGGAGCTTGTAACGTTCTGCAAGGATTAGTGGACCAAGATCCCTCTACAGGTGTCTTCAAGCTTGTTAGACATTACAAGAAGAGGCTCAGTGCTGCTCTCTCCAAGTCTGGCTACACCAAATATTAATTGTATGGGTGCCAAAATGTTTTATAGAATAATATGCACTAGCTAATAAGACTTTTTATTGAAAATAAAAACATTAAACCCAAATCATCACTTGTTGCTTGTGTTGTTAACTGTATACATTTGTTTTTGTGCAATTTCATAACATACTGTAACCCAGAATAAAATCAAGGAACTTAAAAAATTTTTTTTAAATGACAATGTTTTATTTCAGATAAACTAAAATTTAACATTTCCAGCTCAGACAGGTCAGCAGTGATTAGTCAACACCACCGTCCTTAAAGAAACTTGCACTAAAATCAATAAAACCAGAAAACACAAAGGGGACTCCAACATATTATAAAAAAAAAAAAAAAAAAAAAAAAAAAAAAAAAAAAAAAAAAAAAAAAAAAAAAAAAAAAAAAAAAAAAAAGAAAACATGACTGACTCTGTAATATGAGGCATGTACACACAGACACACACACACACACACACACACTGCAAGATATACAGATTAAGCTGGCAGGGTGAAGTAAAAATAAAACCTTGGCCTCAGCAATACCAAGTGATGTGTCATTCTCATACACACACACACACACACACACATCAGACCACAGTCTAAGAGACAGTGCATTTGGAGCTCTGCTGTGTCCTGCTTTATGTCCCTATGTGAAATATGCAGGTCCTTGGGCACATATAGGAAACAGGATGAGAAATAGTTCATAAATATGATTCACTATAAAATACATGTAACACACAGTCCTAATAAAAGGTGTGGCATCATGTAAATGTTTGGTCCAACAATACCAGCCAGTCAGACACCAGTGAGTTTCATTCATTCATCTTATCAATAAGCACTTTATCCTACTTAGGCTTGTGGTGGATCTGGAGCCTCATAAACACTGGGAATACATCATGGATGGGAAGGGCACCATGCACACACACATACTATTATACCTAGATGCAATTAAGAATAGCCAATCCACCTACCAGCTTGTTTCTGAGAGGTATTAGTAAGCAGGAGAACCCAGAGGAAACCCATACTGTCACTGGAAGAACATGCATAAAACTACGTACAGACAGTAATCTGAGTTCAGGATCATAGAAGAAAAATGCCTCCCAAAATAGGAGGTGACAATTTACTGCTGTCCATCAAATGCTGCTGGATAGTGACCCCGGGCAGAGTCAGATTTCACTCCAGCCAGTTCAGCAGTAGATACGGGTGTCCATGCAGAAATTGAGATGGCTGAAATTGAGACTTATATACACCTGACTTACCCATGCCTCAGCCAACAAATTTACACACTGGACATTTGAACTCCTCCATCACTATGGTGTTTATGGCCCGCAAAATGTCCCATTACAAACCAGATGCTCCACTTACCAAAACATGCCAACAGGATTACTATGAAGACGAGGCATTTTGGCAGCAACAAGAGCTACTTTCTGGAAAGAAAACTTGACTCTGCATTACAATTTGTGGGATCGTGCCAGGTGGAAGACCCCAGGAAGTCTACATGCTTGGCCACATGCTTGAAATGATTTAATGAGTGGCACAGTGTGCTACTGTGTCATCTAGTTAACTCATCTTTGTTTCTGTATGTGTAGAGTGTACCACAGTTTTGTCATTCACTACTCTAATGCGATAAGTTATTTTATGCGATAAGTTATTTTTGCTTAGTTAGCAAATTTGTGCATTGCACATCTGATTTCCTCTGTCACCATGGTGACCACAACCTTAAAAAAAATGTAGCATCACCACTAAGATGCAACTCTTACTAAAACATGTGTGTGGAATTATTATACTGAGAAGGCATTTTAGGTTCCTCATTAGTTAAAAAAATATTATATGATTTTAGCTATGATGATTTTTTGAAGTGCTTAAATGCCCTGCCTCTTTCTAGCTGAAAAAAACAAGGCTGCTGGAAGCAGAAGTCATTTTTCATTCACAAATTATAACAACAAATAGCAATGTGCAGAACATACACCATATGGCCAAAAGTTTGTGGACACCTGTCCATCATACCCATATGTGCTTTCTGAAGGGAACTTATAAGGCTACAGCATACAAAGACATCCTATACAATTGTGTGCTTCCAACTTCGCATCAGCAGTTTGGGGAAGGCTCACATATGGGTGTGATCGTCTGGTGTCCAAAAACATTTGGCCATATAGTGTAACTTTATTCAACTCCTGAACCAGATGCCTTGTGGTCCTTTCTGGCAAGCTTTGTATCTTCTGTCTAATATGACTGAGAAAGCAAGCTGTGTTTAGAAGCAGTGATGTCCTTCCCAAATCAAGAAGCTGTTATTTAGGCTACAGTTGACAACCATATCCATCTAATATTATTTTAATAGATTTACTTCAGTTTTTAACTTTAGTTTACAATACTTTAAAAATTATTTACATTATAGTTTTTGTGGAGAGTCCAGCAGAGATATGAATCTCTATTCACAGCACCAACTATATGGGGTGAAGGCTCAATATATGAAAAAATATTTCTTTCTTTTTCGTTTTTTTTTAAATTTTTTTTTTTTTTTACAGAAATGTGGTAGAAATGTGGTTTTACTTTGAAGCTCAGTAAGGCAGTGTTTAGGTCAGGCTAAAAGCAAATAGTGCATCTCCTATTAGTATCATGTTAAAGAACGTGCTCTTTTTTAATTTCCACGAGCAACGTTGCCAGGTTCTGCGTGTCACCACATTGTAGTGCAAATCAGAAATGTACACCACTGTGAACTTGTTTCCCCCAGAAATTTCAAGTCTTTTTATGCAGTTTTTGAGTTGTAGTTGAGGTGGAAATTTAGCAGAAACTTGGCAACCCTGCCCACAAGCCGTTCTGTAAAGCACCACATAAAGGTAAAACATCGTGCTTTTTTTGCAAGTCCCTGAAGCAGGCAAGCTTTCTTAAAAAAATAAAAATAAAAAAATACCCCACCTATTGTTCGTATCTGCATTCATATTCATTTAGGATGCATTATGTGTTCAATCCAAATAATGTATTCATATTCAGTTACATCCTCACAGGTGTTTTCATGAGACAAATCATAGGTCACCAGTTTTGTATGATCTAACAGTTTGTTAAACTCATCTGCACTTGACTGTTTAGAAAAAGCATATTGCAAGACACTTGATTGGGAATGGGATTTGTAAAATACACCCTTGGCCCTTCTCTACAGCAGAATCCACATGTAATAAGCAGAACTGTGTCATCAGTAAGGAAACTGTAACAGAACATTTTGATTCTTCAAAAATGTTGGCCTCTACATTACAGTTTGTGGGACTATGCCAGCTGGAAGGCCACAGGAAGTCCACGTGCTTGGCCACATGCTTGAAATGATTAAATCGCTGGCACAGTGTGCTAACATATCATCTAGTTAACCCAGCTGTGTTTCTGCATGTGTGGAATCTAACAGAGATTCTCCGATCAGTCATGCCTGATTTCAGTTAATAATTTCAGTTTAGAGTAAGAAAACTGTGATATACAGGAACATACATGACACACACCTGCTCAGTACAGTGTTGTAGGCCCTGCTGTCCATCTTGCTGGCCAGAAACAGAGCGTGACCCCATAAACCACTCCGCATGGCTGACTCCAGTGCTTCCTATAAGGATGAGAGGCACTTTTAGAGGGGTCAGGGGGTCAGGGTTAGACGTTCTGCAACCTGAACTACGACATTAATACAGTTGAACTACAGTTATTTTAAAGGAATAGTTTAGTCAAAATTACCATTTTTTTCTCTTACCATCAGAAATGACATGGTTAATTTTGTAATACGGTTACAAGCCTAATGTGGCCAAGTAAAATATGCATATGGCCCATATGGATAAAACAAGGCATATGCAAATTACATATATGGTCAATTCATACATTTGGGGCAAGAGAAACCATGATGTACATTTGAATTTATTTTTTTGAATAACTGCTCTAAAGCAATTTTAATCAATGACGTGCATTACCATTATGGGTGCTGGCAGCGTCAGATAAGCATCAGCATTAACATTACTAATAATAAATACTTTAGCTGGGATGGTAGAGGGTTGCTACAGTAATCACAGCAGGCCAAATAGTTATAATAATATCTAAAAGAATTGAGGCTTTAATACATGGATTCAGTTATATGAGTTAGAAGTAGCATAAAGTGCTAAAATGTACAGTATAAGATTTTAAAAAAGCACAACATTTAAATTTTCTCATCCATATTAAATAGAAATGTTATTAACAATAGTGAACAAACTAAACCTTTGTCTGACTGTTTTAAAACACACTGTATTATAACACAGAGAAGACCAGACAGCACAGAGGAAAAGCTACCACAGTAAGAGCTAGGAAGAGAAGGACCTTCTTTCTTCCAGCCAGCAGGAGTTTGGTGTAGTTCTGGATGTTTTGTTCTGAAGCCTCTTCATTACTCAGTGGGTTTCCAGTTAGGAGGTCCGAAGTGTTGAAGCTCGCTGTTTCTGATGTTGGAGTTTCATTCAGATCAATGAGGCTGCCCACATCTGACTGCTCGCCATCTCCATCACACTCTCCTACAGAGTGGCTTCCTCGAAGCAGGAGTTCTGCAATATCTGAACCCACGATTCTCTGCACAACATGCACACTGTCACCGAAATTTACGAATTTCTCTGTTACCCCATATGTAATCAATTAAACAAAACAGGTTTGATGTCTCAGGTTTGCTTCATCAGGTTTGCACTGGGGTTATGAGGGTAATGTTCTAAGAAATAATGGAATGTATGCCTAAATCATCACATACTTGCCTCAAACAACTTTATTTTGCTAAACTATCACTTCCACACTACTGGTTTAGCATGTCAGTAAGAAGGTCCTACTTACCCCATTCTGTCTACACAGCAGTACCAGCAGATGCCACAGGAGGGAGGAAGAGGAAGCCTTGAGAGTGGTTTCATCCTTCAGACAAGCATCAGCCATCTGCAGGGCGAAGTTAATGACATCCACCTTATGCAGATCCTCCCTACACGAAAGAATAATATGTAGAGTAAAATGCATTTCAAAATGTAAATGTAAAAATCTTGTTAAACTTGTAAATGTAAAAGCCTAATGGTAATGTTTGGTAGTTAACAGAAAGCATCTTATAATTATGCTGGGATTATATAGAGCCATGCTTGTTTGAATGATTGTTTGAGTCATTGTGGAGACTATAATTTACGAAATCATTATTTCACTCCACTACATTGCATATATAATTCTTAAGCTGTTAATCGCAGGTCTGAGAATTGTCAACAAGTGGTAAATCATTTCTGCTTTTCAATGTACAGAAACACAGATAATGCAGATGTGAGTGAAGAATACTAGATATTAAGATACAGTGGATGTAAAAAAAAGTCTACGCACCCCTGTTAAAATGGTAGGTTTTTGTGAAGTAAAAAAAAAAAAATTAAACTAAGATAAATCATGAGAGAACTTTTCCCACCCTCACTACAACGTATAAATTTAAATGAAATTAAATTAAAAACAATCAAACAATTATCTTGGGAAAATTAAGAAGTTACAATAACCCGGTTGCATAAGTGTGCGCATCCATTTATAATTGGGGATGTGGCTGTGTTAAGAATGAACCAATCACAATCAATCTCATGTTCAAAAGTAAATATCATACAACATTCATCATGAAATTATTCTGATTAACCCCAAATAAAGGGCTGTTTCTGTAGCATTTTCTTGACAAGCCATGGTCTGCAAAGAGCTTACAAAGCATGTACAGTATCTCACTTATTGAAAGATATTGATCAGGAGAGGGATGTAAAAGCATTTCCAAAACATTAGATGTACCATGGAACACAGTGAAGTTCCATCATCAACAAGTGGAGAAAATGGAGCACCACAGTGACATTATCAAAATCATAAAGCATGCTGCTTCCACTACCGTGCTTCACCTTGGGTATGGTGTTCAACATTCATGTTCAACGACAACATTAAAGGAGCTGCAGGAATATCTGACAAATACTGATTACTCTCTGCATGTGATAACAATATCTCATATTCTTCACATATCTGGGCTATGGGGTAGGGAGGTTAGACGCCCTTTCTCTCAAAAACATACAAGCCCAACTCAACCACCCCAATGTGGCAAAATGACCCAAAGCATACATCCAAATCAACAAAGGAATGGCTTAACCAAAAGAACATCATTGTTTTTGAATGGTCTAACCAGAGCTCAGACCTGACTCCAACTAAAAATCTGTGGGGTGACCTGAAGCGGGCTGTGCACAGAAGATGCCCTCACAGTTTGATGGCTCTAGAATGTTTTTGTAAGAGAGTGGGAAAATATTGCCAAGTCAAGATGTGCCATGCTGATAGACTCTTACCCAAAAAAGACTGAGTGGTGTAATAAAAGGCGCTTCAAAAAAGTATTAGTTTAGGGGTGTGCACACTTACGCAACTAGGTTACTGTAAGTTTTTTTTTCCCCCCTAAAAAGGTTTATGATCATTGTTCACTTTACTTGTATAATTTGCAATTTCACCTTAAATGTGGGAAAAGTTCTGACATGATTTATCTTACTTTCATTTTTTTACTTAACAAAAACCTGCCATTTTGACAGGGGTGTGTAAACTTTTAAATCCACTGTAAGAATAAATAACTTTATACAGTGTAACCAAGGAAGTAGCTATATTAACACATACAGTTGTACAAGAATGTCTTGTAGCTGAAACTGGATAAAAGTCTTTGTGAGGGAATTTATTTACCCAAAGCTTGTTTCGAGGACCATAATTTTCTATGTAGAATAATGAATTGCTTGACATGGTCATTAGACAACAGAAAATGGCCAAAAAAAAAAAAAAAAAAAGTACCTTCACTTTCACCCTGATGAAAAATTCATATTCTATATAATATAGAAACACATATACAATTCTACACATGCCTGCCCCCTATTCTCTGGTGCTATATGTCCTGCATTTGCATAGTGGATTCTGATAGGCTCTTATGTTTTATGATGTAATAAAACCTGGCTGTCATGTGTTTAATACTAATTCAGATATTTTTAATGAGATTGTCAGATCTCCTAGTTTCTATAAAGATTGTGGAAACTGGAAAAGGAAAAATTGGAAAAGGAAAAATTGCAATAAAGTAAAGAAAGCAACAGACTGACTACAGTTAATAAAAGTCTTCTCTATTTAACTGCAGTAAATTCAGAGCAGACTTATTCTTAAAGACCAGAACTGCAAACTCGGGACTTACCTCGCCAGTGGTCCAGGAAAGCCTCTCATATTATTCTGCTCACGTGTGTCACTCAGTATAACCTGTACACATCAACTTGTTACATCACATCATACATATTACATCAACACTTTCCAGTTCTGGCCCTGAAGTCACCTTATGAAGCACATTTTACTGCTGAATACAATTGTCCTAGCCTCATTAAGAGCTGCTTCAGTAACAGCTGACTCATGCTTTTGTACCTCCAGGCTGTGGAGCTCCACCTGAGCAGGTTCTCCATGTGATGGCAAAGCTGGAGTGACTCTCACCAGCTGCCCTGCAGGTCCAAAGCTCAAAGCCACATGAGGAACACAGAACTTCAGAGGAACCACTGACTTGGACTCAGCCTCTGATTGTAATAGCAAAAAAGATGCACAAATAGAGCACCAATGAAAAATGAGAATAGTGGTAGCTCAGTGGTTAAGGTTTCGTTTTAGTAACTAGAAGGTTGAGTTCAAATTCTTGGACTAATACAGAGCTGCTGTTTGGTTCTTAGGGTGCTTTCACATATGCTGCACTTTTTTTTCCCCTCTCAGTACAGTCTGTTTGGGCAGGTGAGAACACAGCAATCACACTCTGTGTGGACCACACCAACCAGTCCGAGACCGCCTGAGGTGTTCTCAGTCAGCTTCCAACTGAACTCTAACACAGTTGTATTGCGGTTCGGCTCTGGATTGACGCAAATGCAAGAATTCAACCAAACATGTCATGTATTATGGGTGGCCAGCCATTTTTAGATGTAAGAAGCTGCTCTATACCTGACAATCTTCCCAAAAACCAGAACTATACGATTATGATAAAAAGTTTGGTGGTACTTCATATACCATCAGCTGAAACTAAGACACTGACTGGTGATCACTAACCACTGATTCTTCCCTCTAAAAAAGCAGTCCCATATGGAAGAATAAATTATTGTATGTACTTTCTGAACTCAATTTACAAATACATGACCGCCTTCTATGAAAATATGTAGGTTATTATATAGGTTTCTCATAAAAATGCATTCACTGCCTCAACAACTGCCCTTAGGCATCCTTTATAAGTGAGTGTTGAATAAAGAAGTTTTATATGTATGTATTATTATTATTTATTTTTCAGCAATTATTGTTTATGGTAATTGTACATGCTACGGATATAGAAATTAGGTTGAAAAACACTGGACTATTCCTTTAAGCAAGGAAGTCAACCTTCGGCTGCTCAGCTATGTGCTTAAATTGGATTCTAAATCATCTTGAATAAAAATGGACGTGAGTACGTGTGCTGATCAGAAACCTAAGTTTGTTCTGTTGATCTACCAGCAGATATAATGATATGATGTTTATTCTATGCATGTTTACTCTGCCCACATCTACCTGAGTGAAGTGGAGGTGGAGCATTGCTCTGCTCTTCTCCGTTGATGTACTGGCTGAGTTCATAGGTGCTGGATGACAGGCCGGAGGTTTTAGAGCTGGCCAGGCCTCCAGGTTCAGACACCTGCAGGAGATACAGTACATTTGGTTTAAGCTGAGAGCTCGACACAAGGCAAGATAGAGAGTGCTTTGGGATGCTGACTTTTCACATTGCACAAATACAGTTTGTACCACTTATTAAATAACAACTTAAAGGCATAAGAAATAACTAATATACCGTAACATTACACACAATTATGTTCACAACTGTGTTCACAATTATGCATAAATAAGACATGGTGGTATTTGGACAGTGAGGATGCGGCTAACCTCTTCAGCTTCGTTCCTGGCGTCCATGCTTTCTCTCACAGAAACACCGCCATCAAACTGTCCACTGTCTCTTCTGAGCTCGTACCTGATTGATTAAGTTAAAGGAATGGATCAGCAACAAGTCTCATTTTACAGTTTTGGTCTTACTCTGATTGTAGTAAATCAGACAAAACCATAGTTTAAATTGGAGCTGGGAAACCCTACTCCAACAGTATAGGTATATGTTCTCAATTGATTTGCTGTTGTTGTTGTTGTTGTTGTTCTTCGTCTTTCGGCTGCTCCTGTAAGGGGTCGCCACAGCGGATCATTGGCCCGCATATTTGATTTGGCACAGTTTTTACACTGAATGCCCTTCCTTACGGGCATGGGACCAGCTCTGGGAGTGCACTGTCTTGTGCAACCCCAGTGGCTGGAGTTGGTTCCCTGGCCGGGAAATCGAACCCAGGCCGCGGGAGTGAGAGCGGCGAGGCTTAACCACTAGTCCTCCAGGGACCCATATGTTCTCAATTAATTTATTTAATAGAAATGCGACTAAAGTTTTTCAATATACAGAATATATTTCTGTGCTGAGGGCCACAGGAACTTTATTCATTATTCTCTGATTTTACATGATTCAGTAAAATCTTTAAACAGTAGCAGTAGTATTAGTAGGAGTATTATGTTAGGGATTATATTTCCATAACATATAGTACAAAAACTCAGATCTGCTGGCTGCACAAATAAACCAGAGGCGGCAACAGAGGCTGAGCTCTTAAGGTTCTGAACTAGAAATTGGAGAATTGTGAGAGAGTTGAACCCTAGGAATGCCACATAACCACTGTTGTGCCCTTGAGTAACTGCTCGGTTTTGTGTATGGCTTGTATGAATTGTATTGGGCCTTAACTTCGACTTTAACTTAAAGTCGATTTGGACTCATGGTTGAGCATCTGCCAAATAAATCAATGTGAATATAAAGAAGGAGCAGCCCAGAGAATCCCTGCTGCATGATTGCACACCTGTTACGTACAGAGAAACATTGTAAATTAATGGAAAATGGCCTGACCCATGCTGATGTGTGTATGTGGCTCCTGACCACTCCTGACTCCCCTCTGTCCTCCATCCCTGCACCGGCCATCCACTGGCATCTGAGACTGCTGCATTAACAGGAGTGGATTTGGCAAATTTCATTTAGCAGGCACTCTGGTGTTTAATCATTTAAACTACTTGAACCAACCTGGTGCATGATTATGTGAATACCTGGGTATCCATAATGGCCTCTGTAGTAAGTATGATCGTAATAGCCGTGGTCATTCCTGTAGTCCCAGTAGCTCTGGGGGGGATAATCATATCCCTGCCTAAACAGATCATACCAGTTAGAGACACACTCCTCGTACTTACAGTAATTTAGTAACTCAGTGCTGGTCCCTTTACATTGACTACTAGGGCAGAGGTGAGCTGAAAATTGTGTATAGCTACAGAAGTGCATAGTTGCACCTATACGGTAGGTGTATCTGATAAAATACACAAAGACAAAAAAGTAGCTATATGATAAGTATCACTAGTAGTAATCGCAGCATTAGAGACCATAAACACACATCACTGTACTAACCTGGACTGTGATCGAGCTCGGTCGGGTGTGTATGTTTGGCTGCTGTATGCATTGCTAAACTCTGCAGGAGGAGGACCGCTCATGTAGTACATGTAGCGCGGATCTGGAGCATACCATCGTCTCTCGCTGTCCCGTCCATCTGGAGGAGGGTAATGGCCTTGTTTTCCTGTGTGATGAGACCTGTACTGCTCATCTCTGACTCTGTGATCTGAGCGCTGGTTCTGTGGCCACTGTTCATTCCAGTTCTGCCCTCTAGGCTCCATTATTAGCTCAGTGTTAAAGCCAGCCACAGTAACCTGTCACACTGCAGAGACACACTCCTGTGAGAACAACCTCATTAGAACATAATATTTCAGTCATTTTGGGAGCATTGGAGGGACTCCAGTTATTACAAATGATGGCTTGTGTCCTACTGAATGCAAAAAGAATACAATTATTGAAGAAGCTTTCTAAACATAAGCTTTGGCTTACTGCATTAATATGCACTTAGAGAACAGTTTCAAACAATTTTACAGAATGTAGCACAAATAATTTCATCATCTGAAATCTGATCTTTCTCCCTGTTGGTGACATAAATTCCACCAAGCATCAAGGTTGAAGTCTGTTGTTCTTATGTCTGTAGAGCAAGAATAACACCAGAATATTCATGCATTGCATGATCAGTTATTCTACTGATACACTGTTTTGTACATTTGCCTAGAATAGAATAGAATAGAATAGAATAGAATAGAGCTGCAAAAATGAATCGTAATTTAAGACCAATTTTTGGCTTATACAGTGAATTACACAAAACTACATTCAACAATAAGCCTGAGCTTATGAAATTGGCTAATATTAGATATTGGTGTTTATTTACTCCAAAGCATTAAATACCATTCTTATAAACTATCTGACCAATCACATCACACATATGCTTCCCAAACACATTGAGACAGCAGACAAAGACAGTTTCAGTCAGCTTAAGCTAAGTCTAAGGCACACACACAATCTGGTGCAAAGAGTTATAAATGTGAAGGAACATGGGCTTATAGTGTATTATGATTACAATTTCAGTCATTCTCAAAACAGACCATTTATTGGAATAGAATAGAATAGAATATTCCTCAAGTTGTTGTCTTTGTTTTCTGCTTCTCTCTGATAACAACTGATTATTGATTATATAGAAGACCAGAAACACCCTTGGTGTTTATTTCCTGCTCACGCTTGTCTGTAGTCAAACACTGCAGCAGTCCTGAATTACCACTTCATATTTCAGGAGTTTAGGTACAAAAATGAAAGAGCTGCATAAACTACCTATTGATGTGTGTGAGTCACATAAACACAGTGAAGCAAAACAAAACACCATAGGAATGAAGGAAGGGGGAAATGAGGAAAATTAAATCTTGACTTTGAGAATATACAAACTGTCTGTCCCTAAGGGAAAAAAAAAAAAAAACTTTTATAGGCACAACTTGATTCATTAACTCAAGAAAAAGAGAATGATAAAATGCTCACTTGAAAGATTCTTTCTTTGACAGTGTCCACAAAAACATAAAGCTATAATAATTAACCAAACTACATCATACCTTCCACAAACAGCAGAGTGCGAGCAGAGTTAAGCAAATGTTAAGGAATGAGAACGCCAGATGTGTACACTCACAGTTCAGCAGAAGTTCCTGTTCTGTGTCTCCGAGTGAACACACATTGCCACATCATGACAGTCCAAATCACAGCCTCACACTGCAGTGACCCATGGACCTGCTCACAGAGTCAAAGTACAGCAGATACACAAACATACACATACACACACACTGCACACACCCTGATTTCTCTCTCCAAAGACTAATTAAGAGTACAAGTCAGGCGCAAATCCAGCTGTTCTTCTTCTCAAACTTGCAGCAGCTGTGCAGCTCCCCACACTGAAAAGCGCTCACACCCAAACACGCTGACACACATCAGATGCAGCATGCTTACAACTCTGCCCTGCTCTGTGCACGCGCGCGGGGTTTTCATCCCTGTACGCTTTACACACGAGGATTCTGAGTCGCCACGTCGCGCGGAACCGCTGCGCTCGCGAGGCTTTCTCGCTTCAGGAACATTTACGGCCACGGACACGCGAGGAACAGTGGAGCCAAACATCCGCCATTTTAGGAAGGGCAAACTACAGCGACCCAATAATAATAATAATAATAATAATAATAATAATAATGGTGCAGTGCAGTACTTTGTCTTGTTTACATCACTCACTTTTGTATATATTTGACAATATTGTATTATATTGTTGTTGCTGTTGTTAAGTCACGTCGTATGTACATTGAAATGCTTATGGTGTATGTACCAGAGCCGCACTATAAGCATAATGTACATCCGACCTAACGACGACCTAACAACAACAACAACAATCATTACCCAGGCATATGACTTTCTTGTTGGTCATAAATCCCCCTTAAACCCCCATATAAGGATTAGGGTTAGGGCTTTTCCCTGAACTGAATAAGCGGGTACAGTCAATGAATGAATTAATGACTAATAATAATAATAATAATAATATATTAATTAAAGTTTCGTTTGTGTTTCATATCCATTTACAAATGAATGCCTGGCTTCCCCTGTGCCTGCTAAACAGATTCTTAAATTTATGTTTGAACCTACATCTCGCCCGTGGACTGCTGTCATAAAACGTTTCATAAAAATAACATGCGCACTTCTCTAATCAGCCACAAGGTGTCGCTGGAGGCTTATAATTAGTCTTTGGAGCTTTACAGGGGAAAGTGGTGCGCTATTCAAGTGCGCGTCGACTGCGAAACACATTTGATAGGCTATATTTTTAAATATCAAGGATGGATGAATTCCAGGTTCTCTACATTATATCCTAAGATTAAAAATAAGGTGATTTGAAAGTCTAATTATACTTACAGTCATTTAGCCAAAGCCCGCAGGATACAGTGAGTGTTTTGCCTACCTTATTGTGGTAGTTGGCCAATAAGGACCGCGTATGCAAATTAGGCGCTATAAGACACGCCCAGGCCTAGCGCTAGTTCGCACGCTGCTTCCTGTAGCTGGCCAATAGGACTCCGTATGCAAATTAGAAGCTAGAAGAGGTGCGCTTTCTCTCTGAAGTTCGCGCTCACGCCGCTGTCGGGCCAATAGGAGTCCGTATGCAAATGAACAGGGGTATGAGAGACTATCTTCGCTCGTGCGGCTTCGTACCCGGCATATTCTGGTGGGGAGCTCGTGCGCGCTTGTCTAGCACTTTAGGATTACTGGTAGCGAGACCTGCAGTTTGCCTCGGATTATTTACCTGATGTGCAATATGACCTACGAAGAATTTTGCGGAGATAACGCCACAGAAAGGTACGTTTATATTACATTATATTATGTATGTATGTATACACAGAGAGAGAGAGAGAGATGGAGAGAGAGTATGGTGTGTGTGACGCATGTGCGCAGTACTCTGATCTCGCGTGCTAAGTTAGGGAGCACAGTGGATATGATGAGCTAACCTCAGCATAACGCTTCGGGTGTTTCCTGGAAAAAGAAGCGTGAAATCTGTACAGGCCTGCAGGAAAGACATGTCAAAGCAGTTTTTTCAGTGAGTAGTCTCCGACGAAGCCTGAAGATATTACAGTTTAATGCTATTTCGACACTTTAGTAAGCGTTAAAGGTGCTCGCAGCCAGACGTTAGTCTCTCACCACACAGGTTTTTAGTTTTTTAATGTTTTAGTTTTTTGTGGTTATATTAATATGTAACTTTTTCATCTGCAGACAACTCATGCACGATACTTAGTGCAAAGTAATAGATTAAGTAAGTAATTAGGTAGCACTGAGCGTAGTCTGGGTGTTTTATCTGCTAGCTGCAGTGAGGGGAAGGTAAGCTAACAGGTGTCTCTCTGCACAGAATGGACTCTGTGGTGAAGGCGCTGGAGGAGGTGCTGACTGCAGCTTTACCTCAGGGCTGTATCACAGTCGGGGTTTACGAGGCTGCAAAATCCCTCAACATGTAAGTTAAGAGTCCATTACGTTCACATCCCCCATATAGCCCTTCTGTATGCATGTGTACATTATTTATGATCTGTAACGCTCATATCTGTGTCATTCCTCTCCCCCAGAGATCCAGACAACGTGGTCTTGTGTCTTCTGGCTACAGATGAGGAGGATGTCCAGGACGTCGCCCTTCAGATCCACTTCACACTGATCCAAGCCTTCTGCTGCGAAAACGACATCAACATTTTGCGTGTGAACAACATGAGATGGCTGGCGGAGATCCTGGATGGTGTCAAGCCAATGGGAGGAGAGCCAGTGGACCTGCACTGCGTCTTAGTCACTGTACGTGCCATTTCCTTCCTGAGTGATTGAAAGGAGATTAAACATGTCAGCCATTTAAATGCAAAGAGCACCTCTGAGTCAGTTATGCCCTACATGTGTGGTTCTTTGGGCTTGCTCACACTTCTTCCTCCAACGTAGGTTGTGGATTCGCATGCATGTCATGTTGGTTACTCAGGATTGACCCTGGCTGCCTTCTTTGCAAATCCATGGCACTGAGAATCTTTTGCGCCAAACATTGACTGGGCTGAGAGTTGTAGGTTTTAGCAACTGCCTTTGAAGGCGGCTTGTTAAAAGCTGCCTGATTCGTTTGAGTGTGTGTGATGTGGCATTCCAGTCAGTCTGAGGCTGCAGCAAATTGGCAGCCCTACAGAGCCATCTGACTCCAGTTACTGAGCTTTTTGCAGCTGCTTTGGGCTGACTTCACAGCACTTCCTGCAGGGCTGTTTGCGCAAACAGCGTTTCCTGGAAAGAAATGTTCTGTAAAGTGACCACCGATTTGCAAATTAAAAAGGATTCTGAGAAAACGGCTTCTTTTTAAGTCAGCAAGCAGCACTTAAATCACTTGCTGCCAAACTTGCTGTGTGGTCCAGGCTGCTTAGAGTCCTTCATCTCTTCTGTCTGTGTTATTGAGCAGGCATGCATGCATGCATAACTTTTTTTTTTTTTTTAATGAAAGTGTCTTCAATGTCCAATTTAAACCCCAGTGATTAATTTGCATTTGTATTCCTTGCAGAAACCACAGTCGTCTGCATGCAAAGACCCAGCCTTGAACAAACTGAATCGTTTCTGCAGAGACAGTCGCTGTTTGGATCAGTGGGTGCCCGTCATCAACCTGCCTGAACGATGAGACCGAGCAGACCGATCACATCACGAATCACACAAGCTACTGCACCGTATTTGTGTATACCTGCCTCAGCCGAATCCCTGGACTGTCTTTACATTGCCACAAGGAGGATGACAGGAGGGGGGAAATCGACAAAATGCAAGGAACAAGGAAATCTAATCCACCAGCCACGCTGATCAGGAGCATGGGGATTTTCTTTCACGCTGGAGAGCGAGGCATGAACAGGAAGCATGACTCAGCAGGGTGTTAGCAATGTTGACACGGAATGAACCACAGCTCCTGCCTTTCTGGAATAATAAGACTGTACCGGAAATCAAAGGACCCGAATAAATCGGAGTGACTGCACTGAGCACGACTCAGATTGATGGATTACTAAACACATTTCCAAAACAGAATGTTCTGGAACCTGGAGGGGACTTATAACTTATGATGTTTAATTATTACCTTTAATTATTCTAACTATTTAAATGGGGGATAAATAGTGTTTTTGGTTTTGCAAAACATAAGTTTTGTAAAGCTTTACCTTTTTACGTGACCGTTCTGTTTGTCTGTCTGTTTAATGTGTTAATTTAATTATTTGTATTTATGTTGCAATGTACAGTTTTGTAAAACTGTTAAATTTAAATAAAATGAAACTGCAACATGACTTGTGGTTTCTGGCTCGTATCTTGGGCAGCTTTTTGTAGATCTAAAGAGTGTATGCTTTTTGGCATTGCCTCATGATGTCAAAGGTCAGGGTAACACACTCATGTTGGAGTGACCTCGGTCACCCTGCGCATGAGCTAACATTAGCTAGCAGTTTTGAAGTAATGATGACAATGCACATAACATACATAGACCAAGCTTTTCAAAGTGTCTGCAGTGATGTAAGTAGGCATGTGTTGATAACTGGTTATATGTTTTAATGCAATATTGAACAAGCAAATGATCATTGTAGACACTTCAAATTTGGGAGGAGGCTGTTCCATATTTTGGCCTAAATTTCTCAGCAGAATTTGGCATTCCCAAAACCCTTTTTTTCCCATGTGAGAATTAAGTAAAACTTTGAACTGCAAGACTGTCACTCTGGACTGAAGACTATGTTTACACATGTAAGTTAAAAGTATAACTTTTTAAAGGTAATTTGTTAAAACATACAATATCAACTTTGAACTTGAAAAGACAACAAGCACTTGGAGAAGCCTTAAAGCAGTCACAGACTAATGTAATTACAAGTCACAGAGTGAACATCATTTTCAATGCTGGCGTGTTATTCTTCCTAGAACCAGGAAACATCAACACTAGAAACAAAATGTTCCAAATACCTTTGTGTACACCAACAAGTTTTGCTATGTTGCCACCGTCTCATAAAAAAAAAAATGCACCACCAGCAAAATGTTTTGCACTCTAAGCACATAATAATGGTATGGGCGGTAATCTTGCAGTGCATCATTCACCCTCCTTTGTTTTGGCAACAGTAAAACAAGGACACTGAGCCCAGAGAAAACAGCCCACACCCTTGCTTTCCAACTAAACCAAAAATAGATGTACTAATGCACTCTGACAGCAGGAGAACTGTTCCGGTGTGTACAGCAGCTGCGCTGTGGCTGACTACTGGGCCTCTGGGGTCTGCTGTCTTTACACAAAACAGGAGATAACAAGGGTCCTCAAAGATCCCAAAATAGCAGCAGCTCAGAGAGAGACAGTATGTCAAGCATACCTAGCAGCGGGACATTGCTAACAGGGGGCTGTGTTTTAGGGACAAAGGAGACCTGAAAGAAATGCCAATGGCATGAGTCAAAGCCAATCGAGACTGGGTATAGCTAAAAATAGTCCTGAAAGCAGGCCGAGCACTTCCTGCTGGAGCTGGGAGAGAAGTGGTTGGCATGGATAAATGCCATTAGCTTTTGGAGGATGAAGGCCGGCTGTAAATCAGTGAGAGGGGTCTGGTAAGAAATCCAATGGTCAATTCAACTTGACGTGGCAAACAAAAAGTGGAGAAATATTTCTTTTAGGAGGAATTAAGAGTTCTGACGAATTTTCTCTCTCTTCATTGATGATGAAATTCACTAATGCGTCAAAGACAGGAAGATGCATTCAGAGGGTGAGAAAGTTTTGTAGTCTTCTAAGTCCTTTCTAGTTATTTCCAACTTCTAGTTCCATCACTTTTCCCCACTAATACTAAAAAATTTATAATGTTTAGCACCCCCATTTTAGTGATGAGAGAGACCTGGTGGAGGCGTTTGTAGACATGGGAACAGAAACCATCTCACATTATCTCCACACTGGTGATACACTTAGGATTTTCCAGAGCCGATGTTCAGTTATTCTCACTTTGCAGAAGGAAGGAATGCAGCCGTAAGCAAAGAGAGGGGGAGAGAGAAAGAGAGCAGCTGCTTTGTGGGCCGCGAAGTTCATTAGAACTTCACATCAGCCACATCAGCCATTCCCATGACTCAAGGAATGCAAACTTATTAAGGGGGTCTAACGGCAGAGATGCAGGTCAAACTCAGCCAGCATGAGGGTCAGAAATGTCTAAAAGGCAGTTATATCATTGTAAATCCACTGACTTGTTTATCCGGTTCATAAAACATTGGAATGTACCTCCTAGCTCAGTACTGTTGAGTATGGTTTTAGTGGTCTCAGGTCAGTAACAACAGACAAAAGGCTAAACTGCAGTGCCACTGACCAGCCTATCTTTAAGGACTGACAAAAGCCTTCCTCTGACACTCTGTCTGAACCCACACTGAAAAATAGGTCAGATATTAAATGTATTCCACATACTGGATTCATCACTGGGCTGGTACTCCAAGCAGAAAGGCAATTCAATCAGGAAAGGCAACTAGACCACAAATCTATGTTCATCACTCACTGTGGGCAAACAAATACAGGCTGACCTGATTCTGGGAGTGACGAAGGGATGGATCGTTACAGAACACTGATCTGACCTAAAGGCTTCAACAAGTATGTTAGTGGAAAGGTCTTCCTGAAACTCAGTCTGCAATATCTGATCATCTGACTATTTGTACTAACAGTGAATGAGGAACAATGCACCACAGCATTATATAACCCTGGCATATATCATGCGTAACACTTATAACACCTACAGTACTGTGAACAGCAACGTGTTCTCCCAGCTTAGTCCATCACTGATAAAGTTCAACAATGATTTAGGGCAGCATGGTGGAGTAGCAGGTAGTATTACCGCCTCACAGCTCCAGGGTCCCCGGTTTGAGTTCAGGTTACTGTCTGTGTGTTTCACTTGTTCCTCCCACCTCCTGAACAAATTGCCAGTAAGTTGATTAGTGACTGTAAATTGCCCTTCATGTGTGTGCATGGTGCTCTCTGATGGACTAGAGTCCTATCCAGGGTGTGTTCCTGTCTCATGGCCAGTGCTGTAGGGACAGTATTGGCCAGGATGTGAATGAATACTTGGACAAAAAAATTATATAGAATTATTTATGTCACTCCAGTGTATAAGACATGCCTATAAATTTGCCTTCTAGAAAAAAGCTTCTAATTTCTATGGGCTTTTTAATGCTATGTCACTGTGCAGTGGCAAACTGCTGGAGTAGGATACCCAAAAAAGAGTAACAAACAGCACATGCTACAGACAGAATTATTAAATCTTTGGCAAAAACCTATGGAAGAACAGCCCCCCCTCCCCCGCCAATTCTGATGCACAATCAATGCAGCGAGCCTTGACCACCTGACCTAAAACACAAAATGCTATTTAATCTATTACTACATTACACATACATTGTGAGTATTTGAATAGCCTCAGTGGTAAGCAGAAGGCAGTCTTGCCTTAGGCGACTGTCTACATTCTTGCTTTTCTCTTCGCAAACTCATCCACCAAATCATCAGGCCAGCTCTTTAACAAGCTCTAACTCAATGGCCAGCAGTGACAGCATGTTGAGTCTTCATTTTAGTTTGGAATTTGTTTTTATTCTGACCTATTAGGGAAAACATTTTCGGGCTTTTCTTTCATTATGTTTACAGTTATACATACGTTGTGTTTTCATCCATTTTATATAACACCAGTTATTGAATATAAATTCAGAACCGCAGATCAATAACCTTTCCAAAATTTATTTAAGATTCTGTGACTTGACATTCAATTCCTGGCAAGTTTCCAACTGTTTCAGATATGTGATTCGTTATGGCCCTAATTGTGCTTAAGGGTGTTTTGAACTGCCTAAGTATTTTGTATATCCACATTTTGTATATCTATATGGTTTTTGATTTGTGCAGGTCAAAAACCATCCGTCTTTTTTATGTTGAAAGTTCTTTGTTTTTTCCCCATGTGATGGATGACAAAGGGATTTTACACTTGTACAACCAACATTTATATCCCAGGAGAAAAAAAGTCAACAAAAAACATATATATATATATATATACACACACACACTGGACTCCACTAGATCCCTGAAGGTGTGCTGTGGTATCTGCT
This sequence comes from Pangasius djambal, assembly GCA_022985145.1. Classification (NCBI taxonomy): domain Eukaryota; kingdom Metazoa; phylum Chordata; class Actinopteri; order Siluriformes; family Pangasiidae; genus Pangasius; species Pangasius djambal. Next base: position 17,221,414 of record CM040976.1, read on the forward strand.
GTGGTATCTGGCACAAAGAGGTTAACAGCAGATCCTTTAAGTCCTGTAAGTTGCGAGGTGGGGCCTCCATGGATAGGACTTGGCCGGCACATCCCACAGATGTTCGACTGGATTGAGATCTGGGGAATTTGGAGGCCAAGTCAACACCTTGAATGCTTTGTCATGTTCCTCAAACCATTCCTGAACAATTTTTACAGTGTGGCAGGGAGCACTATCCTGCTGAAAGCGGCCATTGCCATTAAGGAATACCATTGCCATGAAGGGGTGTACTTGGTCTGCAACAATGTTTAGGTAGGTGGTATGTGCCAAAGTAACATCCTCATGAATGCCAGGACCCAAATTTTCCCAGCAGAACATTGCCCAGAGCATCACACTACCTCCACTGGCTTGCCTTCTTTCCATAGTGCATGCTGGTGCCATCTCTTCCCCAGATAAGCGATGCACACGCACCCGGCCTTCCACGTGATGTAAAAGAAAATGTGATTTATCAGACCAGGCTGCCTTCTTTCATTGCTCCATGGTCCAGTTCTGATGCTCACCTGTCCATTGTAGGCACTTTTGGTGGTGGACAGGGGTCAGTATGGGCACTGTGTGTTCTGACACCTTCCTATCATAGCCAGCTTTAACTTTTCAGCAATTTGTGCTACAGTAGCTCTTCTGTGGGATCAGACCAGACAGACTAGCCTTCACTCCCATGCGCATCAGTGAGCCTTGGGCGCCCATGACCCTGTCACCAGTTCAACAGTTGTCCTTCCTTGGACCACTTTTGGTAGGTACCAGCCACTGCATACCGAGAACACCCCCCCACAAGACCTGCTGTTTTAAAGATGCTCTGACCCAGTCGTCTGGCCATCACAATTTGGCCGTTGTCACAGTCTCTCTAATCCTTACACTTGCCCATTTTTCCTGTTTCCAACACATCAACTTCGAGAACCGACTGGTCGCTTGCTGCCTAGTATATCTCAACTCTTGACAGGTGCTATTGTAACGAGATAATCAATATTATTCACTTCACCTGTGAGTGGTCATAATGTTATGGCTGATCGATGTGTGTTTTTATATATATATATATATATATATATATATATATATATATATATATATATATATATATATATATATATATATATATATATATATATATATATATTTAAAACTAACTGATTGCATCCATTTAAAATAATTTTTAATTTATATCAGTAATCTATATCTTATATTTTTGAGAGAAAATACTATTATTTAAAAAGTAGTTTTAATAATTTATGAAAATTGTCTTACAAAAAAGATAAATAGCTGATCATTGCTTGAGTGGAACTTTGAGTGGATTTATTGTGTGTAATGTTTATTTTATTATAATTATGGCTCATTTTTATAAAGGGTGCAGATAATTCTGGAGGACATTGTAAATTCTATTCATATGCAATGAGTGCAAACCTTGTGGGCAATAAATCAAGACAGAAGTGTTGCGAATAAAATTATATTTAATTTTAACTGGAAAAAGGACATTTGTAACATCAGAATTTGCAATCAAGCTCTGCTGTTTTTCACAGGTCAAAGTTTCTTTTGAGAAGAACGATCCACACAAAATGGCGAGAATGACTGCACTTCATATTCAAACAATCTTTTTCTCTGAAAGGCAAAAAGCTTGAGTAAGTCATCACAAGGGTCCATACAAAATCACCTTCAGGGATGAACACATTATTATGCTGTGTAATTACCAACAGGGTACCTTAACAAAAAGGATTCAATACTCTGTAGAGAGAAATACTATAAAACATTACTCAATAGACAGTGCAAGGCTGCTTAGTGATTAAAGAACACAAATTCAGTTATATATACTTGGCATACTGTCATTGGAATTTACTGTGTTTGTGACTGCAGTCCAGATTCCACAAGTTTTTTATTAATTTTATTAAATGAGTGATCATTATTGGCATCCCTATTGGTAAGGTTTGGTTAATCATGCTTGCACTGCTAGTAGGCTATTAAACCCCAGAAGTTAGCATGGCTAACTGTTGAAAGCGGCTGGATTCCATTCATTGTTGGCCATGTCAGCATTTGTGCTAAATAATTCTTTTTTTAGAATTGGCATGTGCCAAAGGCTTTATTCCATTTGTCCTGAGGATTGGTGATACACAGTGTGTAGGACTGCAGGCTGCTAGTTCACAGTAGAGGAACCCTTGAGTGTGTACAAGAGGAGGACGAGCGAGAGCAAGAAAACTTGATTAAGGCCTTCACTTGTTTTCAGCCAGCCATATGATGAGCATACACATTAAGCGTTCTTTTTTTATGTTAAAACAAATGCAATCACATACACACATTAAAAACTGCATGGCATTATAGAGGGTTTTCACCCAAACCGCAGTTGTAAACATGGAATGTTCAAATTCACAATAACAGTCACTGGAGTAATTCTTTCTTCTATGGTTTGCTCAGCGTAAGATAAAAAGAGAAGCACTGGCAGTGACTCTAGAGACATTACTATTACTGGCTAGACTGGACGTGACAGGATGGCACAAACAAGTTACAGATTTTATCATTCAAAAGAAGCTACTATCATTAGAAATAATCAAAAGCATCTTTTACATGTAAATAAGGCATATAATCATTAAAGGGTTACAATATATTACTGTACCATGATCTGCAATCATATATATTGCTACTGTTCCTACCATAAACAGGACAACAACAAAAGTCTAAGGTTTTCTAAGGCATAGGCAAAAACTGGGTAGGCAGGAGAATTTGGGTCACGCTTCTCACTTATCAAACATGCTTTTGGCAGGGGTTATGAAATATAAATTCATGTAAGCCTAAAACACCCCTGAACAATAATGATTTTTTTTTTCTCATTCCTGCAGCACTGCACTCACTTTTGCTCTGTGCAAAAGCCAAGAGAGCTTTCCATCGCCCTGTGGAAAAGCTGATGTGTGGAGTTTTGGCAACGTTGTGAAGGGAAGGGAGAAAAGAAAGCATGGTTGGTTTAGTGCTCTGACAGAGGAGGCGACCTTTCACTGACCTGTGTGAAGCCCTCCATTGTTCACATGTGCCGAGTTAAAGAGGGAGTGCTGGTACTCTTGAGGACAAATTACGTCAGAGTGACGCCACAGGCTCCTCCACAATGAGCTACAGGACCCTAAAGGCTACCAGTCATCTGGGTCATTTTCAGTGTCTAGTAGTATTAAGACAAGGCAACTGGACTTGTGTTAAAGTGTAGGTACAGCTACTTTGTTTGGTGCTTTGTTCCTAATCTTGTTTGGTTCAACCTTGTTTACTATTAAAACCAGTCCAGAATGGCACAATCTAAAATTCAGTAAGGCCCCAAGTCTGCAAGAGATTAGTCAGCTGGTTAGACTGAGCAGACTCAATACAAGTTCAGTCAACTTGACTGCTTATGGATATGGAGGTTTTTGGTCATCCACATTATTGTGAATAGTAGTAAAATGTCAAGGCTAGTGGACATAGTTTTAAAACATTTGTTTGAGCAAAACCACAATTTATACAATTTCTCCTTACCCAAAAATGTATTTGATCAGCCAGGACAAGTCTGTGTCCACAGGGCCTCAGTTATCAATCATTTAGAAAAGCTGTGTTTAAATGTTTTCATAAGCCAAACTAGAAAAAATAAATAAATAAAAATATCCCGCCAGATTCATAAATGCTTCGGAAACATCTTATTCTTCTTCATACTCACATGTGCATGTTCATGAAAGGCATTCACCAGTAAACTCCCAGGTGTGTTCACAGCACAGCTGATTTACATTTAGTCATGTCACAAACTCCATAAAGGGCAACAGTGACAACACAGAGCTGAAAACAACAAAATGGTGACTAAATGGTGAAGGAGTGCATGCTAACATGGAGTGTGCTAAATCGTCCAATAGACCCTTCCTCCTGCCATTTCATATGTCTTAATTGAATGGCTAGTCTTATTTTTCTTAATTTATGGATTTGCTTCAGATTGCTTTCTTTAAGTAATTGTATGAAAAGAAAGATTTTCACATTACATTTTTTGAGTGTACTTATAAATAAGCTATTTAAACATAATCAGTGTATAAAACTGCAGCAACTCACACCAGTGATAGAATATGAAGTCTATCAATTGAGGTTCTGTTTAGTTTTTAACGCACGAAAATCTACAGAAACTCTGGAGCGCTCATAGGATACGGACATTTTTCTGAATACCACATTTTTTGATATGCGCCTGTGAATAATTTATGAATTTATTTGTTTGTCTCCACCTTGATAAATTAGGCCCAATCTCACATACTCACATCATACAGTATAAAGTTAGCAACTTCACACACACTTGCTTGTGTGTTTTGTGATCTTGTATTACAGAAGTAACTATGAATTGGGCAAAAGCTTGTCACATAGCTATTAACCCTAGTAGCACCCATCTGGAAACTGGGATCACTTTTTTCCTTAGCATGTAGTCCGCTGTCACTTGACTCATGGAGGTATTGCCCTGTGTCTGAAGGCACCAATACAGATCTATTCCGCTACTTTATAAAATCATTAATGGTTTAACGGAGGCAAACTATGTCTTCTGTGGTGGGTTTGTGATGATTTAGACATGCAGACTGCAATATGCTGAAGAAAATTAGATTTTTTCACTGAACAATTGCTAAAGAATAAACCACTTTAGCCGTAAGTCCAGTTGTCTTGATTTATTACTATGTGGAACAGTGTTCTGCACTAGTAACTGGATGGTTTTATGCTTGAATTACATTTTGTCTCATCTGCAAGACAGTTTGGATAAATGCATTTGCCAAATGAATAAAAGTTGAAAAAGAAAAGTATTAGACATGTAGAGCACTGTTTCAGGCCTCTGGGCTCCTCTCACTTTCCTTGAAAGGAGAAAGGCTGAATATGACAGAGTCAGAGCGCTACTGCTGAGCTTTGCTTACCCGAACTGAGACATTAAGAGGGCGTGATGATAAAAGAAAACGGAATTGGCCTTGATGAGTAGAGCTCTTTGTTTGGGTACTTCCCAACTGAGAATTTTTTTCTTCTTCTTTATTTGCAAAACGGTCTGGTCTAGACCACATCAGATAGCACAATCACAGCAAACAAGTTCTCAGTTCTAGCAATCAATAGTGGGGTTAAAAAAAAATCCTATCACAAGCTTTGTCAATGCACCATAAAACTTGTTTACTTAGAGGTTTTTGGTCTCGTTTTCTTGAATAGAACAGAAGTGAAAGAAATGAATATGTTTCAAGTGTAGACTCCTGTTCTAGCCTGGAGGGCAGGAGAATAAAAGAAGTGTGAGAATGAGGAGGTTAGCTGACTTTAAGGCGACTAGTGTATGAATGCTTTAAGGTAAAATATTCTCTCTATAAAAAAGGAGGCATCAAAGAGCACATGATTAGTGCTTCCCACTACAATATAGTGCAGGGCTTCTTATCCTTAAAAGGGTTTTCTGAGGCCGGGATGCCCATGAGTAGAGGGTCGTACTTGGCGTGCTCACTGCAGTAATGCATAAGGTCTGCAGAGGCTTTAGAAACCTAAGAGAGGGAAAATGCAGTAATGACAAGTGTTATAATCAAATAATAACAACAACTATAATAAATAAACAATAATACAAAAAAATAAACAACTTATTAGGAAAGAAATGATTACAGTTGGGTATGTGTGACAAACCAGGTTGGTTTTTTTTTGTTTGTTTTGTTTTGTTTTTTGGAGAAAAACATTTTTGGAAAGAAAAAGTCATTTTTTTGTTATATTCTTAGCTTTGTGCGCATGTTTTGTTGAAACATATTCTCAATAAAGTTAAAATCCAGAGCTAGTCATTGCAAAACATTGATTTTGTGTTTCTCCAACCATTGCTTTGTTTGCTACTATTGAATAGTTGATTTGAAATAAATCAAACTATGCATTACAGCAGGACACTTACAGCGCATTCAGAAAGTATTCAGCCCCCTTCATTTTTTTCACATTTTATTAAGTTATAGCCTTGTCCTAAAATGCTTTAAATTGTTTTTTTTTCCCCACATCAATCTACATTCCATACCCCATTATGCATAAAGTAGATTTGTGATAACTTTGCAAACTTATTAAAAAGAAAATACTGAAATATCACATTGACACAGGTATTCAGACCCTCTGCTATGACACTTGACATTTAGCTCAGGTGCATCCCATTTCTCTCGATCATCTTTGAGATGTTTCTCCACTTTGATTGGAGTCCATCTGTGGCAAATTCAATTGATTGGACATGATTTGGAAAGGCACACACCCGCCTATGTAAGGTCTAACAGCTGAAAATTCATATCAGAGCAAAAACCAAGCCATGAGGTCAAAGGAACTGCCTGCAGAGCTCAGAGACAGGATTGTGTCGAGGCACAGATCTGGAGAAAGCTACAAAAAAGTCTGTGCATTGAAGGGTCCCAAGAGCAAAGTGGCCTCCATAATTCTTAAATGGAAGAAGTTTGGAACAACCAGGACTCTTCCTAGAGCTCAAGGGAGAAGGGCCTTGGCAAGAGAGGTGACCAAGAACCCAATGGTCACTCTGGTTGAGCTCCAGAGATCATGTGTGGAGATGGGAGAAACCTGCAGAAGGTCAACCATCACTGCAACACTCCACCGATCTGGGCTTTATGGCAAAGTGGCCAGATGGAAGCCTCTCCTCGGTGCATTTTCAACTGTTAGACCTTACATAGACGGGTGTGTGCCTTTCCAAATCATGTCCAGTCAATTGAATTTGCCACAGATGGACTCCAATCAAAGTGGAGAAACATCTCAAAGATGATCCAGAGAAATGGGATGCAATTTTCAAGTGTCACAGCAAAGCGTCTGAATACTTATGTCAGTGTGATATTTCAGTTTTTTCTTTTTAATAAATCTATATAGTTATCACAAATCTGGTTTTTGTTTTGTCATTATGAGGTATGGAGTGTAAACTGATGTGGAAAAAACACAATTTAAAGCATAAGGCTAATATTTTAATGCAATATTTTACCATACAGCTGCAACATAACAAAATGAAGGGGTCTGAATACTTTCTACATGCACTGTATATGTCCCTTAAACTGTTCCAGACTTCCATTACTTGGCTTACAAAGGTCAGCAACTATGTTTTATTTGTAAGCAAATAAAAAAAAAAAAATCTAGCAGTTAGCTCTCCATTTTCATTGATTCTCTAAACTGCCCTCATTTACATTTTCACATTTCATACCCAATCCTAATCCTTTCTGCGTTAAGACCAATTTTGAGTGCGTAAAACTCCCACGAACTGGCTCTTTGTTACTTTCAATATGACCTGCATACATTTACTCCAACAATGTACTTAAATTCTGAATATATATAAGACCAGGGATTAGGCTCTGTAGACCTTTACCTTTATCCTCTCAATGTTTGCCTCTATCCGTAGCTGCTGTACGATTCTTCTCGCCTGCGCTATGTTATTCGAGCTCTGCATCTTTGAGGACATTTTTCTTGCTGGCGATCTTCACAGACCTGCAAATACAAATAAATTTACAGGTCAAATCTGATGCATGCATTTCAAAACCCAAAGGTCAGTAAAACGCTGTTAGTTAAAACCAGGCTGATTGCTTCTGTGCACCAAACAGGAAATATGACATTCATTCTAATGCCTGATGCACACAATCGGTACCATGTACTTCACAGAGCAGTGGGTGGGTGGGGGTGGGGGTGTTTGTGTGTGTGAAATGCTGTGACAGTCTATGGCTCACTAGTGACACTAGTAAACAGACAGCTTCCTGAAATATGTCAGGTGCTACCATCAGAGTTTGATAGGTGTGGACCTATCAAACTTTATTTAAATTCAGCCCATTTTGCCAAATGGGAAAACACTCCACCTATACCCAGCCTTCGGGGTTTTGGTCAGGTGAACCTTGGTTTAGTATATTTTCAACTTTTAAGTTCTGAATGCATTATGGAAGCTCTCACTACCCAATCTGTACCTCCTGCACTATTTGCAACAGTACAAGCACAGAAATGATGCATATGTATGCACATGAATTTTTGCATTAATGCTGCATACAAAAATATTTCTTTCTTTCTAGAAAACATGTAGATCAATGCACATGCATGTTCCCTTTTAAATGGCTTAAAAACATCTATTAGTAATAGTCCAAATAATGGACTGTTCTGTAATCTCAGTGGACAACAGAAATGGGTCTAATATGTCTCCATAAGTAGAAAATGATAAATTATGAACATTGTCAGAACCTGGTGACTTTATCAAACAATCTAGTTATGTAAACAGTCTAAGTGAAAGTTAAATGTGGATATGGAGAGCCAGAGAGTGAGAAGGATCATGCTATTCTTTCCTGCTGAACAGAAACAAGTATGACCCTTAGTATAATACTTAGTGCTACACTAACACCAGATGTTCAGATGAGCCACCAAGTGCACAACACACTGTTTATCCCACTTCCTGAGAAACCAGGCGCTCTTATCAGACATTTAGAGGAAGAGCACACAAAGCCCTCTGCTCTGTCTGTCTCCCTCTGTCTCTAGGCTCGTATCTCTGCAAAGCGGAACGCCCTGAAACGAACAGAAAGCACAGAGAGCAGGAGGGCAGAGATAAAGCTGAATGGAGGGACTCATAAATTGTCCTGTCTGATTGATCTGGCTCTGTACCAACCATCAAGAGGGGTTAAGAAGCCCCAAAGTAATCTACACGCAAAAACCACACAATATGATGTGTTCTGAGTGTGATGTGTGTATATGCATAAATAACCAGCTTGCATTGTGCAGAAATCTACAGGGTACTAATGTGAAGAAAATGAGAAAAGACAAAGGGGAACAAAGTAAGCTTCCTGCAAAGGTTAAACAGAATGACAGTTACACTGGAAGCACACAGCAGGAATTTAAACAGAAGACTTCAGCGCAGAGGCTTGATTTCCTGCAACCGTTCTTCTTCAGCATTCATTCCGGAGGTGGAAAATGACATGCAGTGAAAGATTATGACAGCCATTAACTCTGATTAACTGGACTGCAGGCAATGCCAGCAGTACACAGCATCCTTGAGAGACGACATAAAAGTTGTTCCGGAAAATAAGGGCTTATATTTAGTCTGACAAATATGTACAGTAAATGTTCAGTGCATGGCATAACCAGCTGAGAGAACATTGAGCGTTAATTCAGTATCACCTGACTGGGCTGAACAGACTGACAAAGCCAGCGATGGTGCAACAGTCCGTTTGTTGGTGAAGTCTTTAGTGGCCATATATACTATTAAAAGAACAAAGTGAGCAAATCTAACAATTCACTATAATGCATTTATTTAGTTGGCAGACAGATTGACAGTAGAGAGCAATAATGAATGCATTGTAAACAAAATACTGATTTTGATTTAATCCTGCAACCTCATCATGATCATGTTACATTTTTAGTGAAAACTAATACCAATCAACAAAGGACTGTAGTCGTTCTTGACAATTCCATGATTTACTGCACTGGCACACTGGGTAAGAACTGTGAAGCAACTGGTGGCAGTGGCACTGGAAGGAGAAATTTATGACCCATCATTTCAGAGGCTGAAGCACTGGAGCCCCTTTGCAACCTAGCCGGCCTCAGCTTGGAAAACACTCAAAATGATCGACGTGCTCATCCCTAATCCACAGCAAGTTGCAAGTGAGGTGGAAGCCAATATAAGCACAGATGTAAGCACTTGAAGGTTCTTACTCATGAACACAGCAGCAGCTCTGTGGTAGTCCCAGGATACTCTCAATCTTCAAGTCACTGTCTAAACACAATTTACTAACTGCTTGTCAGTAATACAACGGTGCTTACGATGAGTAAAATCATTACACCACACACCTACACACATTTAGCCAAAAGATACGTAAGAGAGTGAAAATGCAGTTGTCTGAGAGCATATGCATTCAGGAAATTGCAAGAGTCAACGTTCAGTTTTGTGGTCATTCCGATGGCTTTATGCAATCGTTGTCTGTTTGCAGATGCTGGTGTGAGAACTACATTCAGTCATTTTTACGCTAACAGAGAATGACAGCCTCACATCCTAACACAGCAATGGCAGACAGAAAGAAACCCACTCACACACTCGTTCACCCCTAAAGACCGCTCCATGAGATCAATCCTTCTCCACTTCCTCTCTTTGTGGCCAATTGGATGCTCACATGTGACAACATGAGTAACTAGCGGAGCTCAGATAGCCACATCCGTTTCATTAACCCACTCACTCGCCCCTCTCCCTCGCTCCCTCGCTCCCCCCCTCCCTCCCTACAGGAAGCTCCTTCCCTTTCTTCTCCCAGCCTGGACAGTATTAAATGATTAAAAGTTGTGTAAAAAAAAAAAAAAAACACAGGGGGGAAACAGGATGAAGGGGGAGAAGTAAGAGCAGGAAGCTTACCACACATGAGAGCAAAGATGTGAGCGAAGCACCACCAGTTAGCTGAGTAAATACAGTACTCAAAGGATTTAGTCTTTCACATATGCAGTGCTTTATCCATTTGAATCAAACCCTGGTGTGTTTACTCCACTGAAGCTGTTCGTTTAGGCAGGTAAAAACACACTCGGGTGCGAGTGCAAATGTTCTGAGACACTACACGCGAGAAGGTCTCAGTCCACTCCCAAGCGTGCCCCAGTGTGATTCAACTGCAGTGAGAATGCAGTTTGACCCTGAGTCAACCTGCAGGAAGTGAACTAAATGGGTATTATGCGTATTAAGGGTATTATGGGTTTTGGGCATCATTTTTAATGAATTATGAACCATTATCACATCTCCATATTTCCTGAAGGAAATGCAATTTTATGTTAGAGAAACAAACAGAATCATAATCATCATTTACATATAAGAAAGTGAAGAAATTTGCTTGCCCAGCTGATACATATCCTGTTTCTCAAAAAACTCTGTGCTACTCTAGAACATACATATATATATATATGTATGTATGTATGTAAAATAAGACAAAATAAGAAGCAGTTTTGGATTTAGATCAAGCAAAAACACTAGCCTTTGTAGTTCCCATGTAGAGCCACACCCTGAGCTCTTTGCACTCATGTGTATCCTAGCACTTTGGACAGCCTGTCTGGCAGCGAGTGCATGGTCCAATGAAGTCACGTAAGCTCCCTTAGTGGCAGAGAGAGACCCTGCTCCATACGCTACAGCGGCTCTAAAGAATCCACACGACTGACCACAATACCGTCCTAGAAAACGTGCTGTATCCTGGCAGCTCTTACCCTTTTGAGAGCAAACACTTCAACTGTCTGAGAACTGTACAACCCAGTGTCATGGTTTTTACTGCATTTCATTATACTTCTCATTTTCAAAGAGGATGACAGTAAATGCTATACAACACCGCTATAGAAACTGCTAGGATGTTGTTTAAAACCTGTGTTCAATCTTAACTAAACTGTAGAAATTCAACTACAGAAATCTTGCAGAGTGGTGCACCTGGGAATTGCTTTTTTTACTCAGGCCATCTATAGCAAAATAGCATTTTTGTTTGCATTCACAGCATTTTGCTGATGCCCTTAATCCAGAGCCACTTTATATAAGTGACAAAAGTGCTCATGATAATAACATAATAATGATATAACTAGGCCTAATTCAAATTTCCTACTTAAGGTACACCAACATAATCTCACACACCTAATTAAGAGCTTTAGAATCACACTCCTCGGGATCAAATGAATCATGTTGCATGCTTTTCATGATTGCTTCTGACACAGAGTCAGCTCTGATAAAGAAACGAAAGGAAGAGTAGCCAGTCTTTCATCTTTTCATGCAGGTACTTCCTTGAAGGTGTTCAGACTGCAAGAGAAGGAAACACAGCAAGACAAGCAGAGATTTCTAGGGAATGAGTCAGGCTAAAGATTTCTCTGTAGCTTATAAACAAGTCAGAGAAAGAGAGAAACATACAAGACCACCTAAGGGCAGACAGCAGGACTGGGCTGAGCAGAGATCCACATGTAAAGGCAAACCAACATCATTAGGCCACCCTAACAGGCTTCAGTGCCCTACATCTGCCCCTTTCTCTGACTACACATGATTGGCCCTGAAGTTTCATTCCAGGAATAACATGTGCATGCAGGAAAAGCCGCACAGGGACCACCATGCATGTAGACGCACCTGGAGAAGGCCTTCAGCTGCAAACCCTTCAGAAGACACTCATCACTATAGTAGATAGTAAGCACTGCTGCTCCGCCTGTTCATAATTCGACACTATTGTGCAACAAAGTTTATACAGACATACAGGAAGACTGAAAACCACACTACGCCATTCATGATGACACTGTGTGCATTCATAAGCAGTGCCAGGAAGCAACGGGTTTAATAAGACACAGAGTGCTATGTATACAGCTGGCTTTCCACAGCCTGGTTGAGTAAGGGGTTGGACATACAGAAGTCAGTGTGTTGTGTCTCACCTGAGGATCCCACAGCTGATCAGTGCACTCAGTGAACAAATCAACAAAGCTAACCAACAAACTGCACATTTTGCAAGCAAGCTGCAAACTACAGTTGTGACTTAACTGTTCTGCTGTGTACTTAGCATTCACGCCATCTCTTTAGATTTTATAGCAATACAAATTTTACTCTAATTTTCTCCCTCAACTGTCCGAAAAATATGCAGGCAGGCAGACTGGCTACTCTAAATTGTCTGTGAATGACTGTGTGAATGTGTGTGTGCATGGTGCCCTGTGATGCACTGGCATCCCATCCAGGGTGAAACCTCCTGCTCTGTGCCTTGTGTTCCCAGGACAGGCTCTGAATCCACTCCGACCCTGACCAGGATAAAGCGGTTATTGAAGATGAACGAAGCTGTGTGTGCACAACTGGAAGTGAAAAGTGTTACTCTCAGTGCAGTATGACCCTGAACATCATGTCTGTATTGTTCTACGTGCATATTAGTACTGTTCCGCTTTTAGTAAAAATTTAAGAAGTGTTATCTTGACCTGAACAGAAAATAAAGCAGGATTTATAGCAGGATGGGAAACAGATATTCAGAAGCTGGTTGCTACTTTTTTTTAATTATTATATTTTCCTTTATGCCCTAGTCCTTTGCCATCTCAGAACCGATTTATTATCTCTGATTCACACCAGCAAATTGCTCAGCAGGAGCCTGACAAGAGCTGCAGGCTGGGTACTAAAACTGCACGTTGCACTATGAATACACAATAGCACTGTTCAGCATGCACAGTGCACAGGGAGGACAATGGGAACTGTGCTATCAGCACGGTGACACACTCCAGCATGTTAGGCAAGAGATAGAGCAGAACGAGACAGCAGAACCAGTGACGGACAAGAACGGAGTGAGCTAAGTGAACCCCTATGAGTGTTAATCACACACAGCCTGATGTTATCAGACAGACAGAGTGTACAGAGTTGAGGCCAAGGAAGCAAGAGGGAGGAGACGAGACGGCCTCTATCACCCGGGAACGAGGGAAAAGAGGGGGAAGGGGGACAGTGAAGAACTGTTACTGTGACTATTACATTGCTGTTACTGTCAAGATAACAATCATTATTTTACTACACATTTTGGAGTTGTTATCTAGTTAATGTTCACTAGGCCTGTGTTGATCATTACTACACAATAAACAGATATTCACCACACATTTGATATTGTTATCTTGGACATGGATTCTCTGTTTCCATTTGGGAAAAATGCCGCTTGTAGCAAATAATGGCAACTGAACTGTCACTCCAACTGAATAATAATGATTTTTTAATCAATGTAGTAACTTCTGTAATTATAATGAGATTATATCATAAACTGCGAGGAAAGGTTATGAAATTATTGTGATGATAATGTACATATTTTTATACTGGCACATGCCTGGTAGTCTCTAAAATTCGAAGCATTATATAATTCAATACATCTAGCTTCTGCACTATAACACTCCACCTCTCCAACCCTTCAGAACTGAACAAGCACTGAGCTGCAGATGATTATTTTACTATATATTTTGCATATCTATTGTGTAGACTACTGCTAGGAAACCCGAACCAACTGACTAATTATCAGGGCCATCATGAGTTGAAGTAGGTGTATGGGAGCCTGGAAAACCTCAAACTCAAAAGGCAGTGGGTTCCCAGAACTGACACTGAAAATCCATGCCCTAGTTAATGCCTTGCTGATACAATATATTACAATATTCAAACACACAATATTGCCATTGGGAAGATTTTAAAGTTTTACAGTCCCCCTGCTTGCCATTCAGGAGGAAGCTGTCTATTTAGGCAGCATTTTTTTGGGCAGAGTCTGTGACATAAAGTTTGTCCCATTCAGAATGCAGTATAATAATCTATTATATTATATTATATTTTTTACTGAGGCCAAATATTTCATATTGACACAATTTAATATCTCAGAACGAATTCTAACAGGTCGCATCAGTTATTTTCCTGCGTATGTACAGTCACGATTTAATGCTTTGACAATACTGCATTTAACATAGTTGTGCGTCTAAAGCCATCCTTAATCGAACTGATGGACAAAGCCAAGGGGGAAAAAAAAGCCAAATGCCAACTTCATTAGTAATTCATAAGCTATGAACACATCACAGGCTGGTTAGATAATCAGTTGAGATAATAATGAAAAGAAAAGTAGCAGATCAGGTGCATCGGGCTGCTTTATTCACTGAGTCACAGCCTGATAGTCTGTCTCTCTCATGCCATCGGCTAATGGGAGGCAGAGACAACATGGGAGACAGAGTAGACATAAATGCATGGTTTCATGTGTTACTATCTGGGAGGAGGTCGCACACAGGGTGATACTCCCTTCTTTCCACCTGCACCGAGTCCTTGCTTGTGTGCAGAGACACCCCACTGCACCCAAATCCACCTGTGTCCTCGCTGCCCCCTTTATTACTGATTAGCATGAGTAAGTGGTGTAATGTCGGCTGAGACCGTTTGATCTCCTCAGGGTCAGCGTTAAAAAGCCAGACATCAGAACTCAATCTCTGAGCACAAGTCTATGAAGGTCTTCGGTTGTGCAGGTGATTGTGAAGGTGAGTGGTTTTGTGTGGACAACAGCAATCGCTAGAAAACTAGACACTTTCTCTATCTGCACATTCCTGAACATGATCTGAACGCCCACCTCCTCTTAGCCAGGTGACTGAGATCAGAGAGTTTAACTCTCCGTTTGAAGTGCACTTGCTTTTCCTGCTGCCACGGCACATCTGCACAGCAGCAGAGAAGTCCAAGAATAGAGAGGGCAGTGCAGTGGTAGCAAATGATTGGAGGGCAATTTCCCGGGGGGGGGGGGCTGTTGGTGTTTGCTCTCAGGAAAAATATGGCAGGACAGGAAGCCAAGCAACATGAGAGTCAGAATGGTCCGTCTGTCTGTGGCCCACTAACGAACGGCCAGATGAGACATCAATGAGACAACACGCCATCTGTTTCTATTAATACCTTCTGTCTGGCACACACAAAGGGGGAAGGAGAGAGAGAGAGGTAGAAAGAGAGAGACAGAGGCAGGCATGCAAACCTGTTGCACAAAGTCTATTTGCTTTGAAGCTGGTGGGTGATAAAAAAAAAATCTTGCATGCAAAGCTGCTGATGGCCATTATGTTCTGCTGTAACAAGCTGGGGCTAAGGAGTGCAAAAAACAACACCTCTGAGTTCAGGATTTTCAGTTTCACTTGCACTTGTTCAATGGTTAAACCATATATATTTGATGAATAAAGTTAACTGCAGGTATAACAGGTAGGGCTTGGCAATGTGCCAAATGCAATAACTTGCATCACAATGTGCTTTCTTTGATATAAACCACATAAAATACATATTGCGTAAGGTTAAAATATCCAGTATCATAATATTGCCATACTGCCCACCCTTAGTGGAAAAGGAATATGATCATTTTGCAAAGATTTTCTTCAGTCACTCTGATTTCTCCAAAGGGCACATAACATTAGCTCCAAACGTGATCATCTCTAAAGGCAGTCTAAAAAAAAACCCCAAAACACTCCTCTCTGCTCTCCTCTTTAATCCAGACTGACATCCCCTCTGCTGACAGACCAAAGAGAGACGTTCTTAAATCAACCCTCTTCCTAAGAGCCGCCAAGTCTTTGTTCGCTTTCCTGGCTTGTTAGTTATAGCTGAGTCTTTGTGAAGATGAAAAAGATGAAAGCACTGAGTCACACGGTGGCGGTTAAGAACCGTGCGCCTTCATTGTGAACGCGCAGATCGGAGCCTTTGTGCTGAGCAGGTATGGGACAAAGTGTGCACAAAGGTAGTCTTTGTTCAGCTGTTTTCGAGGTGCTTTATCGTAACACGAAGGCAGATAGGGGCTGTGTGTGTGGCGAGGGGTTGATGAAGCTCCTGAGGCTGACTGTAGCTGCATGCTGAGACGCATATTTCACCCAGGTGGAGAACAAGATGGCAGTGTTTCACAGGACACAGGTCGACATTCAGTCGCACCTAGCACCTTTCATATTAATAATGCACTTCTGTAATCCTAAATCTTGGAAGTTATTGTAATATAGCTGCCATTTGTACATCCATGTTTGACATAGCAAAATGCTTTCCCTATAGGTCCACATGAAGCATGACGCTGCTAATACCAGTAGCTGAAGGAGTGCAGCCATTCAAAATGCACTCTGCCTATACAGCTGCTTTATCAAAGTGGTAATATTTATCACCTGGAGATAACAGCCATGTTATGGCCAAATCAGGCACAACAGCAGGAAGACAGCATGTGGTTTTACAAAGAGTTTTCATTAAAAATGTGACAGTTGGTTGCTGCTGTGTGATGTGGGGAGAGCTAGCTAGTGGGTGCGAATTGACAAATGACCAAAAGTTTAACCAGTTTTATACCTTGGTGGACAAGCACAATTTTTTCACATCGCAAGATTTTGATTAAAGCAAAATTGCTACTTTTTATGCAGTGGAACAAAAAAAATGGGACTTAAAATGCTAGCACTTGGGATTCACTATATGATGTTCTGCATTTTTCCTGAAATTTGACCTTGGCTACAGATCTTCATTTAGGTGCACTTCTAATCTCTGCTCTAATCCTCATCATCAACATGCATGTCAGTGCCACTGAAAAAAAAAACGGCCCATTGGGGTAATGCCAAGCTGAATCTGTTGACCTAAACAATGTAAATGCAAGAACCTCCCAACATGTGCATGGTGCTTCTCATAAACCACATGATTAACAGGCACCGAAAGAATCTGCACACAGTGGAATTCCTACAGCTGGTTTATCCTGCGGGTTTATCCTAACGGAATGTTCTCACTGATTGTGAAAAAGCATTTTGCTGCCATCAAAATGTGGAGTATCTACTCCCACTAAACATCTAGCAGTTTCACGCCTCAGCTGGTTCTGCAAGACATGCTGTGGTGTAAATATGAAGTTAGCTAGCCAGGATACATGACAGTGTACATGGCAGGAAAAATGTTATCATCAGTGCCACACTGTATTAAACAAAACCACAGTCGGATGGTATGGACGTAGGAGTATGTGATAATATCTTTATTGTGACATGTTTGGTTTTGATATGCTTTTCTGCAGGTGTCATCTGTACTTTTAGTACTTTTTGGCCCAATCATAGACAATAACAACCAACAGTCTCACACTGTAACAAACAGCCAAGAGGAGACTTTGTGTTACTGATTGACTCTATTGTTGAAAAATGCATGTGCAGGAGTCGCTAGGTTGACAGTATTGACACTACAAGCAGCAAGGTGCTAGCATCTCAATTTCATAAATCAAGTAACTTATTATTATTTTATTATGCTATTATGCATTTCTTGAAGCACAACTGACTCAAGTAGGGATGCAACTGAGGCCTGGTAGCTAAATTAGGCTACTAGATTGTTTATATTTTGGGAAATAAAACCAATAAAATTAAAGGAAATATCAGAGACATTTACAAACAGAAAGAAGAACCATGTGAGCGGGATTAAAAAGCCAGTCCCACGCACACCTCTAGTTGAGATTATGAATTCGAGTGATGTAGCTGAGGAATTGTCAAAGTCAGAATTTACAGATCATGCTGACAGTGCGGCATTTCTACCTCTGTTTTTGACTCCAGTGTTTTCCAAAATCTCCCGGCAGGGTTCATATTTAAAAAAAAAAAAAAAAAAAAACCCTCAAGGTTACTAACATTCTCTGACACGTTCCTGAGAAAAACAGATTCCTGGAATGATGTTTCATATTTTCTGGACTGTGTGAAGTGAACAGAAATGAATCAGCGCTGCCTAGAGAACAGGTCATCTAGATTCCTATCACTCACTCCATCTCACTAAGTTTACGTCTGCACGCTGCAGCTTAGCTATAAAAATAGCTTGCTTAATCGAGATACTGGCAGCATTTCTCTCACAACTGGATGTGATGTTAACTTCCAGCTTGCTTGCTGGAACTCATTCACAGGAATAGAGGATGTGTTTTGCTAGTCCATATTAGAGTTGCTTATTTTAGTTGTCCTAACTGGCCGTTAATTAATGTTGCAGCTAACTAGCTAAATATTACCTGCTACTTACTTTGGTTAGAGCCATTAGTATCTGGTACGGATAATGCATTTTTCTCTGACGATGATTGTCACCTGAATGCAGGGGTGGACTGGCCTTCAGGAAGTTTCAGAATGGGCCAGGAAAAGTCCAGGTCCAGAAAGTCCATATGGGCCACACGATTTGTCCGTTTTTTTTTTTGTTTTTTTTTTTAATTCTCTTCTCTCGCACATGCTTTCTAACAAATGGCACGCACACACACACACACACACGTTTGCAGAGACCCTACATGTGATTGGTTCAGTCCGTTGAGTTTCAGTTATCAAGTTCATGTGTTTGTGGACACATGCGGACAAAGAGGGAGGACAGAAAAAAAAAAAACGACAGATGAGCAGAGTATTCAAAAATACACACTTTTCCATTCCAAATCTGCTGTTGGTGATTGTCATGATGTGGTAAGCAGCACTGATAAAGCAGCTACTCAACGTCTTAGCCTAGCTAAATAAGGCTAAAGAATGATGAGTATTCTTTCATATCGGCTTTATTTTAGATCTGGTTTGTGTTGTACTATAATCCCACAGATTTCGTTGCCTCTCGGAACATTCACTAAGCTACTTACAGGGAACTGTTGGCTGGAAGGAGAAGACTAGCTAGAGAAATTGGTCCTAGTGTGATGGTCCTTTGATACTACAGTTAACAACCAAGCTTATTATTAGCTAGCCAGGCTATACGTCACCTCAATTTGTTTCACTCTGTGACACATGTATTGCAGACAGCAAACTGCATATTAGTGTCCCAAAAAAATCTCCTAGATTTCTGAAATGGAAGCACCAGTGCTACCTGACAAAGCTTAATTTTGCATTGCTCACAAAAAATTAAGTTGATGCTCTATTAAAGAAATTTTTGAAATATTACATATTAAATATACATAAAAATGAGCTGAATAGATTTTTCCCCCCCACCTTTAGCATATTGCTTATTTGATTAATGTTTACAGGAGAGCGTACTTAAAACAGGCGGAAGATGGCCGAAGCCACTGAAGTCCAGCAAAGAAGAAACTGTGCAGTGGCATTATAAGCTGAATCTAATGTAGCCCTATGTATACTAGATAATGCACATTAGCAGTAATGTGATTTAGGACAAATGTAAGAGGCCACTTTAAAACAAATTTCTGTGATGATTTTTGTTTCCAGTCTGGCCCTGCCCAAATGATAATCTTTAATAACTGTGCTTATAATTACAGGAATTTCATTCACTTTTCTCATTAGATGTCAAACAATCCATTATGAATAGGCCAGGAATAACAACAGCAATAGATCAGTTGCAGACGTGAACAAGTCATGCTGTGCTTCCTGCACTGTACTAATCTTGGATCTTTGCTGCAAGGTTTTTTGTATTTGTTTACATTGCTTTTTTCTGGTCCACGTAAATGTAAGTAAATGCAAAAATATGTCTCAGACAATGAAACAATGTTTTTTACAACCAGCAGAGTTACAGAGGAGTCTCAAAAAGTTGTAAGTTGCTCTGGAAAAGGGCGTCTGCTTAAATGTAAGTATCAAAATGAAAACGTGTGTTTCGGTAAGGAAAGTGTGTTTTCTGGAACCTACACGAATGACTTCCTTCCAATTGCTGACAAGCACAAAGTGGACTCATGTTTCAGCACTGAACACATCTTAATATCACAAGTCACCAAACAGTTTTCTCAGCCGTAAACCAGATGAAACTAAACTCAACTCATAGTGACTTGCAAAGTGTCTCACTGCATACACTTACAAGCTTAGTGTCAGTTTGCAGATCTTGCCATGTAACCTTTCCAAGAAAGCACCAGGAAGTAGGCACATTCCAAAGTAAGATATTTATGAAAAAATAAATCAATCAGAAAAGCTGAATATCGACCCAAGTATACATTTGAAAAGTGATTCTGTTCTTATGTTCACTGTGCAATTTTATCATAATATCATAAGATTTTTGCGCAGAACTTCCTGATACATTTTTAACTTTTTAGAAGGCCTCATGCTAAATGTCACGATATGCACTGATGTGGCAGAAACAGATTTGTGAAATAAAAGATGAAGTAGAAAATACAAATTCTTGTTTTTCAATGGCCAATAATGACATTATCTGGTTACTCCTCTTCTAATAATTCATGTTAACTTTGGACAACAATTCAGAATTTTGTGATTCAAAATCATTTGGATAGATTTCATTCCATATGACTACAACAGCAGGGGTGAAAATTTTACCAGTCCCGGCACCTCAGGCATGCTGAGTATGTGTCCAGGCCAGTGGATGATCCAGAACATTTTGACTGGGGTTGCAGAAGTGGTACACAGAGCTAGTGTGTTGTGGCCTTAGCCAAATGAGACTTAATGCAAGATAATCTCAATGCGCAGATACTATAAATTGCAAGTCTGACCCTATGTTCATGATGATAATCGGGTTATAACAAGTTTATAGTGTGTAGTATTTTATTCACTGTACAGAAAAAGAAAGAAAAGAGGAAATTAAATTATTAAAAGTATTAAGGTTGTGTGACTGCTCTTCCCTCACCCACGTGAAATTACACAATCATTACGACCTAGAGGAAAATCTTACAGTAAAGTTGCACAGTGGCAGAAGGGAAGGGCCGGACAGGAACTGACTGGTGTGCTGAGTTGCCAAATATCAATTTGTTTCCAACTGCACTTTTCCAGTGAGCAAGGATTATATATGCCACTATTTTTTGGAAGAAAAGGCACACATACATTTTTAATTATAAGGCATTCCTGCTTCTAAAAATAAAGGCAGAGGTAGTCAGTTGCTCACTGAGTAACACGGTGCCTGTGTTACTCAGTGAGTAACCGGAAGCATGTGCAGCTCAGCTTTGACTCTTCAAGAAAAAATGAGAAAAGGAGGAAGAGACAGGGGCTTTATATCTCTCCTTCCCCAGCTCACAACACACTTCCTGATCTCCGGGCTGGGATATTCTTATTACTGCATGAATGAACGAACGCGTTTAGGTCGCGCCACTGTGTCCACGTCTAGACAAGCAGGCTAGACTGAGCTCATTTCAGAGGAATCTGGCAGACCCACTGCAGCACTAGACCGTGCCTTTCTCCCCACACCCTACAGCCGAAACTCAAATGCAGCACTTATTTCTGACAAGGTGGGGTTTATTTTTTATCTTTCCTTCAAAACCTCACAGTGTCTTCAACTTCTTTAAATAGAAAAAATAAAATAAATAAAAAATGACCCACCTTAGCATGAAAACCTTTCATGTGTTTAGTATCTCTTTGCAAATGGGGAAATCTCTCTGCAAACACTCGCAATGGAAGAGTAAATGTAGGATTTTTCCATTAGGGAAGTGTGCGTATGCATGCATGTAATGCAACGTAACCACAAGTACGCTGGCATTGCGGCGTGGCAGAGATAGTGCGTAATCAGGCTCTGGGTGTGCACTGAGAAAAAGCACAACGCAAGCACTTGCAAGGACACAGGAGTGGAACAGTCACCTTTCCCCTAAGCCTCATTCAGCATTCCTCCCCATACAGTCTACAAGGTCTGCATGCAGCCATTTTAGATGAACAAGGAAAAGGAAAATAATGCTTTAAGAAAGAATAGGGGGGGAAAAGCATGAGAATTATTTTGCATTGGACTGAAGAAACTGCACTTTGCAGGGGATTATCACGGCTTTGTTCCTCGTTAAAACGTTTGCATTTCTTTATACTTTGGAAGGACAAAAGTGCAACACAAAGTGGATCAGTATGAGCACCAGCCAACCATCAAACTTCTCTATACTGAAATGGACTCAACACACACGCACACACGCACCAGCCAGGTTTTGCAAAATGCAGTCTGTATGAACCTGTTCTGCATTACACTGCTACATGACGGCTTCATGTTCACATGCTGGTGTGTGTAGTTTGCATCTCTCTTTCTGAGACAGTAAATTGCATGTGCGATCAATAACAGTGTATAAAAAATATTTAAACCTGCCAAAATATAAAATCATTATGATTTAGAGTTATTAGAGTTATAATGCAATGCACGGCAGCTGCTAACGTTTCATTTGCTAACTTCATTTTCCTTAAATAATTGTTACATTAGTAGTAAAATAGTAATAAAAATCAGACGATCGCCTGACACACAACGTTTTGCATTAGTGAAGTGAAGTGACTTGTGGCCAAGTATGGTGACCCATACTCGGAATTTGTGCTCTGCATTTAACCCATACAAGTGCACACACACAGTAGTGAACACACACACACACATACATACACACACACACACACACACACACACACACAGTGAACACACACCCAGAGCAGTGGGCAGCCTTTTTTTGCTGTGGTGCCCGGGGAGCAGTTGGGGGTTCGGTGCCTTGCTCAAGGGTCTCACCTCAGTTGTGGTATTGAGGGTGGAAGAGAGCGCTGGTCATTCACTCCCCCCACCTACAATCCCTGCCGGACCTGAGACTCAAACCTGCGACCTTCAGGTTCAACCTTTGGGTTACAAGTCCGACTCTCTAACCATTAGGCCCCGACTGCCCCCATAGTGTAGCCATATTGTAGATACTGATCCCAGTGTGCTTATTAGTATCCATCAACCTTTACGCTCTTGCAATATTCTGATCTTAAGCACAATTACGGAGCATCCAGCTCAGCAGACTAACAATGGAGGAGGCATGCTTCTAAGAACCGTGTCAGTAATTGGTCAGATAAGACTTATCCTACCTGCTCACCATCTGCTCCTCTACAAGTTCCTGTAACTACCACTTTATTTGAACCAGTTCAGGAAACTGAAAAACAGCTCGGCTAAATGAATGTGCAGTGCATCTGCATAGTATTTAAAATCTCAGCATTTTTGTGGCTTAGTTGAGCTGATCAAGTACAAGAGGTAAAAGAGATAAAGTTAAAACAGCTTATTTTTAGTAGCTGGCACATGGGGAATGCACATTTCAGCAGATAAAGTTTCTAGCTAAGTGGTTTTTAAATGCAGACACGCAAATGTTGCAGACTCCTCATGAACGTCACAACCACACACACGCTTTGACTGAGACTAAACAGCATTTGACTTGCAAATGAGTACAATGATAAGAGGCATTCTGGGGGATCCTCACACCATGTAAAGCACCTCTATACTCGCAAGAGTACTGAAATAAAGAAGGCAAGAAGGAGAAATAGAAAAGAGGGCATGATGCACAGCTACAAACATGCAGGATGAAAGTGATGACACATCCCACAGGCATGACCGTGGTACACAAGTGTGTGATCCAGTCTCGCCATTAATGTGTTTGGCTGATTCTCTTTAAATTATGTCATCATGCTGGTCTTCTTCAAATGATCTCATAAGATTTGTAAATGACCTGGATGCAAGCATACCTTAGCAGGAGAAAAATGCTAAGTAATTATTAAGTAAGGACTATACCTGATGTCTAAATACTGCAAAATAGTGTTTCTGTGTGTCTGAGGTGTACATGCATGGTCTGAGGTGTACATGCATGATAATGAATAAATGATTATAAGGGACTGAAACATATTTGTGGAATATCTGACGATGTGTATTCAAGGTTCTTCATGATTAATTCGGCTGGAGCTCTTTTGATGATGTGCGAATAATCAGCAGAACAGAAGTCAATCACACAACGATTCACATTTCTTTAGCTGACGTTTTGGAAATTAGATTAGTAAGCCCTAAATGAAGGTGTCGTCTTCTGAGAAATTTGGTCTAATCCAAGCCCTTTGTTTGGCTAAACTCGTTTCATTCTGAATCTGGTTTAATCATGCAGTGTAACTGATCAGAATCTGACTGCTCCAAATCCAGCGGCTGCTATATTAGCTGTGAGCTTAGCAAAACATCTTAATTGCTCAACACCTATGACAGTCACCCATTAAAATCTTGTTAGCACAGCGGTGCTACCGAGAGTAGTCATCCAAGGTTAGTCGGCTAATGCTAACCGGGCAGGGACAGTGCAGCCGCAGTTTGTCTGGCTCGTGGGGAATTTCTGCTCAAATGGCAGAAGGGTCTGCCCAGTAGAAATAGATTTTGCTCAGTAAGAAAAAAAAAAAGGAGCTAACATTGATTAGGGCAATAACCCTTATCACAATATCGGTCTTTGCCCCTCTAATATCACAGCCATCATGTCCTTGAGATATTCAAATAAGCTTTCTAACAAATCATAAAAATTCCTGGTGTTTAAATAACTTATGGCATTCACATGATTAAAAAAATGCAAATAATTTTAGTCTAAAATAATGCAGGCCATTCTTTATCTTTATTCAGAAGAATGGGTTATCATCACAATCAAATATATTTCAGCATAATCACAATATAGTATTCTGACCATATCATGCGACACTAATATGTATGTAGCTCTCTGCTGGTCAGCTTACCAGCCTGCACTGTTAAACAGCTGATAAATCAGAATATGCACATGCAGTGCCTTTTTTACTCTGCTGGCTAATCAAGGCATGTCTGGGCTCCTCAACAAGACCTACATTTTATCCTGGTCACTATGATACGAGAGTGAAGGGCACCTCTCACTGCACTAAGTCTAAAATCAGACTCTTCTCGACAGTGGTTCCACAATGGTGGAACGAGTTTCACCTGAAGGATGTCCCAGATGAGACAATCAGCACAGACTCCACATATGGCAGTGGAGTTGCTAACAAGTCTCCCAGTGGCTTACAAAATAGCTAATTTGGAATTTATGTTCTTTTCAGTGAGGAAAAAAAGCATACAGCTCAGAATGACAGAGAAAGTTAAGACATTTAAATACGTAGGTGTCACAGTGGAATATGATACACGTATACAGAAACTGTACAAACTGTCCAAACATATTTGAAAAAAAAAATTTTTTTTAATTGCTTTAAATTATAAGGCCATAGATCCATTTTATCATATTGTTTTATGGTCTGGGTTCAGGCATACCAATGCACAATAACACCTGTGATACCATTATATGGGAACCAACCCTATTGCACAGGATTCTTTTTAGATTACTCATTCTTGTCTTGACAGTTTAAACAGAGACATGGGCTGTAAATTAGAAGCCCTATGCACATTATGTCTGTGGCATAATATGTAATAATATTTATCTGTATTGTCACTGTTAAACAAATTAATAGATTAATAGACTAATTAAGTTAGTCTGCAGATTCACTGCGCCCCATAAGGGTACAACATTCAGCTGAAGACTGGTTAATATGTTAAACCACACTGGCAAGTCTGTGCAGCTTTACTGAAGAACTGGAAGCCATTTGAGGCTGGTATTTACAGCAAAGATTTTGACTTAGGCAGCCCTACCTTGTTACCTTTTTAGCCTTGTAGCTGCAGTGCAAAAGTACAGATGCAAACATCAGACGACAAACGTCTTGGCTGATCAACTACATTTGGGGTAAGGGGGAAATTGTGTAAACTGTTGGCTTCTTTGTCCTCTGTGCTTGAATTGGATTTTGCCTTACTACTTGCTACTGGCATTCGATAAAAGCTCTTGCCAAATTTAGAGGTTAATGCATCCCTAGTGAGAAATGCCCGACTTGTCTTCGTAACACAGTCCCCTTTTACCCAGTATGAGAGAACTGGATCCATGTCTATTGCTACATGGCAAAGCAATATTTGTACTAGAAAAACAGGCGGGAAGGAATGCACTGACAGCCCATGGATCCATGGCCATGAATCATGCATGTGTCATGTGGCCTACATTTTGCAGAAAGGGAGATGTGCGTCGAGAAAAGTCCATGCATTCACCCAAGAGATCAGTGACGCTAACAATACAGCACCTAGACACACAAGCTCCACTGGGGTATTTTAGAGGGAAGGGATGAATTGAAAAACAGAGATGTTTTAGACACAGTTTTACACAACACAGATAAGAGGCACATCAACAACTTTTGTAACTAAAAGTGCACGAGATGAGTCACTTAGCTGAGCACAGGCTAACGTAGGGGGAAAGTCCCCGATGCAGGTGAAAATAGGGGCTATTGTTTTAAAACAGAGAGACATGGAGAGTGAGTAAGAGCAGGAATGAGAGTGATCTAATCATGCCATCATCAGGAGCATTCTGGTCACTCCAGAAGGGAGGGAGGGGGTGTGAAATCACCGCAGCTCCCGAATCTTTCCATAAAAGGCATGTTGTACTACTCTATTGTGTGTGTGTGTGTGTTAGATAGAGACAGTGGGCATCTATGGTGAAACAAAGATCATTGCATGAATGACTGAACTCTGCCCATGTTGGCAAGATTCCTGCAGAGCAATGACAAAACAAAACCAAGGGAGAGCAAGATAATATGCAGAAGAGCGTGTGTGTGTGTGTGTGTGTGTGTGTGTGTGTCTAAGCTGACCTCAGTAGAAAGGGAGAGGTGGTGGTAAGTTAAGAGGAAGTAGATCTGGATTCTCTGAAATCTTCTGGGGCTGATCAGAAGCCACCTGAATCTTGCACATGCTTTGGTGCTTACTTACTCACACATTCATGACCTTTATTTCATCGAATATAAAGCTAATGCTGTACTTAAATTACATTAAATTCCTCCAAGAAGCAGAGTGTAAAGTAAGAAAGAGTGTTGAAGAGACAAATGTCTTCTTATGCTGCTATTGTTTTTGCTATTATTGTGGTTTCCAACAAAATTTCCACTGCAGAAATCTTTTAACAAATCTAAGAACTGTTGCAAGAATTAGGCAATGACTGGAATATGTCCACTATAGGAACTAGGGTTAATTTTAGTTCCTGAGCCATAGTTCCAGGAACCTTTTATGTTCCTGTTTGAGAGGACTGAAAATTGCTGATTTGCTGAGAGAGAGAGAGAGCGCAAGAGAAAGACAGAGTGTGCACAGCAGAGGCACAGAGTGTGCAAGAGAAAGAGAAGTGTGCTAGAGAAAGACAGCATGTGCAAGAGAGTGAATGTCCAAGAGAAAGACAGAATGTGCACAAGAAAAAGACGGTGTGAGAGTGAGAAGAGTGAGAGTGCATGATAGAGAGAGAGACAGAGTAGACAAAGCGTGTGTCTCTCAAGAAAAAAAAATGAAAGCATGAGATGGAACTAAGAGCATTCAAGAGAAAAAAAAAAAAAAAGAGTACAAAACAGCAAAAAAAAAAAAAAGAGAGAGAGAGAGTGTGTGTCAGAGAGAGAGAGAGCTATAGCTGTGGGGCAGCTCACAGTTAATCTTTAATGGGTAATGGGAAGCTGGAGCTGAGCGTCAGGCCTGTTCAGTTCCTCCTGCACTTCTTGGAAGAGGCAGCTCAGAGTTTCACACTAACTGAAAATGAAACGCTTCCCTGAACAGGTGGGGCCCAGAGTACCTACAGTCACAGCCTTGAAAAACAGGGGCCAGCCACGGGGCAGTTGGTGTGTGACAGGACAAAATCTGAAACAAATCCAGGAAACACAAGGAGCATTGCACAGATCCTTTTTCTTTAAAAGGGAAATAGGTACGAGTTTAGTTTGTGTCTGCACACTCTTACACACTCGTTAATAGAAGACCTCTTTATATTTAACATGTATTTATTTTGTTGACACTTTTTGTACAAAAAGAGCCATTAAAATGTTATCCATGAATAAAAGAATGCCATTAGTACTGTGGTTATCAGATATTACTTGCAGTGTACGTTTCTGTTTTTTTACATTCTGTTTTCTGTGTAGCTGACTATTAATGAAATAGCTGACTGGCATGATTAAGTGCACATTTGCATGCACGTGATGCAAGCAAAAGGTCAAGGTTCACAATGTGCGTCAAACGTGTGAAAAGAGTTGCCTAAATAAAGCTTATTGTAGTCATGTGTGTTGTGTGGCAGTGCTGTGCTGCCATGTGGAGGCCGTGTGCTTGACCTGTTTCTGGAATGCACAGAGTAGGCAGCCTCTGTAGGGGGGCACTTAGGGGGGCTGTGAGAGTTAGCAACTCTGAACGGGCCATTGCCTTGCACTGATAAAGCCTTCAGTCAGACAGCAGAGAGATGGAGCAGGCGTAGGAAGATCCGTCCTCTCAGTATTAAGGTCACACAGGAAACCTTAGGAAAGGATAAACATTTCCTGTTGTTTTCTCAGCACTGATATCCAAACCCCTGATCAATCAGCATGAATGCTAGTTTAGGGAGTGAAGAAAACAAACCGATCGACACCCACACGTGCAGAATATTGGGTTATCAGTCTTGCATGGACAGATTTTGTGTGTTTATTAAACCAGCTCAGTGTCACGAGCTCCGGGGGTAATGGCTGTGGTGATCACGCAGCCTGCAGGCACACAGAGGAGCCATAAAAACAAGAGGCCATGAGGAAGAAACACCACATGAACAGAGAATGCAATTTATGATGGATACAAAAATTCCATAATCAGAAGTACTGGCTGACAATCAAATGCTCACATGGCACATACACAGCACAATGTACACTAATATATATATGTACAAATGCAAAATTAGACTATAATATTTAATAATACAGTAATTTTATACTAGACTTATTATAAGACAGTGTTGGATGTTATGCACACTTAACAGAAATGAAAACATGCCCATATGTAAATCTTTGTACAATTATGAAAGGCCTTTTAGTACATAATTCAAATTTCTCATACACAAAAACACACACGCGCACAGGCACGCTCATACTCACACTCACACACACAAATTAAACCTCCTACGCATTATTAAACCTCCTACACACACCATCAACCCTTTTACACTCAACATACTTCCACACGTACTCTCTTACACACTATAAAATCTAACAATCACTCCATCATAGTGTTATTTAGGTTTACTAATGTTTGTGAATGTATGTCTAAGAGGTTTAATGTGTGTGAGAGTACAGTAGCATGTGTGTTCGAGAGACAGACAGATTGTGTGCGAGAGATGCCAAGTTTAAACATGCAGTTGTTAATTCCACTCTGAGAAGTTTGTGGGACCAAAAACACCAATGTCTCACACACACACACACACACACACACACACACACACACACACACACACACACCAGGCTGTCTCAGTTGTCGGGTGCTTTGAGGAACCTCACGCTGACTATGCATCAGCTAAAATTACAGCACATAGAGAGTGTGTGAAATGAATGTTGAGAGCTACTGTGAATGAAGTGTTTCTGAAGCAGATTATTTTTTAGTCTTTGTAGATCAAGCATTAATAATGCACTTTCCTGGACGACAAACAAACCAATAAAGAGCGCATTCTTTTTGTTTCAGACGGGGAGTGGCCGGCGTGCGGCAAAAGGGGCGTGTGTATCTTAAATGTTTTATTTGATGACAGAAAGAGACAATTATAAACTATTACTGTTGTGTCATAATAGATAATGAGTTGTTCTTGGAAGAAACAACGATGATTTGAGGAATCACTGTTGGCTGCTCTGCTCTATGTGACATACATTTTATTTGTAGTCCATCATTAATTTGTAATATCCTTTTAGGGCTTAAACTCAAGAAACCTTCTATTAAATAGTACAGAAATACTGGTGGGAATGTTTGTCTAGGATCCTCAATCCTAGTCATGCATACACTATCATACACATACATAACTGTATATATCTGAACCTTTCACTTTTTTATGATGATTTTTAATAAAATGAGCAATTCTGCACACAAGCATTAACCATTTTAGCATTATAGATGGGCATCCATGGTTGGCGTGTGGTATTTTAATTTGCCATGGAAAATCCGACTCAGCGGACAGATTTTGAATGGTGTGTTTAATTTGTTATGCTGTAATTCATGTGCTTATGTTCATTTCTATGATGTATTTTTTAACACACGAACAACATAGCCTCAGCACACTATATCTAGAGCCCAAACGTAGCAGGGCCATAACAGTCCAAAAACATATGGAGACCTGGTTTTCACATGCATGTATGCACATTCCAAAACAATAGGCATTAAGACCTTTGGTCCCCCTTAGGTGTTTTAACAGCCACCTTTCCACAAAATTTTGTAGTGTGGCTGTGGGAATTTATGCCCATTCAGCATTAGCAAGGTCAGGCCCTGTTGTCAAGTGAGAAGGCCTGGCAAAGAGCCGAGGTTCCAATTCATCATGAAGGCGCTCAGTGGGATTGTGGTCAGGGCTCGGACCACCAGGTTTCTTCTACGTCAACCACACCAATGGCAAACCATGCCTCCTTGTACCTCGCTTTGTGCACAGGGGCACTGTCATGATGAAACAGGTTTGGGCCCCTTAAACCCAGTGAAGGGAAATCTTTAAGCATTAAGACACTTTAAAGACATTCCACACAACTGTGTGCATCCAACTTTGTGGCAACAGTTTGGGGACAGCTCATATATGAGTGTGATGATCAGATGTCCACATATTTTTGGCTGTATAGTGTACTTGATGTCATCATGTGCACTAGAAATATTTCCTTGCTGTTTACTCAATCACTCTTGACAACAACAAAACACTTTGCCGTACATGTGAACTGTGAGTAAATTGTAGAAAAAAATTTAAAGATCCAGTATCCTTATATAAGGGCATAACCATGCACATATGTATGAATTATGTGGCTCTTTTGTTTATCAACAGCAAGTCATCTGAGCTGCTGTGTTGAAGGGAGCATCTGGGTTTAGGTGCCTTGCCAGAGGGCACATTGACCGAGGTCACAGGAAGGCCGTTTTGACCTAGTGCCGTCCAGTGGGATTGCAGGCTCCCATTTGCAAACCTAGGGACTGAAGCAAAAACCTGCTATTCTAGTGTCTAGTGGAAAAGCCTAACTCACCAAGCTGCTGTAACCCAATGTGTAAATTAGATACAGCAGCAAACATAATCATGGCTGAGAAATGAGGCAAAACATCATTTGATACTTGAAGACATTTTAATTGGGGAGATGGCACCAATCCAATATCCAGTGTCGTTATTGTGTCAGTATCAGCAGAAAATGTTGGATATTGGAGGAGAAAAAGAACAAATCCAATCCGACTCTGTAACAAATCTAGCTTGAAAAATATCATAGAACTGCTTGTAGTGCAACACAACAAACAGACATAAAATAGGTCACACAATAATAAAAGTATCCAAGGCTCTACGCTAACGTCATCCTGGGGAGATAACTAATCTGCAAGACAATGTGAAATGTGTCCTGGGGTACATTTTGTGACCATAACACAATCTCTGTAAAATATGTAAGGTAATATGTAAAGGAATGTTACAGTAGATTGCAGTTGGTAGTCGATTGGACCACTACAGTTCTTTAAAAGCATCTATGTCTGCGGAGAACTACTGAGAAATAAATGTAAACAAAAGAATTGAATATTTGGGATGGCTGACAAAAGCCACTCTGAAAGTTTGAAACTGTTTCATAAGCTTGAAGATAGCTTGAAGTTGAAAGACAAAAGGAAACAAAGGGTGACAAACAGAAGGACAGACAGTTACTGGCAGAAAGATAACAAATAGCATGATACAAGTAGAAAGTCAGATGGAGTGAGAGAGTGACACAAGCAGACTGATATGGAGGGGGGGGAGGGAGAGAGAGAGTGTGTGTGTGTGTGTGTGCTACTGGTAGATTGATAGAGAGATATCTGAAGTGAGAGTCTCTGTTACAGGTACACTGACATGAGACAGAGGGAAGAGGGGTTTCAGGCAGTGTGCACACAGGTGTGTGTGATTTTTGACAGTTGGAGTTGGAAATCTTGAACATTCTGATCCAGGCTCTGAACATTCCGTCAGTGTAAGTCTATGCGAGTTTTGGGGATATTTGATCGTCTTTTACGGGAAAAGCGTAATTCCGATCAGTTCAAAACCTGAAGGGCTGTGCTGAGTTTAGTAAACACAGCTTGAAAGGTTTAAATTTTCAATAGAAGTTAATTTGGAATTTTGGTAACCTTGAGCTTCCGTACCAGGAAAACCGTAGTTAGAAAAGTCATAACACACTAAGTCAGGACAGGCTGAAGGTCTGTGGCGAGTTTGGTGCATGTAATTGAAAGCTCTAGTTTAGAAATTTTGGGCCTCGGAATAATAATAATGATAATAATAATAATAATAATAATAATAATAATAATAATAATTTAAACAGCAGAACAGAAATGTTGGCTTTGTCAAGCATCCCATTGTCTAACAAGATAATCAATGTTATTCACTTCACCTGTCAGTGCCTTTAATACTGACCACCTGCCCACCTCCGATAGCGCCTACAATGGGCATGTGAGCATCAGAACTGGACCATGGAGCAATGGAAGAAGGCAGCCTGGTCTGATGAATCATGTTTTGTTTTACATCATGTGGACAGCTGTGTGTGAGGAAGAGATGGCACCAGGATGCACTGTGGGAAGAAGGCAAGCCGGCAGAAGCAGTGAGATGCTCTGGGCAATGTTCTGCTGGGAAACCTTGGGTCCTGGCATTCATGAGGATGTTACTTTGACACGTACCACCTACCTAAACATTGTTACAGACCAAGTACAACCCCTTCATGGCAACGGTATTCCCTAAAGTCAGTGGCCTCTTTCAGCAGGACGGTACACCCTGCCACACTGTAAAAATATTTCAGGAACGGTTTGAGGAACATGACAAAGCATTCAACGTATTGACTTGGCCTCCAAATTCCCCAGACTTCAGTCCGATTGAGCATCTGTGGGATGTGCTGGACAAAAAAGTCCGATCCATGGAGGCCCCACCTCGCAACTTACAGAACATAAAGGATCTGATGCTAACATCTTAGTGCCAGATACACTATATTACCAAAAGTATTCAGTCACCCATCCAAATGATCAGAAGCAGGTGTCCTAATCACTTGGCCTGGCCACAGGTGTATAAAATCAAGCACTTAGGCATGCAGACTGTTTTTACAAAGTTTTGTGAAAGAATGGGCCGCTCTCAGGAGCTCAGTGAATTCCAGCGTGGAACTGTCATAGGATGCCAACTGTGCAACAAATCCAGTCGTGAAATTTCCTCGCTCCTAAATATTCCACAGTCAACTGTCAGCTTTATCATAACAAAATGGAAGAGTTTGGGAACAACAGCAACTCAGCCACGAAGTGGTAGGCCACGTAA